>CM053792.1:961713275-962080775 GCA_028749045.1 Cupressus sempervirens | reverse complement strand
AATGAAAATAATAATTAAAAAATGAATAAAATGAAATAAAATGGATATATATTTTTATATATAGTTATAAAATATATATATACGATAATAGTAATAATGAGAGAGGAGTAAGATAAAGGGTTTTATCTTTGTTAGGAGGGTTCTATTTTTTTTTCTCTTTCTTCACTTTCTCTTTACCAATATATTTTAGCTAGGGGGTAGAGCGTAACTACTTAATTATCCATCTTAACCCTAAATTTGATGATGAAAAATGAGTAGGAAAAGATCTTAATTTATTATTTATAGGAATGGTTGGTCAGAAGCAAAAGTGTTAATGTGTGAAAACCAAAGGGAGACAAGGAGTAAAGGGTTTTCCTTCATCAAGTGACCTAAGAGAAGAGACTACATTTGCATTGTAAGCAAGAAGGCTTAAGAATATGAATTCTTGAATGGTGAAAAAGCTATTAGAGCTACAATATATGAAGGCCAAGAAAAATGGAGAACTGAACAGTGATCTGTATTCTATAAATGAAGCTGTAAGTTGTTATCAAATCAAGCCTTATTGTTACTCTCTAACAAGCATATTAGTCTAGGGTAAATCCTTTGGATTAAGGTTGACCTAATAGTCATTTGTAAATCTTTTGACTTGGTGACATTCCAAGTGAATGGTCTAAAGTCGTCTAACAGGGCTTACTCATAACATGGTGATTAAAATCCTTTAACAGGGTCGCATTTAATAGTGTGTATTGTAACCTTCAACGGGGTTGGCCTTTCATAGGGCATCAATTTAGAAGAGTAGCATGTTACTGGGGGTTTTCCCAAATTGGGTTTTCACATAAATCATTGTGTCAAGTGTGTTGATGAATCTATTTTGTTTCATGTTTACATTTTTGCAAGTTGATTTGATAATAACCAACAAGTTTTTGGTGATTGCATAATCTTATGGATGCATGCATGAAGATAAATGTTTTATGGGTTCACTAAGCTATGAAAAGTTTTATTTATACATTTGGACCTTGGATAATTGATTCACACCCGTGTGCCCCCCACCTCCGCAGTTATTCTAAAAGTATTCCAACAATTAGTGTCAAAACCATCTTCTTAAGAGGACTAGTTTGAAGGTAATAGAAGCACAAAGATCAAGATGTCAAAAAGAGATGGGTATGTGAAAGATCATGGTCAACCAAACTATGCTCTTAAGTGGCAATAAAAAATTAGAAAATCAGGTTTATGTCAACTTGATGTGCAGTTTTCTACTTATTATTAACTTTATATCAAAAAGTTGAGAGAAAAGAATCTTTGACAAATTGAACCTAGTTTCTAAACTACTAGGACTTATCTCAAAAAAAGAAAATGATTGGTAAAAATTTTGAATTTTAATGCAATATTACAAAAAATTTAGAACAAAAATAAGATGTATGTGTGACCACCTTAACCAAAATAAAATGATAGTATTTTTCAATAATATTCTAGATATAAGAAGAAGACTCATTCTTGGATGTGATACATATTTTTTGGTATTTTTATTATAAATAAATAATAAATAAATAATTTTTGACTTTAGTATTTTTTGAATAAAAAGCTCTTGTGTCTGACCACCTTAACTAATTAGAAACTTTGCAAAATTCAAGTTTTCATTTTTTTTCCCTTATAGTAGAAGAAACATAGAATGTGATACATATTTTGGATTTAAAAAATGTTGAACCATTTGAAAGTTATAGTTGCTTCTCAAGTAGTGTGTCAGTCAGCACTTTATACATAACTCCATTAGAAAATAAGTAATAATTACTTACTAAACTCATAATTTGACAAACCTTACATTTATGGAAGTATAAGAACATTCTCAAGAAACCCTTTTCATTTCATCAAATTTTGGTGAAAAAAAAGTTGTCAGCTACATGTTTGAAGTAAAAATCACATAAAAACAGGCCAAAAGCACATTTTGAGGATGTTTTTAAAGTTGACCATATAGGTTTGGTATCAAATGATATAGTAGACCTTATAAAGATATTAATTATTTTCATTTAGTATTAGGGTAGGTGCGAAAAAAGTTGGAATATATTTTTTAATGGTTTGAGATATTTCAAGACTACAAATTTTTTAGATCGCCACTTTTTGGCACACCATGATCCTACATATACCCAAATGTACCCAAGCTTAACAAAGATAACTTTCCTACATGGAAAATTTTGATGAAGCTACACCTTGGATGACATGGAGATCATGCACAATCTTCTATTACCACTAAGCATGTTGAGCCTACTAGAGCCCCAACTATTGAGGATATGAAAAAGAAGAAAGAAAATAACCAGGCAATGTTGGAGATTGCCTCTTCCCTAAGTTATGCTAAATTTGATGATATCAAAGGACTTGACAATGAAAAGAAAATGTGGGATCGCTTAGCCACCAACTATGGAGGAGAAACCAATATTCTTAGAGCCAAAGCTGAAAGTCTCAAAGGTAAGTTCAATGATATGAGAATGAAAGAAAGAAAAAATATTATTCAATATATTACAAGGATAAAAGAAGTTGTTAATGCAATAAGAGGACCTAATGGTAAAATAAATGATGATACAGTGCTAAGAAAAGTTTTAAGAACACTATTGCATGTATATGTTATTAGATTTTCTACAATTCAAGAACTAAGATGCATACCAGGGAATGATCTATCACTTGAAGGACTAGTAGGTAGATTCATTTCTTTTGAGCTATCTAACTTTGATAATTAAAAACTTGAGAATATTGAATCTTCTTTCAAAGCTAAAGTATCATTGAACGAACCTAATGAGAGGAAGAAGGAGAAAAAGATAAAGTATGTATCTAGTGACAATAATATAGATGAGGAGGATGTGGAATAGATTGAAGCACTACTGGCAAGAAGATTCCACAAAGGTAAAGTTAAGTTCAAAGGTAAATTACCTATCATTTGTTTCAATTGCAATGAGGTTGGTCGTATTGCTGCTAGATTTCTAGAGAAGAGGAACTACAAAGGTGGTGACAAGTACAAAAGTAGGAGAGATGAAGACGGCGAGGACTACAAAGACAAAGGCAAAAAGTCATGCTACATTGTTGAAGAGGAAACAAGGGATGAATCTAATAAACATGATGATGAAGTGGTATATGTTGCAATTAAGGATGAATCTGATGAAGATAAGGAAACTACACTTGTGACTTGTGTGAACAAGAATGATAGATGGGTCATTGATAGTGGGTGTTCACATCACATGACTAGATACAAAAGTAAGTTAATTTCCTTGAATTGTTATGATGGAAATAGTGTAAGATTTGGTGATGATGCACCATGTTTGATAAAAGGAAAAGGTTTTATCAAACTCACAAATAAGATTTTATGTGACAATGCTTACTATGTTAAAGGACTTAACTATAATCTCTTGAGTGTGTCACAATTGAATAATTTGGGATGTAAATTTGAATTTGAAAACAAGGTTGCTAAGATATATGACACAAATGGAAGACTAATTGGAAAAGGTGATCAAAGTAGAAATAATCTATTCTATCTTGATATAGATGATGCTACTTATCTAGTTGTAAAATATAATGATGTATGGTTGTTGCACAAAAGGTTATGTCATGTTAATTTTGATAACCTAGTTAGTATCACTAACATGAGAAAAGTTAGAGGCTTTCCTCAGTTGAAAAAGCCTAATAATGTAATGTGCAAACAATGTCAATTAGGCAAAATGATAAAGTCAAGTTTTAAGAGTAAAACTTATACCTCTAAAGGAATACTAGAGATTGTTCATACTAACTTTTGTGGACCAACTAATGTGAAAATCTAAAAAGGAGATAAGTACATTATGTTGTTTATTGATGATTATTCTAGAATGATGAAATTCATGTTTTTGAAACAAAAAATTGATGCTTTCAAAATGTTAAAGTGGTACTTAGCAAGAGTTGAAAAGGAAACAGGTAAAAGTCTAAAGTGTTTAAGATCTAACAGAGGAGGAGAATTCACATCAAATGAGTTTGAGATGTTATGTAATGATAGAGGAATGAAAATAGGTACATCTACCCCTAGAACCCCTCCAAAAAATGGAATTGGTAAAAGGAGGAACAAGTTTGTAATGGATTGTGCTAAAACACTCATGATGGAGAAGAATGTTGCTTTGAAATAATGGAGAGAATTTGTAAGTACAACTGTCTATACCTTCAACTATGTACAAGTCAAGAAAGGTAATCATTCAACACCTTTTGAACTATGATATGGATACTCACCAAATGTAAATATTTCAAGGTATTTGAAAGCAAATGTTACATTCTTAAAGACTTCAGAAATGGTAAACTTGATGCAAAAAGTGAAGAAGGTATATTCTTAGGCTACTCCACAAGAAGTAAAGCTTATAAGTGTTTGAATACTAACACTAAAAAAATTGTGGAAAGTGCAAATGTGAATTTTGATGAATATATAGAAGTATATGAGGCTGAACCTATCAAAGAACCATAAGAATACAAATCATTTTTATACTCTTACGAAGGTATGCCTTCTGAAGAGATGCTACAAATCAAGCTACAAACCTATAGCAAGTTTTAGTGACTGCCAAGTCACACACCATGAATGCTGAGTTGCATTCAAGAACCAAGATACATTTAGATGTTGAGTTACAGAATGAAGTTGGAGCACATTCTAATTTTGAGATTAATGGAAATGTTGAGTTACCTAATAGAGATGTAGAAAATGATTTTGAGACTTAAAGATCAAGTGAAGAAACAAGAGCTAAAAAAAAATTGTCTAAATATGTCAAAAGACATCAATTTACTGTAGAAATTATTGGAGATAAAGATGCTAGATCAATGACAAGAAATAGATTGAGAAATGATATATGTTTGCTAAGCATGGAGGAAGTTAAATCAGTAAAAGATGCATTAGAAGATGAAGACTGGAGTAAGGCCATGGAAGAAGAGATTGAACAAATTTAGAAAAATAAGACATGGACTCAAGTTCCTAGACCAAAAGACAAAAATGTGATTGGCACCAAATGGGTATTCAAAAATAGGCTAGATGAAAATGGTGAGGTAACAAGGAACAAGGCAAGATTAGTTTGCAAAGGATAAGCACAAGAAGAAGGAATTGACTATGGAGAGACAGTTTCCCTTGTTGCTAGAATGGAAGGAGTAAGAACTTTACTTGCCTATTTTGCATGCAAAGGTTTCAAATTTTATCAAATGGATGTTAAATCCACATTTCTAAATGGCATATTAGAGGAAGAAGTTTTCATAGAACAACTAGAAGGTTTTTTTGATGTTAAAAATAAGAACATGGTATAAAAATTACACAAAGCTCTATATGGTTTGAAACAAGCACCA
Organism: Cupressus sempervirens; assembly: GCA_028749045.1. Classification (NCBI taxonomy): domain Eukaryota; kingdom Viridiplantae; phylum Streptophyta; class Pinopsida; order Cupressales; family Cupressaceae; genus Cupressus; species Cupressus sempervirens. The sequence goes on along the minus strand of CM053792.1, from coordinate 962,075,471 downwards.
AGAGTATGGTACGAGAGACTTCATAAGTATCTTATGAAGATTGGATTTGAAAAGACTGATGATAAAAAAAATCTATACATGAAGAAAAAGAAAGGAAAATGTATTTTTTTATCTAAAATTTTTGTTGATGATATCATATTTTGAGGTCAAGATGCCTTATGCAAAGATTTTGCAAATGAAATGAAGCAAGAATATGAAATGCCTATGTTTGAAGAAGTCAAATTCTTTGTGGGTTTGCAAGTATATTAGATTAAATATGGTATATACATCATTTAGTCAAAGTATGTCAAAGAAATATTGAAAACATTTGGATTAGAGGATTCCAAATAGTAAGTACACCTATGGTGATAGGACACAAGTTCTCAAAGAGTGATAATTTAGCTTAGGTGAATCAAACATTGTACAAGTTTATGATTGGCAAATTGCAATATGTAGTACATAGAAACCAGAGATTGCATTATCTATAGGGATAGTTGCAAGATTCTCTACTAACCTCAGGGAGAATCGTTTAATGGTTTTAAAGAGAATAATGAGATATTTAAAAGGAACAGAGGAGTTTGGTCTATACTATAAGAAAAATGAAAATTTTGAATTAAGAGCCTACATTGATGTTGATTGGGTTGGAAACATTGATGATAGAAAAAATACCAATGGAGGACCATATTTCTTAGGAAAGAGGTTGGTTACATGGACTAGCAAGAAATAAAATTGCACTTCACAATCTACTAGTGAAGCTGAATATGTTGTTGCTATTGTAAATTGTACAAACATTGTATGGATCAAACAACTAGTCAAATGTATGAAGGAAGAGATCATGGAACCAGTGATACTTTATTATGATAATAGAAGTGCTATCAATGTATGAAAGAATCTTGTGATGCACACAAAGACTAAGAATATTGCAATCAAGTATCATTACTTGAGAGAGTTAGTTCAAGATAAGGAGGTGAAGATAGAATATGTCAACACTAAAGAGCAGATTACTAATATTTTCATGAAAGCATTACCTAAGGATGCTCATGAGTATCTAAGAATTAAACTAGGGGTGATATCCCTATCAAAGGCTATCTAAGTAACAAGAGGAGTGCCCTACATCAAAAAAGTTGATTTTCATATGTTACAAATTGATGCAGAGGATCTTACTTTAGGAGCTACCTAAAGTAATCCAAAAGATAAAACTTCAAATAAGTCACAAGCAAGCTAAAAGAGGGAGAAATTGAAGAAGCTTATATTTGCATGTTAAGATGACAAGTCTTTGGCATTTTTGTCAAAGAGGGAGAGATTGTTGGTTAAGAGAGAGATATCAAGAGATAATTGCCAAGGGAGATGGAGAGATTGCTGATCAAGAATTAATGATCAAGATAGTATAATTATTGAGGGAGAGTTTTACTAATTAGAGGGAGAAATATAAAATAGATCTTAGAAGGAGATAATTGTTGATCAGGAAATTTACTAAAGATGGAGAAATCCTAAAGAAGGAGAAATCCTAACATCTACCTAGTAAGAGGGAGATATAGTAAGAGGGAGTTATAAGGATGACTTAAAAGAGTTTTGTAACCTATTTAGAAGATGGAAGTTGCTGATAGAGGCAAAGGTTTCAATACAAGGAATTATTTTTCTTTTTGGTATTATGTTACTATTTTAACCTAGTTAGTTTGGTTGAACAAGGTGTTTTCCATTTGGTTGATCAATTTGGTTTGCCATTAATGCCAAAGAGGGAGATTGTTGAGACAAGATTAAAAAATATCATTATTGAGGGATATTATTGAAAAAAACTTAAATATTCAATCATTGTTTTGTCATTGATGTCAAACCTGCTATTTTATGGTAAGACAACTGCCTATATGACTCAAGTACTATCACTTAGTTGATTGATGAATTCAGATTTGATGAAAGATATAACAACAACACCTAGAAGAAAGGTTGAGTTATGATTATGTAATGAAGTAAAGGAATCAATTAAGATAGTGATAACATGATGTATTGATAATCTACATGATGTATTGATAATCTACTTAAGTTTACAAAGGCTAGTTACACTAAGAAATTTTAGAGAACAAATTACACAAAGTTTGTCTACCAAGCTTGACCAAGTGGATAGTAGGTGCTCAGAAAAGTTAGTATAAGCTGAGAAAAAAATTAGTTGGAGCTGAGTAAAAGTTTATTCTAGTGTATGCCAAGAAGAATAGTAGATGTCGAGCACTAGTAAACTTTAGTTTGTGCCAAGTAATTTCATAGAAGATGTTGAGCAATGCAGTATGTGTTGAGCATTAGAAGCTAGATAATGCCAAGTGGCTGCATTATTTAAAAGATCATGAAATTGATGGATATAAGTTGACAAGTTTTTTTTCTTGGATTATGTGAACAATGTGGAAGATAAGGTTGATGAGCTGGTAGAACAGAATTCAAGGTAAACCATTTTGAGACAAATTCAAAGAGGATTCTAGGAGAATTTTCTAGAAGAGATATGGAATGTGAGATAGATTCATTGCATCCTACCTAATCCATCTTAACCCTAAATTAGATGATGAAAAATGAGCAAGAAAAGATCTTAATTTCCTATTTATAGGAATGGCTAGTTAGAAGAAAAAGTGTTAATATGTGAGAACCTACGAGAGACAAGAAGTCAAGGGTTTTGCTTCATCAAGTGACCTCAGAGAAGAGACTAGATTGGCATGTTAAACAAGAAGGCTTAAGAGGATGAATGCTTAAAGGGTGAACAAGCTATTAGAGCTACAATGTATGAAGGCCAAGCAAAATAGAGGACTGAATAGTGATCTGCAATCTGTACATGAAGTTGTAAGTTGATATCAGAGAAAACCTTATTGTTATTCTCTAACAATTATATCAGTCTAGGGTAAATCCTTTTGATTAAGGTTGCCCTAATAGTCATTTTTAAATCCTTTAACCAAGTGGCATTCTAAGTGAATGGTCTAAAGTCCTCTAACAAGGATCACTCCTAATAGGGTGATTGAAATCCTTTAAGTGGGTCACATTTAATAGTGTGTATTGTAATTTTTAACAAGATTGGCCTTTCATGGAGCATCACTTTAGAGAAGTGAAAAAGAGTAGCATGTTACTGGTGGTTTTTCTCAAATTGAGTTTTCATGCAAATCATTGTGTCAACTATGTTCATGAATCTATTTTGTTTCATGTTCACATTTTTGCAAGTTGATTTGACAGTAACCTATAAGTTTTTAGTGATTGCATAATCTTATGGATGCATGCATGAAGATAAATGTTTTATGAGTTCACTACGTTGTGAAAAGTTTTATTTATACATCTAGACCTTGGATAACTGATTTAGCCGCCCCCCTCCCCGCTCCACTTTTCATTATTCTAAAAGTATTACAATAGTGCACCTTCCTAAACAAAATGAGTCAGTCCAGTAAACATGATGATAGAGGAAATAGATAAGGCCCTTGTGGTCTAGGGGATTGTCCCTTTTAACAATACTATAGTTAAGCGATGAGTATAGGAAGAAGGAAACATTAATCTTATCACCATGTCATGGTAGATTCAACAAGGGAAGATGGTAGCCATGGTAGGTTGTAGAATGAAATTCTAGGCTAAAACTCTTTATAACTCATAGGAAAATAATGCTAAATGTAAAAGGTGGAGAAAAGATGTGTGTGCCTCTTTTTGGACTTCACTCAGACATGTTCTTCCTTATCAACAAGGAATGTCTTTTTGTGTACATTATAATCACCAACACTCTTCTTTCCCAAATAGCCCCTAGTACACTTTAGACTAGTCTCCTCTCCAATGAGTTCATAAAGCACCACAAACTTAACACTTTTTACAGAAACATGGCCCTTGTGCTAGGAGTTAGTGAACTTAGTGGAAGAAAGGCTATTGAAGCTCCTTATACCCTAAATGTGATTATTTGGATCCACCTTCTTCAAGTACTCCCAAATTTCTAAACTCTAAATGATTTTTCTACATTCTTTGGGTTTGACCCTTTGTGGAGGCCATCAATTTCATTCATCATATTTAAATATTCCTGGTCAATAACTTTAAGACCATTTTATTTCATTATTTTACAAGGTTAGCCTACATATTAGCACTAATAGAGTTGTGGGTCCATAAAACACACCTTTTGAGAAATCTCCAATTTATAGAATTAAGGACTTTGCATAGCTTAATTAAAATTAATAATCATCGGAGTGATTATCAAACTGACCGATTGGCTTGAATTACTTTCATGGTTCCAAATGACATGCCAATTTGTTTTGTTGGCATTAATCCAACATACATTGATTGATGTGTTTTCTAAAAGAAACATTAAGTTTTTGTACTTCCACTAGATTGATAATTTTGTTTCCCTTGTATCTAAGATCCCTCAACTTTCAATCAATTACAAATAATTATTACAACAATAAGATTAAAAATTAGCAATGTGGGGAAAGTCCTATCTTTCCTCCCCAAAAGATATAGATTACTAAATTTTGTTTTGTTCTCCACTTTCTTTTGATATATTAGTGATGAAAGCCATCTTTGAGTTTTCTCTCAAATATCATTTTTAAATTTGAAGTCTTTATTCCACTACTATTTATTTGTAACCAAAGGTCAAGTCTTAAGGTGAGCAAGAAACAAACATACCAAAAATGATAAGTAGATTACCTAAGCATCTTCCCTAATCTGATAATTCTTTATGTTGTTCTTTCATTAAGAAGGATTTTATTTAGATCCTTAGGAAAATAACCATAATTTAGCATCATCCATTCATTTAAATTTAGAACCCAATTTTCTAGATATCCATTTCTTTATTTCCTTCTCTTAGATTATGTTAAATTATTACATTATTGAAGGTAGAGAGAATTGTGTACTATAGTTATTCACAGTGCCCTTTAACTTCCAATTGAAGTGAGCTTTATTTTAAAGACATGAAAAATAAGTTTGGTTTTTCCTTCATGAATGATATTAATTACCTCATTATCCTTGAGATCTTTAATTCCAAACCACATTGCCTTTTCTTCTAGTAAATTGTTAGAGTAGTTTCCCAATTTTTGACAGAACCAAAAACCATTTTTCCCTCCCACTTCCTAATCACTCCACCAGATCCCATGAGTCTTGGATTACCTTTACAAAAACCATCCACATTAGACTTCATTCAATTAACTTCTAGTGGTTTCCATATAATTAATTTACTTTTCCATATACTACTCCAATTTAGGTTATTAAGGTTTTGATTAATATTGCAATTTCTTTTAATTCTTAATCAAGGAAGCCATGGAATGAAGTACCTTTGAGGAAGGAATGAGAATTAAAACCTTATCTAATCAATATTTTTAGAATATGGAATAGAGACAAAGCCAAAATTCATTCTTCCCCAAAAGTTCTATTGTTTCTTTCCTTTCATAGTAATACATTATCACATCTAAAACATTTGATATAGAAATGAAGATAACCTAGAAATTTTGTGAGTATTAATATCTTGACCTTACTAGTTTTTATTCAATAACTATGTTTGGTTTGTAAAAGGTATTGTGGGAAAAAATGCTTGTAATTGTGTGCATCATGATAAAACCATGAAAATAATTCAGTTCAAAAATTAGCATATTTAATATCGATATATTCGTGACTAGCATCCTTCTAACCATTATAAGATTGATACATAGCTTGCCGATATTTTGGCTCATCCAAGGATCCCTGCCAATGCTTGGGACATGAAATAATACAATACATGAGACACCTCCCTCATATGTTACATCAATGTTGCTAAATATTCATAGTCTTTATCTAAGGGTTGCATAATTTAAACAATGGATTATAGAATAATGTGAACTTGTGCTATGTGGGCATATTGATAATAAAGAAAACTCCTAAACCTTATGTCAAACAATGTAATATTACTTTTATGAAGCTAGGCTTACATACAATTTTTCTTAGTGTTGTTATTTACTCTAGAGTTGCACACATAGTGTTCTTTACTCTCTATATTATCTTAGCAATTGATCCTCAAAATCTCTTTGATAATCTCAAAACAATAAACTATCTTACTATATATATATATAAATCCATTTCAGAAAAAAAAATTGCAATATTCGTCATTGCTTTCCAACATAAATTTAGACTAGTTTCAGGCCATGCAATATAATCACAAACCACAACAAGATACTCATACACAATAACACTAGATGTGTTAAATAGGGAAACCCTTGCTCAAAGGGAAAACTATGGTGGGGATGGCACCCACGAGATGGTGTACTAATATAAATATTCTTTGTTAGAGGATGGACCCTATTAGGAGTCTATAAAAACATTCAATACATATCAATCCCTATTAGGAGACTTTGAATCCCTATTAAGAGATTCCAACCCTAGAGATGGACCCACTATCCAAATGATCTTTATAATATTTTGTGCAAAATAATAGAAATGAGCAGTCTCTTTCTCTCTCCTATCAACTATAAGTTTTCTCCTTCTGATCTTGTAAGAAAATCACAAGTCTCACATCCAATAATCCCTCAGATCACTTACATTCATTTACCAAGCATTATACTTCTTTTCTCAATCACATAGAACATACATGATAAGTCAACACAGGGGCAAATAATATGAAAGAATTAATGATTATGAAAGGTATTTGAGAAATATGCTATCAAGGGGTGATAGTTGGGAGATGAGGGATTATGAATGCAACTACAAAACTCGAAAAAAATTACAACAAATCAAAATGATTCTGCGACAGGTTCTATCACTTCCAGCGGTAGAAACTTACTGAATTGGAAACAACTCATAACACAAATATTGTATGATAAAAATAACTACAACTCTTAACAAATTATCAACTCATAATCTAATTCATATTAAATGTTATTATGTAATCAAATACAAATATTGAATGCATATACTATGATTAAATCCATATACATAATTCTAATCTAATTAAAATACAAAAGAAAACTAACTTAAATACAATCCATACATAAATAAAAAAGAATCGTCGGGTAACTTTGGAGTGTGCCATGCCTCCTCAGCCACTTGGTGATGAAACAAAGTAATAGTCTTAAACCTTTTTAATCATGTAGATATAGAATTTATATTTCAAAATGATAATGATCTATTACAATGTTATGTGTTCTGTAAAAATTGTACACCTCCTTTACACTATATCTCATGTTTCTTATATATATGCAGCCTTAACAACTTATTAACTACTTTGATATACATGTCATCTAAGGAATGGATATTACATAGGAAATCTATAACAAAAATGTGTGGATTGCAAAGAATAGACAATTTTTTTGTATTAGTTAGAAAATAATATTGTCTTCATCCACCATTTTTGAGCCATGGTTTTGAAAAAGGTTCAGCTATAAAAAAGTAAAAATATAGAGAAAATGATGTGTATTCTATCCATATGATTCATAAAAATGAATCTCAACTAAACTAAAATGCCTAATACTCGGCAATAATAATGGTTAAACTTTGAGAAAAGTTTATTTTTATCCCTTGGCACATAACTCATCTTCATGTCCTTTCTAGACATACATCCATTTATGTTCAAAATAACTAGATTAAATAGCATTTAGTGGGTCACCATTAAGTGTGTTTGGTCTCAGGTATGTTAAATAATCTATGCATTAACTCGATGACTTCCCATTACTTATATAGCATGTAATTACCAAATCACATTCTCCTTCATTCATTGGATAGAATACCAATCTGATGATCTATTCATTGGCTCATCATTCCCTCTTGACATTTCTCACTCCCAGCATTGATCCTTGTAACTCATAATCAATGTGTTAGATAAATAAAATCACAACTATTTATTCTAATATTTGATCTAATAACTTGATTAATTATCACTCATATATCTCATATCATATGCTACAAAGAAGGAGAAGTTGGAATATTAAAATAGACATGAGAATGAGTGGGAAGGCTTGTATGAAGGCTAGAAATATGGTATACATTGGGACATACATTGCTCTCATCAATACACTCAATACATACTTTACAAACAAGGAAAACATCTTTTAAATTTGTATTGTATCTTAAAAATAATTCCTTGAGTCAGCTTTGAGGCTTTCCCAATTAATGATAATAATATAATTAATTAATTCATAATTACAATAGCACGATCGACTCATAGTCTATACAAATTTTCACCCATGCAATACTAGGGCTTTTGTATTTGCTAACATCATCATCAACATAACTTATGTCAATAGATGACAACACATCTCCATATTATATCTCTGTTAGAAGATATAGTAGAAACATAAAAAATGCTTCTCTAATACTTTATGTCTATGCTCCTCTCTCCAACTTAGGCATATCTTATGGACATCTTCGACTCAGGTACTGTGCAATGAACCTTAACATTAGGACACAATATCAAGCATTTCCATAAATGCACATCACTAGACAATTAAAAATTGTATGTACAACTAAGATCTTTGTTTGCTACTTTGTCAATCTTCATAGACTTACTACTATGTTGTCATCAATGACCAACATAGTCATGAATGCAACATAGATGAATACTCTCCAATTCTTAGGATACTCCCCCAAAATAATACTATCAGTATTCATGTTAATAATGACATTCTTACACATAAGTGTAATGACCCCCTCGACCATGAGATCTTCCTTAATATTTACAATATTGTAAGGAAACTTGCAACAAAGAATATAATTGTTTCCACATAACCCATAATAGATCTGAAATAAATATGGAATTGAAATTCACATGCAAGAGAATAGAGAACATAACCACAAAAATGTGACACAAGATATACCCTAGGAAACCCACATTGAGGGAAAAAATCCAGCCTCCAAAAGTATCCATCACCGTGTATTATTCAACAAAAATACCATTATAATACAACCATGAAAGCCTTCAAAGTCATAGCTAAAACAAAGAAATCTATGTGAACAAGCATGAATCCACACATCCCATGCCATGCTTTTGACCTTCATAAATGCTCCCTTAGATAACCTATCAAGCCTTTTCCTTCTCGACTCTTATCTTTTTTCCTTCTGTCTTGTCGCACCAACAACTACCCTTGTGGCTGCTTATATACTAGCAAGTCTCACAAAACCACCAAGTAGTATTACATAAACCATGTGCCACCTAACCCATTGACTCCACATTTAATATTGGACATTTAATTTCTTTTCTCCAATATTAAATAATTACATGAAATATTATCACAATGTTACAATATAGCTCATCAAGTATATCCCAAGGGAATCTTTACATGTTGCAAGTCTATCTAGGTGCAACATTACATAATAAAATAAAATAATACAACATAACAATATTATGCAATGTGTGCAAAACACATTATCTCAACAATCACCCACTTGTTGTATATATTGCATAGGATCAATCTACAGCCACATAAATGAACAAGGGAACAATCCCTCCTAGCACATCCACCATCATGGATCAAAGTACACCATGTGCTCCATCATACTACTTACAAAAAAATCAAAGTATCAAGCATCTCAAACATGAATGATCTTACCTCCTATTATGCCACTACCACCAAACATACATAGAAGCCATCCAAAGAGAAAGCCACACAACCTACCACATTAGAAGATCATAGAATCCTATACCAACTAAAATGTCAAGCATAAAAACCTGAACAAAAGGTAATCACATGTATCCTTAGTTTTCAAAATATCCATAGCTGAAATGAAACCCACAACAAGTTCCAACCTATCCAACTATCCATATATACCTCAAAAAGGTATACCAATTGAATCTCACATTATCAACATATCCAATCTATAACTTGCAATCACAAGCCTCAAGAGAAATACTTGCCACATATATACCAAGAATCTCCCAATGTAAAAGATAATGTCAAATCTATAACCAATCAACTCACAACATCTCAAAGAAGTAAATCCATGTAGTCTCAATGATATCCACAACACATAAACCAATAATCTGAAAGAACAACTCTCATTAAAAATCTCCAACAGTCTCCCAAGCTCTCCAACACCAATAGAGCAAAGAGATAAAAGAATAACCATTTCATCTCTCACAAGACATATATGATCACAAACCAATGATCACAATCTCCAACCAATCTCAAATCCAATGTAAGAAAAATTGAATATCTAGGAAGATAACCAAGACCAAAGAGAAAACATGTAAATCATAGCCTCTATCATGTCCTTCTACACACACCTCTAGATGTAAATTGTGCAAGTATGATCTCCTCCATAGAATATCAATAAGAAGCCACAATAACACCCAAATCATACCGTATAAATAATCATGGATGTAAGCCTCTCACAAGAAGATCAAACTCATAAACCATTCCTAATCCAAGGAATATGTGCAATATAAAATCATCTCTCAAATTCAATTAACATAAAAAAATATGCAAATGGAGATAACCAATGCTAAAACATCTCTCAAATGAACCCTCTACAACTAATTCATGTCCCATAGCTCAAGATCCATATCCATGAAAGGCAAGCATAAACATAATGCACCTAATAGAAACAATGGGCTATACCTCTCAAGTAGAAAATCATCGAGTAGACCAAGAGTGGGGAATGAGAATGCTCATCAAGATATCCAAGTCTCCAACCAAGACTCATCTAAGAAAAATATCCTCTCAAGTTCATATCAGGTGAATGCCCCTCAAACTCTCCTGCTAACACCATCAACTGTCCCAACAAACACATCTCTAATGCAAGAGAAATCAGCATCACCACCATCTCTAAATTTATCCATGAGCACCTGTAACCAATCAATCTGTGCCAAATCCAAAATAAAACATAGCAATATTATGAAGTATCCATTTTATGATCAATGTACTCAATACCAAGAAACTAAACAAGGATTAGTTGCAAAGTTTCAACCATGGCCTTAGAAGTATAAACATGACAACATGATCTAAACCATCTCAAAAGAGACAACATACTCCATATGAACATACTATAACATGTCAAAACTCTAAATGTGTATCAAGAGTATACCATGCCATAATAATGAAACCATCCTCACACCAAGGATAACATGTCAAATGAAAGCATAAACCACACCTTTACCAAGAACTCCATTAGTCCTCAAGATTTAACCATCTCCACACACCATAAAGAAAACCATCTTCACATAACATAAAGAAACATCTCCACATACCATGAAGAAAACCAAGAACCCCATGAGTCCTCAAGATCTAACCATCTTCACACACCATGAAGATAGCCAAGTGACCATGCAAACGTCAAAGATGCTTCTATAGAAATAAGATCTAAGACAAATCTCCAACATCTACAAGTACTCAATAAATATATCAATGTCAAAAAAACTCCCACTCAATTGTGGTACCAATTCACCTATGGCATCAGAAAATCTATCACCTACATGAAGATTATCTAGATCTATACTCACACAACCAAAGTGTCAAAACGAAGTGAAATCAAAATCTCTAAATTCAGATTATACAAACCAAACCAAGAACTAATCTTGCATTATCACCTCATATTGTCACAAGCTCCCAACAAACCATGTATCCAAGCTATCCATGACATCATGATGAAAAACCATCCTCTAACCATGAGAATCAACCAAGGCATCAAACCATCAAAGAACACAAAGTGTACATCATGAGCTCCTCAAAAGAAACTAAATAACCATGATCATCAACCAAGAAGATATACCACCATAACCAAATAAGAAATTTAAACCAATGAACATTAAGGATGTACTTGTATATCCAGTCATGCCATGCCAAAATCTATGGCACCATGATCACATCCATGAACTGAGCATCTGACTCTTAAAATGTCCAACCTATCAACATAAAATATTCAACCACAATCCTCCACCACGATTATACCTGGTAATAACATCTCATCCCTTCTTCATGAAGAAAATATCAGCAAATAATATGACTTAGGGCATAGACAACCCAAATTCAAGCCACTGGTCTAAATATATCCAACAATAATAAAAGATCAATGGGAAAAGACAACCCATAAGCAAGCTATAAATTCAACCTATAAGTATAGACTACTTATAATATTGCACAACTTGTAGACCCAACAAGTCATCATACATATCTAAAAAAAATACTGATAATCATATTATCATGAGACCAAACTGAATTATGAACTGAGCATACAATGACATCAAATCTTAAATCTCCAAACATACAATTGCATAAACTCAAAATGCCACCATAGTAAATATATATCATAAACTATTCAGATTAATATATCAACAAATAAACCATGCCAAACCTACACCAAATCTAAACCAAACCACCAAATCTACACCAAAGCTTTCCAAGAGCTTTCTATTGACTACTCAAACTTCAAAACTCGACTCCATATGCCCAAGTTATGCCCTAATTTGTGCTCAAAATAAATAACATCTAACTTTTGGGCTCTTCAAACCTAAAAAAAAATCAAAATCTCAAAACCAAACTTACACCAAGTTGTAGTGCTCTGAATTATCTTTCCAATGCTTGTAAGAAGTCTAAAACCCAATAGATTGAGAGAAAGTTATGGTCATTTTATTAAGATAGTCTTTTTACTATTTTCACTACAATTTTCACCTTTTTTGATGAAAATTCTAACACGATAAAATTTGATGGCCATCACGGGCTAAAACTTAAAGCTTCTTTCATTTCCTCTGAACATGGCCAAACTATAGTATATTATATATCAAAATTTATGGAAACATCGACCCAGATTCAACGGTGAGGTTTTTTTTTACTTAAGAGGTCATTTCTACAAACTCTCCCTAAAACCCTCATTTAAATGAAACATTCAAAAAACCCTTTTGTTCAAAAATTTCACATGCCCAAAATCTACCAACATCCCATCATAACAAAAAACCCAAAACCCTCAAATTTGCAATAAACAACTCATATATCTTGGTGTTTCTTTTATCCTCTCATGCTTTCCCATGGATTCAATCTAGGGTACACTAATAGAACTAGGCTTTGATACCACTTGTAAGAAAACTTGCAACAAAGAATATAACTATTTTCACATAACCCATAATAGATCTGAAATAAATACAGAATTAAAATCCACATGCAAGAGAATAGACAACATAACCACAAACTATGCCACAAAATACCCTAGGAAGCCCTCATTGAGGGAAAAAAAACCTAGCCTCCAAAAGCATCCATCACCATGTATTATTCAATAAAATATCATTGAAATACAACCATGGAAGCTTTCAAAGTGATAGCTACAACCAAGCAATCCATCTGAACAAGCATGAATCTACACATCCCATGACATGCTTCCAACCTTCACAAATGCTCCCTTGGCTAACCTATCAAGCCTTTTCCCACTTGACTCTTGCATTTTTTTCCTTTTGTCTTGTTGCACCAACAACTACCCTTGTGGATGCTTATATAGTATCAAGTCTCAAAAAACCACCAAGTGGTATTACATAAACCATGTGCTAAAACCATGTGCTACCTAACCCATTGACTCCACATTTAATATTGGGAATTTAATTTCTTTTCCCGAATATTAAATAATGACATGAAATATTATCACAATGTTACAACACAACTCATCAAGTATATCCCATTAGAATCTTTACATGTTGCACGTCCATCTAGATGCAAAATTGCATAATAAAATAAAATAATACAATATAACAATATTATGCAATGTGTGCAACACCCATTATCTCAACAAATATTATTTGATGCTCGGTAGATGGTGGAGTAGACCGTAATATCCACTCATTGAAATTAATGAATGATTTGGGATTCTTTTAGAGGAGCACTAATACCTAAAAAGGAATATCCATAAGTTTCTATGATGATGCATACTTCACTTCCAAGTAGGCCATGACTCTCCCTATGAGAGTGGATTTTTCAATTAAATGTTTATACTATATCTTGAACTTAGATCTTCAATATAAAAATCTCCTTGGCCAACCATAGATTCATGAAATGAATTTTGTTCCATCTTCATAATTTTAGTGCTTAAAACTCCTTTACAATGAAAAAAATTACCATGCAAAGTGATCTTGACATTTTTAGATACTACAAGAATTCTAAAGGGACACCTAAATATCAAGTGCCTAGTAATTAAGAAGTCATATATTCCAAATTATCTCATGATATTGGTTATTATATTGTATTTGGATATCACATACCTTCCACATCTCATTTTGCAACCAAGATCTAGGTCCAAGACAAACAACATGGTAAGTGTAGAGTTGCAAAGTCGTTTTCTATCAATAATATGCCTTGGTCATAAATTTTTTTATGTTAAAATGCATCCTACTAAAAAGTAATCACTATCTTCCTCCTTCTAGTTTAACTAATTGGCATGAACTACATAAGGAAACCATATAAGAGGATGTTTCTACAAATATCTATAGAGATAATTAAGTCAAACCAAATATGTGATCCCCACTTGAACAATGTGGAAAAGGAATTGATATCATGAAATAAAATCTTTATGATTTTCATAGTGACCTCAGACTATAAAGGCAAGGGATCACATAAATAATTTAACTTAAAATCAAAGATAAAAATAGAGGGTTACTTGATATATACCATTGGGATGGATGCTCCAACTATGAACATTCTCAAATGCAAAAGTGGTGATACTTATAAAAATGTTGAGAGATCAAATTTTGAGATTGATTCCTATTAATGAGAAGAGAGCTGGAAAAACCATCAAACAAATACTCTCTTAAACATGTCTAAAAAGAATTTTTTGGGGTACTAGTGACTCTATTTTATCATAATTTAGCCACATCCCACTTGTTTTGGAATAGTAATGTTAGCTTCTCATTACTACACCCATAATATATAGATCTAAACCAACAAGGACTGTGGAACTTAGACATCATTGTAAAAAAAAAAACCCCATGATTGAGATCCAATTTCCTAAAGATGTTGTGCACAAAGTGGTTTTAACAATACCTTGTAATGAATTCATAAGACTTATGTAATTACGAAAGAGAAAAGCAGACACTAGGGTAGTTGTTGGTGTAAATACGTACTTTACTATTTACACTTACTTAAGTTTACTTAGGTTAATGCATTATTTAATTATTTTGCATTATTTTATTATTTTCATTTATGAGACACTTAGGAATTTGCACACCTTTTGAGTTGTCATGTTGACAACACAGGAGTATGCAACTTGATTTAAGCACATGGTGCCTACAACACTATTTTGCGTGTCCCACCCTTGTAGGCTTATCCTCTCATCATCGCACTTACTTTCATGCTTAATGGAGGATAACTCATATCTGGTGGACATGTACTTGGTTGTATGACACATCATGATGCTAACTTCTATGCATTCTAGAAGCTCTCATGAGGCCTTTATATTCAAGCACTCCTAGTGTACTATGATGAGACAATTATTGAATACATTGTTATTCTGATCATACTCTCTCTCTTGGTCTACTATGTGCTTGTGTTTGAGTTCTAAGTTCCTAGGTGAATTTTTCCCTTAGGAAAATTCTTACATGGTATGAAGATGTAATTCCTCAAATCTATCTTCCAAGTCAAGTGATCGTGCATCCTTATGAACAAAAATTAGTGGAGGTCTCTTTATTAGTTGCACAGATAGATGGTTTAGTGGAACAAGTTTAGTAGACATCCTTGACAGATCTGCATTCATTCTTTTCAGCATAGTTGGAAGGGGTGAGCACCAGCATCAGCATAGGGATACTTGAGCAGGTTTTAGGGCCAGCATATATCTTCAACAGTGTACCTTTGGCATTGTTTCTTCCTAAGGGGAGGAACATTATTCTACATTCTTGGACCAACTTCTTCATTGGAGTGGCTTTCACTTGTTGGCATTCTTCATTTGGAGGGCGAGCCTATTCTGTCTCTCTTCCTTCTCTTATTCTCTTATGTATATACTAGATGTATGTCGCAATGGGGGGGTCCTAATTACTCCATCCATCAATGCATCCTTATCTATCTCTCTTTTTCGAGGAGGGTTTTTTCCATGAGGTTTTCCCTCTTTCCCCGCTTTATGGGAGATTGCATCTTCATTATGTACTTGGGTACCTAATATGGCCTCGTAGATGGGACCCATTATGCATCTTCATCCTAGTTTGTAAGTTTAAGGGCATTCCCCTAAGTTGCACTTAAGGGGGGGGGGGGTGTTGGTGTAAATAAGTACTTTACTATTTACACTTACTTAAGTTTACTTAGGTTAATGCATTATTTAATTATTTTCATTTTTGAGACACTTAGGAGTTTGCACACCTTTTGAGTTGTCATGTTGACAACACAAGAGTATGCAACTTTATTTAAGCACATGGTATCTACAACATTGTTTTGTGTGTCCCACCATTGTAGGCTTATCCTGTCATCAC
Organism: Cupressus sempervirens; assembly: GCA_028749045.1. Lineage (NCBI taxonomy): Eukaryota > Viridiplantae > Streptophyta > Pinopsida > Cupressales > Cupressaceae > Cupressus > Cupressus sempervirens. Next base: position 962,059,165 of record CM053792.1, on the reverse strand, counting down.
CACACTTACTTCCGTACTTAATGGAGGATAACCCATACCTGGTGGACATGTGCTTGGATGTATGACACATCATTATGCTAACTTCTATGCGTTCTAGAAGCTCTCCTGAGGCCTTTATATTCAGGCACTCCTAGTGTACTATGATGAGACAATTATTGAATACATTGTTATTCTGATCATACTCTCTCTCTCTCTCTTGGTCTACTGTGTCCTTGTGTTTGAGTTCTTAGTTCCTGGGTGAATTTTTCCATTAGGAAAATTCTTACAGTAGTGTATGATGAAATGATATTTTTTTACATAAAAATTAGAAAATAAATTAGATATGAAAATTTTTGCAATAGATCTAATTAATTTGGAGAATGATAAACTTATAGCTAAAATCTAGGAAAAGAATCAAGGGTCATTGGTGAGACAATCAAAATAGTCCTAATAATTTTAGATTTTTGAAATAGGGTTTTGTTGGTCTTTTAATGTTCTATCTAAACCTAGATCTATGTGTCCATAACATTCCACCTGCATAGAAAAATAAGAAATGTTATTGGGTTGATGGGATTTTTCCAAAGTCAAGCCCCAGTTTAGGTTTTAACCTTTAAATTGAAATAATAAATTAAAAATGAAAGCATACTAGAATATAGTTGAGGCTAGATATGAGACTTAAAATTTATTAAACATTGTTCATGCAATACTATTTTTGTGTGATTACAATTATTTACAAAACAACATGACTTTACTAGGCCTAAAAGAAAATCTATAATGAACTTTGATTGATTTAATTTTGGTTGGATCCCTGATCATCTATGATAGTTGTGTCTAAGGACTTGCATGAAGAGTGTTGAAGCTTGCCTCAAATGCTAGATCTAAAGAAAAATTCTTTCAATGCTTAAACTATTGAGCTTGAATTGGCAATGTAAATGTATGATATGAAGATTAAATGATGAGCATATGTTTTAATTTATATGTCTCCCTAGAATCTTAGGTATAGAATTTTTAAGAGATTCAACCATGAAGTTTTTTTCTCAAATGAACTAACCATTAGAGGGTTTGAGTTTGGGCTTAGATAATCAGGACAAACTCAACAAGGTGATCTAGTCTAGGACTAAGTTCCCCAAGATAACATTTTCTGTCCAATAGGCTGAAAATAGGAATTGAAGTCCAAAACGTTGTGAGGACATCATAATTTTATCAAGTCTAAGACAAAATAGACAAAATTAGGGCATGGGAGGGCATACATATTGCTAAAATAATGTATAAGTGAGCAAGAAATTGCATAGGGATGCAATATATAAAGACAAAAGGTGAAAAACAAAAGACACCCTAGACCATTGAAAGATTTAAAATAATGTACCTAAAGGTGGAAACTTCTTTAAGATGTCCAACAATAGATGGTTAGATGTACTCCCTATTAACGATGAAAACTTTCTATTATTGATAAAAAAAAACCTAAGAGATGAATATTACTATACAATAAAGTCAAACAATCATAAACATTGTATCTTTACTTATAGAAACTAAGAAAGTGTAACTTATCATATTTATCCTATGCAAATAAGTGTAACTGATAATTAATTAGTTTAAAGTTAACTACTAAAGGTGTTAGCTAATAAGTTTTATATGCTGATTCATCCTTCTGCCTCCTAGCATGTTGAAATGTAGAAGAAATATTCGTGAATCTTTAGAGTTGGATAAAGGAACTTCCATATTGCCAGATAAGAAATGCTACTTCTGGAGATATCATGGGCTCAGTATTTCTCTCTTTTTCTTGTTAGCACAGTGAAAGCAACGTTTACTTTCGAAAAATGCTTCTAGCTCTATTCTAAGTGCAACTGTGGATAAAAATATGTAAAAATATGAGCGGGATCCCGTACTATCCTAAACACCACAACCCTAGCGGCCTGACCATGCTTGAAATAGCATATAAGAGGTAAGATATCATATAGAAATAGTGGTTTGCTTCATATCATGTTAACTGATCATGTACATTATCGTTAATAATTTCAAGTCAATCTATAGCATAAATATCCACACTTACAATGGTGATAAAGAGTAGATCTAATCTTTAAAACAATTTGAATTCATATTTACCATTAACTTATTAGAGATCGCCACTATATTTGAAATATTTCCATATACATAGACCTGTGAAACATCTTTACAATCTGTAATTTTAGCCTTATAGGTATCACTGGCCAAATAGTTTTAACTATTATACTGTGATACTGACCTTAATTATTGGCGAAGTATTGTTCTGCACTCTGAATATTATCTGTGACCGATTCTGGATTATATACTTTCATACATTGTGAAAATATTTCAGAGTATTGTACAACTATTGGATAACTTGCAGCATTTGTCAACCCCCTATCTAAATAAACTGTAGCCTTTCTAGTATCAAAATTAAAAAGGTGGTGTAGGAAATACTTACCCAACGTTCATATATCTGGTCAACACAACATCAAATAATATTAGGTTTCTTCTAGATAGCCATCACAAACGCGAAGGTTAAATCACATAGTAAGTTCTACTGTACTTTCCAACAAAATCAACATTCCATAAGTTGACATATCTTTGAGGCATTGTATCAAACAGTCCACGGCCATTTTCTTTAATGTTTCTGAAGCTTTCTAAACAAATCTATTTCACTCACTTCCAATATGCTTCATGGATTTTTGTAACCTGTTTCGAATCTCCATCTCCACAAGTTGGCTGAACGGATAAACTTTGCATTACATTTTCTTAAGAAATTACTAAATCCTTCGAAACAAATATATTTTGTGGATAACATACAGTCGCAGAATCTCATGAGATCACATTTCTTTCAGGCATTTTGTCAAACAATTCAGCGACATTTTTATACGCCTGTACAATTTACATTTATTAATTCATAGTTTTTTGAGGTATTTGAACAAATACTTCACAAGCAATATCTAGGATTCGCTGGTTTTGGTTTATCCGGAATGTTAGACAATATTTAATATCATTCAAATATATAAGACAATTATATAAGGCAACATATCTTAGAGACATTTAGTCAAACAATTGGGTTGCAATGTTTAAGCTCTATTACAAGCTGTGGCTTTATTTTTAATTTTTTCAGGGGGTTTGTGAAGTTGTTTGTGAAGTGTCCCCTGTGTTTTCACATGCTGGAGGTAGAGAGATGGACAAAGGAGATATTTAACACACTGAAATGAACAAGGCAGAATAATGTGGATAAAGGATAATTATATTTGGAGTTTTTTTTGCGGGTAACAACTAGATCTTTTAGGAGATTTTTATAGGGATATTTGAAGAATATGCTCTCTATTTCTTCTTGTTTGAATATATTTTTATTTTTCTTTTATTAAAAAAAACATAACATTATGCTATTTCATTGGGCTATACTTTTATATAACATGTAATATTAAGGTTGTTACATTATAAATATTTGTAAACATTTTAAAAGTTTCAACATGTGTTATTGGCTTGGACGATAATATGAAGGTTGAGGTCTTGATTTCCAAATTTTTCATCAAAATAAATAAGTCTCTTATGTTAAACATTTCTTGTGAGCTTGGGATAAAGACATTTCATAACCAAATAAACAATGTTTTAAATTGTTTCATGAGATTAACAATTTCATTATATGCAATGCTTTTCTCTATATTTAATGAAGACTTTAAGCTACATTTATTGTTAACTTATGACTATAGCAAAAAGTATTGATATAATCTAGAATCAATGTATAATATAAGACATTGATTTAATAAAAAGATATTATTATTATGTATTGTATAAGATTATACGTTTCATAATTATTTTTTGACCAATGATCTTGGTCATAGATCCAAATATTTGCTTCCATAAGCATGCCCCTTATTTATGTATTCTAAAATATAATAAATTATTGATCCTACATATAAATATTTAATTTAAGATAATCTATACTTATTTTATTGAAATAATTTTAAATTTATGTTAATCCATAAGAAAAATTTATTTCCCTCCATAGTTTTTGTGAACACAATCGATCTTATATGAAGCAATCTTTACTCAAAGGTTTCAAAAATAATAATCACATTCATATCTAAACTTTTTTGGTAATTATATCTTATTTTAATGTTTAAGCCCTGTATTTTCTAGGATCGATAATTACTTTCACATTTTAAGATTCATAATACTTTAATAATTTATCTTATTGTTTGATACAATCTTAATACAATTGTTAGGATGGTGGCCCATGGTTACTGTGCAACACTATTCTCTACAAATACATGAAACATGCAAGAGTATTATGTCAATCCCTACAAAAGGGAAATAATGTTGGGATTAAAGAAATTCAATTACTTCATAATTCTAAGTTACTTATTTAGTTTCACTAAAGATGTCCATGAGGGGAAATAAGTCACATGTAAAAAAAAAAATCACTTATTTAATATCTAGTAAATAAAATAAAATATTATAAAAAATATAAAGATTATTATAAGATATGTGATATATATATATATATATATTCCAACTAATGGTGCTTTTAGAATTACTTCATTTTCTTTGCATGCTATGTCTACTTGGACATTATCAAATTTAGGGTGAGTAAAATTGAATTTTTGTAGAGATTCTAGAGGTAGTATAGGTCCATCTAGAGTGCCTAACTATATTTATGAGAGTTATAGCTCCTCAAAAGATCTTGATTTAAATGAAAGGTAACTCTTTTTTGATCGACGATGCCTTTAATATAGTTTCAACCACTCTACTCAAAAGATTTTTGATTTAAATGATAGGTATCTTTTCTTTTATTGAGGATGCTCCGAACATAGTTTCAACCACCTATGAAACTTAGAAGGTGTATTTTTAAATTAAAAAAATGTCCTTCGAGACCTATGACATAACTATTTGAATATCAAATTTGACATGGAAAACGGTATAATCTCTAAAAATTCTCATTGTTTTGTATGCAAAAAAATAATTTGTGGTGTCAAAAAAAGTCAAACACATCTCCATATCATTTCTCAAAGGGGCCTCAACCTCATAAGAAAAATACATTCCACATCTACAAATTGCCACAAGTTTATCATTGCTACCATTAGATACTTCACAAAGTGGATCAAGGAAAGAAAGAATACACCAAGATGGATGACAAAATGGTGGTCTCTAGAACCCACATTTATTTTAATCATCAAAGTTTAAATTTTAGCTAGAAAATTGATTGGATATTATGCATTGAACACATTAAATTATACTATTTATCATTGTATTATTTAATTTTCATATGTATATGTTGTAGGAAGATGGATGTGGAAAATGGAGTGACCCCCATAGAATATTATTGATGAGTTATATGTTAACATTGTGATAGTATCACATAATTGCCAACAAACCTAAAATTAAAAAAATGGGAGAATAAACATGATAGCAAAGATTAGATAGATTATAAGTCTAATTCTAAAGGGAGTGGAGAAAAAAGAACCCATGCTAGGAAGAATCGTAAAGATAGGAAGAACCTTTACATTGAGGAAAAGGAGGACCCCCCCTGGAAAATAATGAAACCTTCCAGGAAAAAGACACTCATCTTTTTGCTAGCTTTAGTATGGGCATAATTGATCGCACAAACTAGGAAGTTAATCTAGGTGCTAATGATATCTCTCTCATGAATATAACTTCCCCCCTTAGAAAGCCCAATCAGGATCCTCCTATTTCACCTCCCCTAGAGAAAGCCCATGTTCATCCCTTGGACCCTTTTACTCCTACCATGTACCCCCTATTTAGGACCCCCTCCAACCCCCAATTTTGATTAAAAAATCATTCAAATAGGTTGAAGTTGAATTGAAGAATTTGTGGATCAAGCTGCAACAATTTTTAGTTGCAAATCTTTGCAATTTGGTTATCCGTCTCTTTGGGAAATCCCAATTTGGAAAATAAAACCTACATATGGGGTCAACCACATCACCAAGATATTAAATTATTTGGGTCCAAATTCTAGGCTAATTGCTCATTAGTTTACACATAATTGTTCCCAAATCTTAGTCCAATCGCTAATGTAATCTATATTTAGAGCACAATTATTTTAATTTTTTTGCTAGCCTTTCCCTAATGTTTTCTTATTGGACAATGTTATTTCACCCTTAAAGTAAAATAATATTTTCCCTTGGGTTGAGAATCTCCTACCATTTTACTAACATGTGTCTCCAACTACCCCTTTTTAGCCAACTATTTTATGTTTTGGTCCTTAGACTTTATGGTATGTCATTTAAAATTAGGCCCAAAATAGAGCTAAAGCCATTGATCTATATTACATCGACGATCCAAATCAATTCCTTTCACCATAAATATGACAACATTAAAGGTGATGATAACCAAGTTGGCAATAAAAAAGGACACATTATTAATTGAATCTTAATGGATTGGCATACTACAAGTACAATGTACAGTGTACACTTGGCATGTGGGCCATGGACCACTTGTGACTCTATAAATTCACTAAAATATTAAATAACCTCTCTTTGGATATTGACATATTAGCCAACTATATTAATATTTTGTGTTATATTAAATAATTAAATTTCCTAATACATTACGAAAATTTTTATGACCAAGAAAAAAAAATCACCTACATTTATTTGCTTACCAGAAAAATAAAAATTAGTGTGCCGCAGTTATTATTAAATATTGATATAGAAAGGAAAATTAACCAATAGAAAATAATTTTCTCCCTCGCCTCAAATGAGAAAATACCCTCGACTAGAATTTTTTCCTTCATATTTAATATTGAATTCACCAGTGTCTTACATATTTTTCTCATGAGGGGTTTCTTAAAGTTATCCCTACCGAGTTGAAAGAATAAAAGAACTTATGAATAGATTTGAACTTGAGGTTCATCACTCTCGAAGAGTTTGTTGTAAAGGTCATGCATTCTACAAAAACTAGTCTCAATATGCTTCAATAGGAGAAGATAAGAGTTAAGATGAAGGAAGAGGATAAGAGTGCCAAGAGACCATACAAGTTCACATGGGATAACTAGCTAGACATGCTACTAGGGAAACCAATTCCTCCTGGTGAGAAGAAAGAATAATGGATTGGCCTCATTCTATGTTAATATTTCTATTATTGTTTTTATGATGGTTAATGTTTGGCTTATGTCCCCAATATGTAATCATATTTTATGGAGTTTAACACTGCTAGTTTATTTTGTTATGTTTCTCTTGTTAGCTACTAGTATGTCACTATTGTCTATAATGGTATTGATAGTAGTTTGGAAAAATCTCATATGTACTTATTTTGGATATTACTAGGTGGCTAGTGTGTTTTTTTATTTTTTATCTTGGTCAGTGAGTTGTTTGTCAACTGATAGTGTTTCTTTCACTGTGGTTGTGTCTATTAGGCCAATCACCCAACTTTTCCTTCTATTATTATAAAAGAAACATTATGATAATATTTGATGTAGTTATTTAATACTAGGGTAAATAAACTAAATAAAGTTTCAAATATTAATGTGGATCAATGGGGCTTTGGTAGCACATGGTATTATCACATGGTTTATGTAATACCACTCGATAGTTTTGTCAAATTTTGCTTCTATAAGTGGTTGAAGTGAGACAAGTTATCCAAGGTAGCATTTGTAAAAGTTGAAAGCATGTCATGAGATGTGTGGGATCCTGCTTGTTCACACAAATTTCTTGGTTGTGGCTAGGACTTTGAAGGATTCCATGGTTGTATTGCAATGGTGTTTCATTGAATAAAATATGGTAATGAATATTTTTGGATGCTATGATTTTTCCCATGTGGGGTTTCCCAAGGTATATATCATGTCACATTTTTGTGGGTATGTTTTCTATTTATTAGCTTGCAACTAGATTATAAGTGTTTATTTGATTCAAATTTATTAGGGGTTATGTGGAAACAACAAAGAATTTCTTGGCAAGTGTCTTAAAAAAAATAAAGATATTTACACTTAAACTTTAAAGATACAATAAAAATAATAGTTATGGTTGAAGAATTTGAGCAAGACTAATCCACAAAGCTTGAAGAATACCTGGATGCAATAACCTATCACAAAGAAGAAAAATCAAACAAGAGGCAAGGGTTTTTCTCTGAGAATATACAAATTGTATTATCAAAAATTGATAGAATAAGAGATAATTACAAAATATCAATCCTTATAGAAGGAGATCGAAAACCTAAAAGGGAAACCCTAAGAGGTGAATGACATTTAATAAATACTAATTAATTATTAAATGGAAATGCAAACTGCATAAAGTGAAATCTTAAGAAGGGAGTAAATATAATTTAATAAATTAAATTAAATTAATGATTTACTCTAACAACCCCCCTTAAGATGAGAAACAATGTAGCTACAAATAATGCAAAAAATGAATGGAAAATATAATGCAATGCTAAAAGCAATCTTGTGTCTCGACAACAAGGGCTTATGAGGTACCCAATCACAACCAAATCTACGTGAAACAGAGAAATAGATAAAACCTAGTGGGAAAAATTCTACTCCAAAAAGGGATAGAAAGAAAAGAAGGAAGGAAGGCCTCATCACTGAGACCCCCCAAGGACATCTTCCTTCACCTTAAGCATAGAATGTAGCTTAAGATACCACAAGGATACAAAAGCTTTAGTGAAGATGTCTACAACCTACTAAGTAGTGGGAATGTACTCCAGGCTCAAGGTACCATCCTAAATTAGATGCTTGATGAAATGCATGTGAAGCTCAATGTGCTTGGTCCATTGATGCTCAATAGGGTTGTGAGAAATGTGTATATCACTCTGGTTGTCACACCATAGAAAGGTAGGACTATTAGGAGGAAATCCAAACTCTGTCATCAACTGTCAAAGCCATAAAACCTCCTAACTAGCAAACACAATTTCCTTGTACTCTACATTTGTAGCTGATAATGTGTGAGCATGCTACTTCTTGCAAGACCGTGTGATAGGACTAGAACCAAGATAAAAGAGAAATCAAGAAGTAAACTTGCGATCATCAATATCACCAACACAATTTGAGTCTCTATAACCAACAATGTGAGGATCCTTTGATGTATAATGAATCCCAATTGTACCTCAAGATATGTATGGAATCTTGTAAATGACTCTCATGTGGATCATGGGAGAATCGAGAGACAAGACCAACCATAAAGAAAATATTAGGATGTGTGTGTGTCAGGTACAACAAACTACCCACAAGTTCTTTGTACAAAGTGGAATCCACTATAGGAGTAGTGTTGTGGTAGATAAAACAACACTCGGCTAAAAAGGTGTAGGAGCAGGATTGTAATCAAGCATGTTGAGTCATTGAAGCATATCAAGAACATACTTCTGCTAGAGTATGACTATCACGTTCGAAGACTAAACAACCTATAGGCCCAAAAAATAGTATAAAAGTCCAAGGCCTATCATCTCAAATTGCTCTCTCAATGCTTTTTGAATGCTTTATATCACGGAGGATGAGTTACCTGTAATGATGAGATCATCCACATAAAGTGTGACATTGAATACAAACTATAGGATTAGAATGACACCAAATGAACTATGAAGCAACCAACAAGGAATCTTTCTTGTTGTACCATGCCTGAGGGGCCTATTTGAGACCATATAAAGCCCTTCAAAGAGTGTATACTAATGAAGATTCCTACACAAAACCATGAGGCTACTCCATATTGACCTCCTGATGAAGGTCTCCATGCCAAAAAAAACCTCTTCACATCCATTTAATAAATTATCCATCCTTGTGAAGCTGCAAGAGAGAGTACAAGGTGAATATAATTCATCTTGGCAAAGGGGAAAAAGTCTTAGAGTAATCAATACCCTCAACCTATGAAAAAACCTTTGCAACAAGACATTCCTTATACCTATCAATAGAACCATCTATAGTATACTTGGTATAGTACACCCACTAGCACCAAACTAACTTTCTTCCTTTCAAAAGAAGACAAAGATAAGATGTATGGTTCTTCGTCAAAGAAGAGTACTCCTTATTCATAGCCCTATCCCACTCTAAGTGTCTTGTCCCCTAGGAAAAACTCTGTGGATCATTTGAAATGGCACGACTCAAGATGCTAGTGATTATAGTCTGGGTATGAGTGTAATGAGCATGGGTAGGATCACCTATCAGAGGTCTAGCTACATCAACAGTATCACAAGCCCACTTAGGCACTTGCTAAATAACTAGAGTAGGTCGATCAATATCAAGATCTTCCTGAGAGGATGTATAATCCTATGGAGGAGTAGAGGAAGTAGTGCATAGTGAGGTAGAAGCTAGTGATGATGGGTCCATTTGAGATTAATGTTCAACAAATTGAACATCTCATTGAAATGAGACATCTCTTGAATAAGGATGAAACAACTTGTATGCCTTGATATCCTTATAGTAACAAACAAAGATGAGTGGTCGACTCTTCTTCTCCATGGCTTTCCATTGAGCATCTAGAATAAATTCTAAATCCTCACTGCCAAAAATGTGGAAACTAGAAAAATCATTCTTGACATGAGTCCAAGCCTCCTCAGGAGTCATGTGTCAAAATGCCTTGTGAAGCATCTTATTCTAAATATAATTGGCACAATTGACAGCCTTAGCCTAAAATGAAGAATTCATAGCTTAAGACTATATCATACAATTGGCCATCTCTTATAATGTCATTTTGTTTCTCTCTACAACCTCATTCCGCTGAGGGGTATGGGGAATTGTGAATTGATGTTGCAAACCATGCTTAGTGTAGGGTAAAAGTACAAACCCGTGTAACCCTTTTATAAAGGAAAAGTCTAACAAAAGTATGATTTATCACCTTCAATGACATAAAACTGCTATTATTATTTAGATTTTGAAAATGAAGTAAAGTAACCAAATGTGTAGAAATGAATGAAGTTTCTAATTTTTAAAAATTATTTGGAATAAAAATTGATATATTTTCCATTTTTTCAAAAGATAACTTTTTAGTTGCTGAAAAACACTGTTAATCAGGGGTATAGTTCCCACAACAAAACTATATGCAAATAAAATTATTTTCATTTTATCTTAGATTATGTTATGAGTAACATATGTAGATAGAACAATAAAAAAAATATTTTAGACCTAAATTTTCTCTTTTATAACGATTCAAATTTCAACTCATCTGAAATCAATAGTTTTCATCTCCCACCACATTTTTCAAAATAAATACATTCCAACCAAAAGAGAAATTATAAATTCTAGAAGAGGACTCTCTCCTCTAGAATGTCATATAGTTTTTTATTTTTTATATGATCTAATAATTTTTTCTTTCTCAAAATTGACATCTTCTCAAGTGTTAAACTATGTACTTATACAATCTTTTAATTACAATATACTATATCTAATTAAAATAATATGAAGTCTATATGAGAATATTCTTGACTTTGATAACTATAAAATGATTTTTATATGTTATTGAAAAAGTATCATAAAAAAATAGTAAGAGTTATTGAAATGTCATTTTTTTGAAATAATTTTATTTCTTTAGTAATTGGATACAAACTAATATTAACACATGCATCTAATAGACATTTCCAATTGGAAAAGTGTGAGAGCATATATAACTTAGATAGAATAAATTTATCAAGATCATATGTTTCAACAAAATTTATTTTAAGATAGAAACACTCAAATTTAGTCATTTTGATAAATCAGCCTAAAAGGTGACATGACTATGTACTTTTATCCTCCAAAAATCTTTGAAAGACTAATTCACATGTTCCCCCCCATTTTTAGTGAGTATATACCTAGTCGAAAGACCAAAATAGTTCTCCATAAATGTCTTAAAGATTCAAAATTAATCAAAGGCATTAGACGTGTACTTCAGAAGGTACACCCATGTGTGTCGAGAGAAGACATCTATGAAGTTGAGCACATATCGAGCACCTAAAAAAGATGGAGTGGAAAATGACATAAGATCACTATGTATCAACTCGAATAGTTCCTTAACACATGTGGATATACCTATCAAAAATGGATCTCTGTCATGTTTTCCATGTGCACAACCTTGACACACACAATCAGTACAAGAGATCTGAGGTAGCCCAATCACTAGCTCCTATAGATATCTGTAGTTGACATGCCCAAAACTCTCATGCCAAAGCTTTCTCACTATGTCTACATGAGAAATGAGAGAAATACCAGTGAAATTGAAGCTCTCAAATCTATCAAACTGATATAAGTGATACTAAATATCAACACTCTCTGTAGAAAAATCCAAGTCAAGGTCACTAAGGTCTCAAATAACCAAATTATGTGGTGAGAACTCAACTATCTTTCTAGAGCTAGAACAACAAATCTGAAATATAGACAAGAGGTTTGTAGAAATGGTGGGAACCAAGAGAATATCCTATAGTGAACCACCTTCTAATGAGATATTTCCTAAACCTCTGACTAAAAGTTGTGTAGAATAACCAACTGTAATCTATGTAGGAACACTCTAAGAAAGTGAGGTAACCAAATCAGGCGAGTTTTTGATATGGTGTGAAGCTTTGGAAATAAGAATCCAAGTAGTTGGAGAAGGCAATGCTCATGAAAAATAGCATGTTCTTTCCCTGAAGGAGGAGGTAGTGGCTTCAAAGAAGAAATTCTCTATAGTTGCATGGCCTCCTCTAAAGCCTCAAGACATTTTTGACACCTAGAAACTAGATGTCCTTCCTTGCAACAAAAACTGCAAGGATCACCTATGCACTTCTTAATCTTGGAGGAATAATCATTAGACTTAGAAGATTTATCCTTCTAGGAGGGTTTCCAAGAATCTAATTTAGGAGTAGGCCAAGAGGAACTCTCACTACCTACTGAATCTATCTTGGGCTTCAGTTTTTGCTTCTGCTTCCCTATAGATTTATGAGCAACCAATGCATGTTTCTTTGAACTAGTGATAGTATCCAATTGTGTAAGCTTGGATTTCTCTCTAGTCAAGAAATAAAAAAGGACCTTAAAAGTAGTTATAAAAAATTTGGGACCCAAGGCATCCATAGTGGAATGGAAGGTTGAAGAGAAAATATGAAATTTTCCTTGAAGCTTAGAGAGAATTAGGTAGATGCACTCCTTGTGTTTCTTCTTTTTCTTGCATCCCTGTAAAAAAGTCCTCTTCTATTTGAACCTCATGAGAAATTCCTCAATAGAGGAGAAAAAATTAGGTACAAGAGAAGTAAGCTCTACCTCAATCTAAATTTCTCTAAACTCATTAATGGTACCAAACAAGTCATTAAACTTGTCACACTTTTCTTGAGTGGAACACTCACAAGATGAAACTATAAGCTATTTGAAACACTCAAAGAAATTAGACCCATGGCTTCAGCCATCTTATTCTTGTGTTGCAAAGTCATGTATTGACTCTAAAAGACTTATTCTACCATATCTAGACAAGACCACAAACCCTTTGAATAGAGCACTACATATGGGATTTATATGTGTGATAGTTGTGTGAGTTTAGAAGTATTAGAAAAGAAGATGTCTTGGCCATTGTTTTAAGAAGGGTTCTTGAAGTACTTTAATATGATAAAATTATAATAGAAAGGAATATAATTAAACCCCCCATAATAAAAAAAGTTGAACCCTAGCTTGCAAAAGGAATGTATAAACTAGAAAAGAGTAAAAAAGACTCAGATATGAATGACAAATACGTAGTATAAACTATGGCTGAAATGACAAAGAGCCTAGAATTTTTTTTAGAAGAGATTTCTAGTGCTTTTTTTGGATTGAAAAGTGAAGCTATAATCAAGAATTCATGCCCCTCAATGATGAAATGCATCAAGAGACTTCAAGTACAAAAATAAGTTCCAATCAAGAAAATTCCAAAAAATACCTTCACCATTGTCTTTGTCTCTAAATCAGCTTTATAGCGCTTCTTTTAGATCGAAAAAATACCCTTATATGCTCAAGATATTTCAAAAACATTATTAGGGGCCTTGGAATGATAAACAAAAAATTATTTATTTATTTATTAAATTTTATTTTATTTTAAATTCTATTTTGGTGGCATGGTGCTAGCACCTAGGTGGCATGGTGGTTGTTGAATGGTGGTCAAAGGGTGGCGGCACTAGAGGCGATGGGTTCGTAGCATCCACCAACGATGGTGGGAAAGCAGTGACCTCACTGAGGAGTTACAGTGGAGAGATGTTGTGGTTAAAATGCCATAGGCAGTGACTGTTGGTTGTTAATGAAACTGCTAGTAGTTAGTTAACCACTACACCAAAAAAATATACTGCCAGAGTTAAAAAAATAATCTCAAGAAATATGTGTGTGTGTGTGTGTGTGTGTGTGTGTGTGTGTGTGTGTGTGTGTGTGTGTGTGTGCATGCGCATGCATGTGTGTGTGTGTGTGTGTGTGTGTTTATTTTATTTTATTTTGAGTCTCGTTTTGCATGCCATATGCAAAAAAGATTTCCCTCCTAAGTCAACATTGTCCAAAATTGACAAACATTATATGAAGAAAGTGGTTTTGACGCCTTCGAAATCCAACCACGAGGTCTATTTGACCTCAAAGTGCTTCAAAAAAGAGAGAACCCCTATTTTAACAAAAAAATACCCAAGAAACACTAGATCTATTCTGTTAAATCCTCATTCTTCTTTTTCTTCAAATACTTTACAAGCTACAATAGATCCGACTCTGATACCATGAAGAATTTGAGCAAGACAAATCCACCAAGTGTGAAGAATACTTGCATGCAAGAACGTGTCAGAAAGAAGAAAATGCAAAGAAGAGACAAGGGTTTTGCTCTAAGAATATGCAAATTGTATTATCAGAAATGAAGAGAATGAGATAATTACTAATTAATTATAAATGGAAATGAAAAGTGCATAAAGTGAAAGCTTAAGAAGATGGTAAAGTTAATTTAATAAATTAAATTAAATTAATGCTTTACTCTAAAAATAGTGCTTAGATTATACTTTTAACTTTTCTTGAAAAGGTGGAGATTAAGTGTCTCAAAAATAGGAAGAACAAAAAGTGGTACCGTTTCCTTCAAAAATGCATAACATAGTATCTGGTGTGTTCCCATTGAGACCTTGACTGTTACATGAAATTTTTAAAACTAATTCAATGGGAAATTAACTAACACCATACAAGTTATGTCATTTCTAATGATTAATTTTATAATCAATATATCATTTTTGACTAATTTTTGATGTGGAGACAACTTGATTTTTTTAGTAATGGCTCACCCTATCACCTTACTAAAATTCTTGAATACTAATAAAAAAATAAAAAAATTTGAATGAGTGTAGAACAAATTCTGATTTCCTAAAAAATCTAATATTTTTTTTTAAAAATTTGATGAATGAAAAATAAATCTATATTCAAAATAGAACATGCTAATTTTTTACCCAAAAAATTACATTATCATTACAAATTATAAATGAAAACATAAACATAGTCAAAATTTGAAATAAATTATATATTTATGTAGCTAAAACAAAGTTTAACATCATCATAACTTTTCTTAGTTCCTACTATAACCCATGCAAACTTGAGTTAACACAATAGAAGAAAAGACATAGAGAACAACACCAATGAGATAGATAACACAACACTTTATTGTTCCATCAAATTATCTGCATACATGCCCAGTCGTAAGGTCTTCTTGGTTATGACCAGATACGAAGTACAACTTTAAAATTTGTGATCCAACTGCAAATTTGCAATTCCAAAGACATCTTCTTTGACTCTCTAAGTCCTACCTCTAAACTAAACCATGTACCTCTACTTATACTTGTCAAAATAGATTACATAAGATTCTAGAAAATTGCATGATAAAAAGGCTGACCTCAAAATGGTTTGCACTCATCCCAAGACAAGATCCTATCATTAAATTCACAATCCAAATTAAATACACGAGTCGCTTGAAACTAGGAACTAAACATAGACAACTTGGTCAATGAAGGAACTAACCAACAGATTAATCACCAAGAGACTTGACACATGAAGTAGCTTGGTCACCAAAGAACTCAGTAAACACTAGACTTGATCAGAACTGCAACTCGGTCAAAGAGGCTATTGACCAACTTGACATTTAAAGACACTTGACTGATGAACAAAAATCAATTGAAACAAAGCTCAATAATACTAGCACTTAGTACTAACTGTGTCTCGGCAATGGTAGAACATGATCAACATTGTAAGCTCAGTAGAATCAAAGAACATAAGAAGGATAACATAGGCAACCCAAGATGTTCCTACATCAAACAACTAGGGTTGAAAGAAATGATTCTCTTGAATCATGCAAGTGTCACAACCTGAGTTGAATACTCAGATTAAGAAATCCATGTAGCATCTTCAACTGGTCTATTCTTCCACTTTACCAAATACTCATAGTAATAATTTCCTCTTATGCTCTTACCAACTCTCTAATCCAATACATGTTCAACCTCTTCAATCTGCTTCTTGGGATAATCATCTAATACAAAAAATTCATCATTTGACTCATTATACTTATGCAAATCACCAACATTGAATATAGGAGGTATATCCATGTCATTAGGTAGCTCAACTTCATAAGCATTGTGATGTAGAAGCATCCTAGATGGTATTTCTATCCTACATGTTTTTTGAGTTTCTCAGTTGCTACCAAGTTGCAATGTCTTGCATTGCCTAGTTCTCTAGGTTTGTCGAGTTTGTACTTACTACTGACTTATCCACTGACTGTCGAGTTAGAGTCATTGTCAAATTCCTTTGGTTGTCAAGTTCTCTTTCATTTCCAAGTTTAGAGTGGTTGCCGAGTTCCTTTGGTTTTCAAGTTGCAACATTTTGTTTGCTCTTTCATTTTTGTGTTGTTTGTGTGTGATTTCTAGTTAGAGCCAAACTTTGCATTTAATTTTGCGATATGTAATTGTTGAGAGCTAACTTATGGTTTATTTTGGCATTAGTGTAAGGTCATGCATGTATTTAAAGGGGTCTTAGGTAGAGTCTTGGTAGGAGGAAGTTAGAGATAGTAGAATATAAGGAGCATAAACAAATCTGAAATACAAAGTTAGACCATTGTTGATCAAATCTAAATTGTAATGTTGGTCATAACCTAGAAGGCCTTAGAGCTGGGCATGTATCTAACATTTTGATGAATCTGTAAAACATTTGTTCCTCTATCTCCTATTTCTACTATTATTGTTTTTTCTTTCCACTATGTTTACTCTTATAGGCAGTTTAGAATAGCTAGGTGTACCTTTGGCCCTTTTTATCTCATCCCTCCCTACATCAGGTGGCATCAAAGTTTGAGGTTCATCCTGGTGGAGATGGGATTGTGTAGAATCTTAAGAGAAATTGGTTGTAGGGTTCTAGATCTATGAAATATTTGACCTATAACATGCAAAGGGTTACAATCTTGTAGGAACATGATTGTAAAGGTCATTCACGATCAAGGAAATGCTAACAGTGTCGTATTGGATACATTGAGATAAATTGTGATGTTGTAGAGACAATCCAAAGAAGAGGAGTGCATCTTGAAAATGTGAGTGATGATGAAGCAGTAATGCCAAAGTCTAATCCAGAACCTGAAGAAGATCGAGATGAGGCAAGGTTGTTGAGAGTATTGTCGAGGAAAAATTCAAAAGTTAATGTATAAGTTGTTCCTTATGATGAAAAATTGGATACCAATGTTGTGTTGGATTGGATCTCTAAAATGGAGAAGTTATTTGAATATTCATGAAAACACTCTTGATAATTTAGGAAGGTGAAGATTGCACTTACTAGGTTGAAAGGACATGCCTCACTTTGGTGGGAGCATTTGTAAACTGATAGACAAAAGAGAGGAAAGGAGAAACCAAGGACTTGGCCAAACATGGTGAACAAGGTAAAGAATAAGTTCCTTCCTACTGATTACTAAGTTAGCTTGTTGAGGAAGATGCAAAATTTGAGACAAAGAGACATGACTATGAAGGAGTATATTGAGGAATTCTGTAGATTGGATATCAAATTTGGACATGTGGATGATGATGTTGAGAAAATTGCAAGGTACATAAATGGATTGAGATTTGAAATTGGAAAGTGTAGAGGAAGCACATCAATATGCCTTGAAAGCTGACGAGGTCTTGACAAAGAAGCATGAATAAAGACTAAGAGGTAGAGGTGGTAGATTCCAGAGAGGCATAGGTAGATCGTATTGAGAAGTTGACAGATATAATAGTTTTGTGCAAGATAAGGGTAAATCTGAATGAAAAAAATATGATGAAGGCAAGACTGAGTGGAAAGGTGGTGATTCCTATGAGGAGGTACTAGTTCTTACTAACGAAGAGGTAATTCTTATTATAGAGGTGGTTTTGGTGGTAATTTTTTTAGATGTGGTAAAGAAGGACATAGATCTTTTGAATGTAGATCCTTTGAAAGTAGGAAAGGTATTAAAAATATTGTGGTTCAAGGAAACACTAAGGTTTTTCCAAGTGGACCTGAGGCTAGAGAAAATCTGAAGGTCAGAAGAACCTTATGTAATAAGGGAAGTGATGAGGAACCTCTCCTAAGGACAAGTCTTTTCAAGACTACATGTAAGATTGCTAGAAAATGTTGCAAGGTGATCATTGATAGTGGAAGTTCTACAAATTTTGCATTAGAAGAATTGGTTACAAAGTTGTAGTTGCAAAGGTTGCAGCATCCTAAACCTTATCATATTTCATAGATCAAAGATGAGCATAAGATATTGGTAAGTTAACAATGCATTGTGAAGTTCAAGATTGGACATTACTTTGATGAAGTTTTATTTGATATTATTCTTATGGATTTTTGTCATATTCTATTGGATAGACCTTGGAAATATGATAGATATGATATACATGATGGAATATTGAATCAATATACTCTTTGGGTGAATGGAAAAAAGAAAATAGTGTTGTCTTTGATTGAAAGTCTAGATGAGGTTAATTGTACTACTGTGAAAATTTGAATGGTTAATGGAGAGAAATTTGAAAAGGAAATGAAGAAGAATCAAATCTTTTTTTTCATAATTTTAAGGAGATCAAGTTGTGCCACTAGCAAATGAGTATCATAAACTTGTGTTAACCGAGTGCCAATTAGTAGTGACTAGCTGAGAAAAACGAGTGGTAACTGAGTGACATCAAAAAATTATAGTCTTGATTGGTGCTAGTAGAAATTACCAAATTTTTGAATGAGTATAAAAATATTGTTGCAAAGGATATACCTGATGGTTTACCTCCAATTAGAAGTATAAGTCATTGCATGGATTTGATTCCTAGAGCTAGTTTGCCAAATAAAGCACCATATAGATTGACACCTACTAAAAATGAAGAGCTTAACAAATAAGTGCATTAGTTACTGGAGAAAGGTTTGATCAAAGAAATTTTTAGTCCATGTGTTGTACCTATCATATTGACACCTAAGAAGAATGGAGAATGGAGAATGTGTACTAATTCCAAAGCTATCAAGAAGATCATAGTGAAATATAGGTTTCTTATGCCGAGGATGGATGACATAATGGATTGCTTGAGTGGAGCAAAGTAATTTACCAAGATTGATTTTAAGAGTGGTTATCATTAGATCAAAATTAGAGAAGGTGGTCAATGGAAGACTTCTTTCAAGACAAAAGATGCTTTGTATGAATGGTTGATTATGCCTTTTGGTTTGACTAATGCACCTAGTACTTTCATGAGGTTGATGAATGAATTTCTAAAGATATTCTTGGATAAGTTTATGATTATTTATCTGGATGATATTCAGATATTCAATAAAACTAAGGAAGAACATCTTGAGCATTTTAGACAAGTATTTCAGAGATTAAAAAAGGATAAATTGATGATTAATTTGAAGAAGTGTTCTTTTATGCGAGAGGAGATTGTGTATTTGTGATTTGTGATTTAAGCTAATGCTTTGAAGATGGACCCTAAGAAGGTTAAAGAAATTTTGGAATGGTCTACATCTCAGAATGTGGGCGAGGAAAGATCATTTCATAATTTGGCTAGTTTTTATAGGAAGTTTATAAGGAATTTTAGTTATGTTTGTAATACTATGACTGACACAATGAGAAGAGATAAAAAGGAATTCAAGTGGACATATGGAGCTGATAATAGTTTGGAGACTTTGAAACAAAAGGTTGTTGAGTTACCTATATTGGCTTTACTTGATTTCAATGAGTTATTTCAAGTTCACTATGATGCAAGTGGTAGTGTAATAGGAGTTGTATTAAGTCAAGAAGGTAAATATATTATTTTCTTTAGTGAGAAGTTGAATGATGCTAAAAGGAAGTATTATGTGTATGATCAAGATTCTTATGCTATTGTTGAAGTATTGAAGAAGTGAAGACAATATTTGATTCCTAAGGAGTTTATTTTATATACTAATCATAAAGCCTTATGGTACTTGGAAAGTAAACATAAGTTGAATCAGAGACATATGAAGTGGGTTGACTACTTGTAGAGTTTCACATTTGTGATTAAGCATAAGAGTGGAGCCACGAATCGAGTTAGTGATGCATTGAATAGAAGATGTTATTTTCTGACCAAGATAAAGGTTGAAGTTCTTAGTTTTGATGAGATGAAGGAGTTGTATGATATTGATCCTAATTTTTCTAAGATGTGGAGAGAGTGCAAAGCACCTATTTTGACATAACAACCAAGTAAGCAATGATTTTTTTAGTGGCGAATCTTCACCAATTGGCTATTATGTATCTTTGGGAAATCACAATTTGGTGAATATAACCTACATATGGGGTCAACCATGTCACTAAGATATTAAATAATTTGGGTCCAAATCCTAGGCTAATCACTCATTAGTTTACACATAATTGGTCCCAAATCCTGGTTCAATCACCGATGTAATCTACATTTAGAATACAAATATTAAAAAAAAATTGCCAGCCTTTCCCTAGAGTTTTCTTATTAGACAATGTTATTTCACCCTCAAAATAAAATAATATTTTCCCTCAGGTTGAGCATCACCTATGATTTTACTGACATGTGTCTCCGTCTACCCCCATTTAGCCAACTATTTTAGTCTTTGGGATAGGTGTCCTAATTTTGGGAACATTTATACTTTATGGTATGGCATTTAAAATTAGGCTTGAAATAGATCTGAAGCCATTGATCTATATTACATTGACAGTCCAAATTAATTCCTTTCACCATAAAAATGATAACATTAAAAGCGATGATGACCAAGTTGGCAATAAAAAAGAACACATTATTAATTGAATCTTAATGCATTGGCATACTACAACTACACTATAGATTGTACAAATGGTATATGGGCCATAGACCACTTGTGACTCTATAAATTCACCAAAAAATTAAATAATCTCTCTTTGGATATTGACATATTAGCCAACTATATTAGTATTTTTTAATAAGAAATAATTAATTTGCCTCTTACATTACAAAAATGTTTGACCAACAAAAAAAATTGCCTACATTTATTTTCATACCAAAAAAAAATTAATTAATTTGCCACAATTATTATTAAATTTTGATATGGAAAGGAAAATTTTACAAATAGAAAATAAATTTCTCCCTTAGCCTGAATGAAAAAATCGCCCTCGATTAGAAATTTTTCTTGCATATTTAATGTTGAATTCACCAGCATTTTACATATTTTTCTTTGGAGGGGTTTCTTAAAGTTATCCCTACAAGTAAGTTTGATGAATATTTTATTCAAAAAGGTATGTTGTTTAAGGGTTTTAAATTGTGTATTTCTAAGAGTGCTATAGGGTTGAATTTGATTAAGAAAAAGCATAGTGGTGGATTGGCTAGACATTTTGGAATTGAGAAGACCTTGAGTTTGTTAAAGGATAAGTATTATTGGCCACATATGTATGAGGATGTTTAGAAGTTTTCAAAGAAATGTGGAGTTTGTCAAGTTGCAAAAGGAGTAAGTCAAAATATTGGATTGTATACATCTATTTATGTTCTTGAGAAACCTTGAAGTGACATCAATATGGATTTTGTTCTTGGATTACTGAGGATAGTGAAGGGGTATGATTTTATATTTATTGTTGTCAATAGATTTTCTAAGATGGATCATTTTATACCTCGTAAGAAGATATCAGATGCCAAGCATGTTGTTGAGATTTTCTTCAAAGAGATTGCTAGATTGTATGGATTACCAAGAAGTACTATTTGTAATAGAGATATTAAGTGTATTGGCTATTTTGGACAACTTTGTGGAAGAAGATGGGTACTGAGTTGAAGTTTAGTTCTGCATTCCATCCTCAAATAGATGGACATACAGAGGTTGTGAATAGAATCTTGGCTAATTTGTTGAAATGTTTAGTGGGAGATAAGCCAAGTAATTAGGAGTTGGTATTAACACAAGTTGAGTTTGCATATAATAATTATGTGAATAGGAGCACAGGGAAAACACCATTTGTGATTGTTACTAGAATGCAACTTAAAGGGATATTAGATTTGAGGGATATTACTAGTGATGATAGAAGAGTTTTCTAATTTTTTGAAGTCTTTGCATGAGGAAGTAAAATTAAGATTGGAACAAAGTAATCATAAGTATAAGGAGAATGTTGATATGTCTAGAAGACATCATATTTTTGAACTTGGTAAAGATAGGATTGTTCATTTGAAGAAAGGAAGATTTCTTGTTGGAACATAAAGTAAGTTGAAGATGAAGAAGTTTGAACCTTGTAAGATCTTGAAGAAGTTTGACAGTGGTAATTCTTAGGAAGTTGAGTTACCTAAGGACATGGATATATCTCCTATTTTCAATGTTTCTAATTTTTAAAAATATCACAAGTTAGATGATGAAGTTGCTATATCAGATGATTATCCTGAAAAGAAGATTGGAGAAGTTGAATAGTTATTAGATCAAAAAGTTGATAAGAGCACAAGAGGATCAAATAACTATGAGTATTTGGTAAAGAGGACTTGAATAGACTAGTTGAAGATGAGACTTGGATTTTTGAACCTAAATTGGATTCATCTCAGGTTGTGACATCTCAATGATTTAGGAAAATCATTTCTTTCAACCCTAGTTGTCTGATGCAGGAGCATCTTGGGTTGCATTTCTATCCTGCATGCTTACCGAGTTTCTTAGTTGTTGAGTTGTAATGTCTTTCATTGCCAAGTTTACTAGGTTTTTTGAGTTTGCAATTGCTATTGAGTTATCCTTTGGTTGCCAAGTTAGAGTGGTTCCCAAGTTTCTTTGGTTTTTGATTTCTCTTTGGTTTCCAATTTTGGAGTGGTTGTCGAGTTCCTTTGGTTCCTAAGTTCACTGAGTTGCAACATTTTTTTTGGTCTCTCATTTATTGAGTTGTCTATTTGTGGTTTCTAGTTGGAGCCAACCTTTGCATTTAATTTTGTGAAAGGTAATTATTGAGACTCAACTTGTGGCTTGTTTTGGCATTTAATGTAAGGGTTTTTTGTATTTGTAATAGATCGACTTGTGTCACACATATATTTAAAGGGGTCTTAGGTAGAGTCTTTGTAGGAGGAAGTTAGAGATAGTTGCATAGGAGTAGAAGAAAATATGAAATACAAAGTTTGCCATTGTGGGTTGAATTTGAATTAATGTTGGCCATAACCTAGAAGGCCTTACATTTGGGCATGTATTAAATATTTTGATGAATCTATAAAGCATTTGTTCCTCTATCTCCCATGTCTTTTGTTATTGTATTGGTTTCTATGTGTTTACTTTCATAAACAGTTTGGAATAGCTAGGTGTGACTTTGGCCCTAGTTATCTCATCCCTCCCTATGTCACATTGCCACTATCAAACTTCCTCAAGATTGTATAAGGTCAAAACTTCTTCATCTTCATTTTACTGTATGTTCCAATAGGAAATGTACCTATCTTAAAATGAACCATAACATTATAACCAAATTTAAAAACATGATGTTTTCTAGACTTATCAACATTCTCCTTATACTTCTGATTACTTTGTTCCAACTTCAACTTTACTTCCTTATGCAAAGACTTGATAAAACTAGAAAATTCTTCCCCTTTATAACTTCTCTTCTCTTCACCAACAACATCTCTCAAATCTCATATTCTTCTAGGTTGCATTCTAGTAATAATCTCAAAAGGCATTTTTCTTATACTCCTACACATAGAATTATTATATGCAAACTCATCTTGTGCAAGTACAATCTCCTAACTACTTGGCTTATCTCCAACCAAACATCTCAAAAACTTACCCAAGCTTCTATTTACAACATCCTTCTATCCATCTATTTGTGGATGAAATGTCAAGCTAAATCTCAGCTCATTATGCATCTTCTTACACAAACTCCTCCAAAAATAACCAACAAACTTATTATCTTTGTCAGAAATAATACTTTTTTGTAATGCATGCAATCTAACAATCTCTTTGAAGAAAATCTTAGGAACATGCACAATATTTGATGTCTTTTGACATGGTATTAAATTTTTTAATTTAGAAAATATATCCACAACAATAAATAATGAATCATACCCTCTTGTTTTCTTAGGTAACCCAAGAAAAAAATCCATACTGATGTCACTCCAAGGTTTCTCAACAACATTAAAAACATGTATACAAACAAGTATTCTAACTTACTCCTTTTGCAACTTGACAAATTCCACAACTCCTTACAAACTTCTCAAAATCAATATACATCTATCACCATATTACTTATCCTTTAGAAAACTTAATGTCTTATCAATTCAAAAATGTCCAACCAATCCACCATAATGCTTTTCCTTAATCAAATTAAGTCTTGTAGAAATTTTTGGTATAAATAATTGAATATCTTTGAACAACATAACTTGAATGAAATAATCATCATACTAGCAGCAGCAAGGTGAAAAGAGGCTCATAAATGTTGGTTAAGGGTGTGGAGTGGAAAGTGTTGAATTTCATGCTAGTTCCAACAGTTGCAGAGGCACTCGACCCTAATGGTGCTCAATCCCAAATTACACCAAAGGTACTTTTAATTAAGGGCATTCACACTCATTTTAAGTATTCTATTCAGGAAATTGGAACCCTAGAGATGATAGTGCCTTAGGCAAAATGTGTGTTGATGGTTTGCTAAAACCTGAGCACAAGCACCTAGAAACAAAAGGGTTGACTCATATCACACACCTACCAAGAAGTTTTCAAATTAAGTGTATTAAATACATTCTTAGTCATGTGCACAATGGTCAACTATGCTTAGAGCAACCTGTGTTAATAACCAATAAGATGATTCATAAGATTATGGATTTTCCCATGCTAAACAAAGCAAAATCTACCAAAGACCTAGAAAGGGATCAACTCTAGAAGAAAACCCTAGTTGAGTGGGATAGTAGAGGTTTGAAAATTAGCACTATTTCTGATGTAGAACTAAGGTTTGGGATTCATGTAATTTTCCACAAGATTTACAACTCTAGTCAATTGAATAGCATGCCATGTGAGGCAGTGGATTTAGCTTTTAAGGTAATTGTAAAGAAAAACATGGAATTTAAGTTGTCAGAATTACTATTGAAGCAATTGAACAAGAATATGGACAGCATTAGGACATCAAAGAACAACCCTTGTAAATTTGTTTCTTTGTTGACATGTCTTTTCTTTTATGTGCAAAAGTTTTTCCCATCTAAAGATCCTATTGTATGGAGAAAAGATGTTCCTATTCTGTATCAGATAAATGAGTTCATTGTAGAAATGGGTGTAAAATTTGACAACATTATGGAAAACTATTTTGAAGATTTCAAGGAAAGGATGAAAAATAGGTTTAGGATTCCTCCTAAGCTTGTTGAGGATTATAAAGATGGTGTGTGTTTCATGGTTGACTATGATAAAGTGTACATTCAAGCAGTCAGACCCCAAGTTGCATGGGTAAAACATCTCCCATATGAGGT
Source organism: Cupressus sempervirens (assembly GCA_028749045.1). Lineage (NCBI taxonomy): Eukaryota > Viridiplantae > Streptophyta > Pinopsida > Cupressales > Cupressaceae > Cupressus > Cupressus sempervirens. The sequence goes on along the minus strand of CM053792.1, from coordinate 962,033,461 downwards.
CAATATTGATGAAACTAGGGATATTATTGAAGCATTACTAAATGAACTTTTAGATCCCAAGCAACAAATTTTTGGTACATATGATGAGGCTAAAGCCAAAATTGATCTTTAAATCAAGCTACCCTAGGCAATCAATAAAGGAAAGAGGAAGATAGCCAAGATGAAAACTGCCACTGGCCCTCTTATGCTTACAAAAGGTAAAGGAAAGGATGAAGAAGAAGGAGAAGAATAAGAACAAGAAGCTGAGAAGGAGGTAGAGCCAGCAAAGAAGAAGCGCAAGGTAATCATTACCAAACCTCCAAAGGCCTCCACAATTGTTTTCACTAGAAGAGCTAAAGGAAAAGGAAAAGGAGAAGTTGTGCTTAGCAAGCCCCCACTTACCTTCCAAGAAAGGTTAAAATAGATGGAAGAAGGAGCAAGCATCAAAAACTTCAAGGCTCTAAAGTTTGAGACAAGGATTGATGCTGTGAAGATGCAAATTGAGGAGTTGGTACTCACCAAAATGGGAAAATGGAAGTATTCCCCAGATCATATAGCTCCTCAAATCTCGAAAGAATTGTTAGTAAGATTGCAACCAAGGTGGGAATCTACTGTACAGACAACAAAAGATATATATGAACAATCTTTGAAGAAGTTACTACAAAATCTTACAGATGTAGAAGTGAAGGCAGCAATGAAAAAAATGAAGTTAAAATGATGATTAGATTCCATATATGTTTGATTTTAATCAAAGATATTGAGCATGTTGTTAGAGATGCAACAAACATGTGGAAGAAAATCTATCATCTACACAAGCCTAGTGATGACCTAGTGTAAATTAAGGATGATGATGGTGATAGTGATGAAGAAGAAGATAACACTCCATGTGTTACATTTGATGTTGAAGACTATTAGGCATTAAGGGTTGATGATGAAGAGAAAGAGAAAGAAGCTGAAGAGGAAGACAAGGAAGAAGATCAAGAAGATGAGCCAATGAAAATTGTAGCAGAAGTCATTGCTTCGCTTCCTCATTTTCCACCTAAAACTACTACATCATCAAGGTTGAAGATAGCTTTAGCAAGTATGATTGCCACCACCACAGATATATCATCTGCACAATCATTAGTTGCTACCTCATAGCTCTAGGTATCTTCAATGGAAGTGTCAGCCATTTCATCTACCGAGTTGCAACCCTCTTCATCAACTCCTGAGAAATCTACCTTAGCAGTATGCACAGTTGCCAGTTCTCCAATTGTGTCAACTTCTAGAACACCATGTATAGTAATTCTGCCAGTATGTTCTATAGTTTTGTCAACTACAACTTTTGCTACACCAGCTTTTGTTCTAGTTAGCTCTTCAGTTGTGAGTATTCCAGTTTGTACACCACCTATTATTACTTCATTTCTGGGAAGCATATCAGTTTTGGATACAGTTAGCACTTCTTTCAATTTTCATTCAACTGGACCAATTCAAGTTTTTAATGCAAGTCCAGCAATCTCTTCAATTATTTCCATTTCTAAGTCCAAGGGAGTAAGCTCAGAAGTAAAACGAAAGACTCCTCTAAAACTTTTGCTTACTAGTAAAGCAATTGATGAAGACATTGATTTGGACAAAGAAATTTTTATTCCTAAGTTGGATTTGGACAATGCCATAGTTGATGAAATGAGACTAGTCAATTAGCTTTTAGAGAAAAAGGCAAGGCAGAAACAACTTAGAGATGAGAGATAAATAATTTACTATAATTGAGAATGCTAAAAATATAATAGCTAAGGCTATAGGTGTTGATGTTGACTCATCTCAACACATTTTGTTACAATTAGAAGAGGTTGTAAATAAGTTCAATGAGGATACCTCTAGCCAAGAAAAGCTCATTGAGAAGTCAGAGAAGAAGTTTGATAATAATGTGCTTGACCACATTGCTCAGCACATTGCCATTAATTAGGTAGAGCTAACTACAATTTTGAGCAATCTTGAACAATCCTTCACTAATGTAACATCACTTTTTGGCAAGCTTTGTGATGTTACCGAGTATACCAAGGATATAAAGGAGAAATTGAGTAAGATTGATGTTGATATGAAGGCAAGTGCTCAAAGGCTACAACTTGACCTTAGTTCAAGCTCAGCACATCAATTGAAGGTGCAATATTTGTCAGAAATGCAGGTAGAATTGCTACAAGAGGAAGCTAGGATCAGGACTACACTAATTGATATATAAAATATGATCCTTCTAGTTATAGACTCAATGTAGAAACACATTGCATATTCAAAAACATTGGTCCAAGACAACAATTTTTCCATAGTAGATCATATTATTGAAATTTCTACAGAAGTTCAAGTGGCACTCTCCACCTGCAAAATTTTACAAGGCAATTTGGATAAGACATTGGCTCTTATTTGATTATTTTTCATATCTCTTTGGCATTATTGTCAAAAAGGGGGAGTAAGAGATAGTAAGAGACATGGGAGTAAGAGATGATAAGAGACTTGTGGAGAAAATAAGGGAGAAAATAGATTGATAAAGGCTATGTATAAATATTATGTCGTATGTATGGGAGAGATATGTAAGACATGTATGTATAGTAGTTTTACAAAGATCAATTTTGAAAAATCAAAAATCAATATGACAGTGTACATAAGTTTTGGCTCATAAGTGTTTTTATCACTAATGCCAAAGGGGGAGACTGTTGGCATTATGTTTTATTTGTCATTAGTGATAACACTTATTCAATTTTGAATGGCTACTAAGCTCATCACTCAGTCTACAGCTCATCATTCAAGTAGTTCACACCGAGCATTCTTGAAGCTATTGAGTAAGTTTATAGTTTAGCAGTGTCTACCGAGTCATTAATTTGTGTGATATGAAGCTAGTTTCCACCAAGTGATGGATGTATAGTGTTTACCGAGTGATAGTAAGGTAAACAAAGGATTTATTATCTACTGAGTGACACTATATCTACCAAGTCTCCAATGGTTACTGAGTTCTAAGCTATGTTGTGTGATTAGTATGGACTGAGCTTCCACTTCTACTGAGTGCATGATGATTCCGTGTAATGTAGTGGACATTGCGTATCAAAAGCTCACAAAGTCAACTTGAAGAACTCGAGCTTTCTACTATTTGGCCGATTCAATAATATTTTGTTTACTTGTGTTTTAGTGGACCTTGTAATTGTAATTATTGGAATGGTATATATGTAATGTATTGTATCATTTGCAATTTATCATGAGTATGTAAATGGAATGGATATGTAATGTTTTAAAAAAAGAGTGAATGTGAATCAATAGGAGAGTAGAGTATTCAGCAAGGTCATTAAGGAGCATCAAAGACATATTAATCACAAGAGGTGATCAGTACTTCAAATATCTATTTAGCAAAAAGTTGTAAGTCAGTTCTACTATTTCATCCTAACAGGTGAATAAGTTTTCCAAATCCTTTAACAGTGTAGACTTAACAGTCTTTGTATAAATCTCTTAATAGAATGCATACTTCATTATATGTTTGTAAAACCTCTAACAAGGTGGACGTAGCAGTCCAAATTGTTCTTAACATAGCAGATCATCAGAAGTGGCCAATGTAATCCCTAACAGGCCAACATTGCACTGTAGTAATGAAGTTTTTTGGGTATCATCTCCACCCAATTTTACTTTCTATTTGGAAGGTTTCTAGGTCACCAAAATACTGTGTTCATGTGTTATGAATGTTTATCTTTTCTCATGCATGTAGTATATTAGATGGATGAATGGTGAATGATTTATATTGCTAAGTGCTAAATTGATTTAAAGTTTTTGAGGTTACTGATTCACCCCTCCCCTCTCAATAACCTAGCTAGTCTTGATTATTTCCAACAAAAATGAACCATAACCTCATAACCAAATTTAAAAACATGATGTTTTCTAGATTTATCAATATTCTCCTTATACTTATGATTACTTTGTTCCAACTTCAACTTTACTTCCTTATGCAAATACCTCATAAAACTAGAGAATTCTTTCCCTTTAGTACTTCTCTTCTCTTCACCAACAATATCCGTCAAATCTCATATTCTTCTAGGTTGCATTCCAGTAATAATCTCAAAAGGCATTTTTCTTGTACTCCTATTCACAAAATTATTATATGCAAACTCAGCTTGTGCCAATACAATCTCTCAATTACTTGGCTTATCTCCAACCAACCAACCAACCATCTCAAAAACTTACCCAAGCTTCTATTTACAACATATTTTTGTCTATCTATTTGTGAATGAATTATAGAGCTAAATCTCAACTCATTATGCATCTTCTTCCATAGACTCCTCCAAAAGTAACCAAAAAACTTACTGTCTTTGTCAGAATAATACTTTTTGGTAATCCAAGCAATCTAACAATCTCTTTGAAGAAAATCTCAACAACATGCACAATATCTGATGTCTTTTGACATGGTATGAAAATTTTCATTTTATAAAATATATCAACAACAATAAATAATGAATCATACCCTCTTGTTGTCTTAGGTAACCCAAGAACAAAGTCCATATTGATGTTACTCCAAGGTTTCTTAACAACATTAAAAACATGTATACAATCTAGTATTATGACTTACTCCTTTTGCAACTTGACAAATTCCATAACTCCTTACAAGCTTCTGAACACCCATATACATCTATCACTAGATAATACTTATCCTTTAGAAAATGTAATGTTAGAAAACTTAATGTCTTATGAATTCAAAATGTCCAACCAATCCACCATAATGCTTTTCCTTAATCAAATTAACTCTTATAGAAATTCTTGGTATAAATAATTGAATTACTTTGAACAACATACCTTGAATGAAATATTCATCATACTCACTCATGTCATTCGATATATTTGATGCTCTTCACTCTCTCCATGCCTTAAAAAAATTAGGATCAGTATCATACAACTCTTTCATTTCATCAAAACCAAGAACTTAAACTTTCATCTCAGTCAACAAAGATCATCTTCTGCTCAATGAATCATCAACTTAGTTAGTAACATCACTTATATGCTTGATCAAAAATGTGAAACTCTATAAGTACTCAACCTACTTCATATGTCTTTGATTCAACTTATGTTGACTTCTGAAATATTGTAAAGCTTTATGATCAGTATACAACATAAGCTCCTTAGGAATCAAATAATGTCTCCACTTCTTTAAGGCTTGAACAATAGTATAAAACTCTTCATCATACACATAATACTTCCTTTTAACATAAGTGAGCTTCTCACTAAAGAAAGAAATAGGTTTACCTTATTGACTCAACATAATTCCTATTGCACTGTCACTTGCATCACATTAAACTTCAAATACCTCATTCAAATCAAGCAAAACCAATATAGGTAACTCAACTACCTTTTGTTTCAAAGTCTCAAAACTATTATCAACTCCATCTGTCCACTTAAGATCCTTTGTATCTCCTCTCATTGTCTTAGTCATAGCATTAAAAATAGAATTGAAATTCTTTATGAACTTCTTGTAGAAACTATCCAAAGAATGAAATGATCTTACTTCACCCATTTTCTCAGGTGTAGGCCATTCCAAAAATTTTGTGACCTTCTCAAGATCCATTCTCAAATTGTCATATGGAATCACAAATCTCAAATACACAATCTCCTCTTGTATAAAAGAACACTTTTTCAAGTTTATCAATAACTTCTCCTGTTTCAATCTTTGTAATACTTGTCCAACATGCTCAAGATGTTCTTCCCTAGTCTTGTTGAATATCAGAATATCATCCAAAAAAATAATCACAAACTTACACAAGAATCTCTTGAGAACTTCATTCACCAACCTCATGAAAGTACTAGGTGTATTAGTCAAACCAAAAATACATTACCAACCATTCATACAAACCCTTTTGTCATGAAAGAAGCCTTCCATTCATCACCTTCTCTAATTCTAATATGATGATAACTACTCATCAAATCAATCTTGGTAAAATACTTTGCTCCACTCAAACAATCCATTATGTCATCCATGCTTAGCATACAAAAACAATATTTCACTGTGATCTTGTTAATAGTTCTAGTATCTTTACACGTTTTGCATTCTCCATTTTCTTAGGTGCTAGTACAATAGGTACAACACATGGACTCAAGCTTTCTCTGATGAAACCTTTCTGCAAAAAGTCATGCACTTGTCTATTAAGTTCTTCATTCTCTGTAGTTGTCAAACTATAAGGTTCTTTATTCAGTAAAATAGCTCTAGGAATTAGATCCATACAATGACTTATACTTCATACTGGTGGTAAACCATCAAGGATATCCTCTGCAACAATTTCTTTATATTCCTTCAACAATCTTTCAATTTCTATTGGCACTTGGTCAATACTACTAGCTTCTATTGTCACTCAGTTATTATTGTCTATTGTTCTTCTGAGTATTAAAATTTTTAGAAAAATTAAGAGTTTTCTATTAAAATTAATGATGTCCATAATCTGATTCGCCCAAAATTACTCAATAAAAAAGAGTGTCATCTATATTTTTTATTCATAAAAAATTATTTTAAAAAATTAAAAATTGTATAATCCATAATATTTATTCATCCCAAATAAGTCAATCAAAATTAAATCATTATGTTTTAAAAATTTTAGCAAATGACTCCAAAATCAGATATAATAACATAAGATTTACTTTTTTTCATTCTTTTATGGTAGTTTATTATGGTCACCTTTTTTTGTTCTCATGCACTACTATTATTTTTTTAAAATTGAATAAATTCTCTTGTAGTTGTAAAGAATTTTTTTTATGATAGGAAATATTTAATTTTTTATTTGAATATTTAAAAAATTCAACTCCTATTGATAGACCAAGGCTGGGGAAAATAATAACAAAAAAAATAACAATTTTATGATGAAGTTTAGCTAGTCTATACTTGTCAATCCAAAAGCATAAGCTTGCAAAAGGAGTCTGAGCAATATGTCATCAAGGGATGATAGTTGTGAGATGAGGGTTTATGAATGCATCTACAACACATGAAATTGAATCTATGAAAATCCAACTAATTCCTAGTGATGAGAACTATCACTTCTTGATGATAGGAACATCAGAAATAAAGCAAACTCAAAAACATCAATTTGTAATAAGGTAATATCAATAATAATTTAAAGTATCAACAAATTTGAAATATAAATCAACTAATCTAGAAATCGATAAAATGATGAGAACCTGAACATCTAATTTATTAAAAGACATGGATACATAATAAAACTAGTAAAACTATATAACAAATAAACTATACTAAATAAAATAGTCAACATGCTTTACCAAAGAATGGGCCCAAACTCCTCAGTTTGCACAATGAGTAGAGAAGACAAACTCTAGGCTACTATAACCATGTCAAAATCTGCTACTTTTATTTATTTCAAAATAATTTCATTCCAACCTACATACAATAGTTTCTCTTTTCCAAAAACTATCTATTCAAATTTGCCTCTTTTCTATAGAAATCTACTATTTTATAAGATTGTAGAACCTACATTGTATCTCCTGCTACGTATATATGTGTAGCTCTAATAGTTATATAACTATTTGTTTGATATAAACCATACAAATAATAGCTATTGTGTAACAAAAAAACCAATCTTATGCCAGGAATAGGTAATGTATTTTAAACATTTCCAGCAAGCAACATTGTCCTCAACCAAAATAATTTGAAAATAATATAGATTGGAAATGGTTTGGAGTCTAATGGATTTTATTTTCATGTGAGACTATACAGTCTCATCTTCTTACCAACTACTTCATTGGATCCTTTGATGTCCATGTAAGAATTCAGCTAAGATATTTCTTTTGTTTGTATACATCCATTATACTATTTGTGGTAGAAAAATAGGTTCATGGTTGATCATGTTTGTTTCCATTTGCTTGCATGTAATTCACCATGGATGTTCTCTCAATGTATGCTATATATGAACATACTAGTATGAGCAATCAATAATGAATTCTCCAAAATTTAATCCCAAAACATTATTGAATATTACTTATTTATATTAAACTGTATGCAACATTATAATGGTAAAATGGAACGAAATGGGGTAGAAATGGAATAGGGAAGTAAGTAGAAAAGTGTGTGAGATGGATTAAAATATGGTCTTAAATGGGTCGTAAATGGTTCTCATCACCTATCGCCTCATCATTGCAAGTACAAAAGAGTGCAACTACTAGTATATATTTATCATACATATAATGAAATTGCATTTTTTAATATTAAATAAAATACTAAGTTGTCTTTAACAAATATTGATGGTCTAGTAATAAATTTAGTTTTCATACTGACAGTTCTCTAAAAATTTAGACTATCAATTTATATGGTCTTACAATTTTTTAGCATGTCATATACAATTTAAAAGTGTAAAAACTTCCAATATAGTCATCAAATTCGAGGCCTAGGACATCCATTAAGATTTTAAAATGTATTTTATTAAAAAAAATTATTCTAATACATTATATAATTTTACATCATTTTTAATTCCCAACATAATAATGAGGGTAGGGCTTATGGTATGGAAATCATCATAGGGAATGTGAAATCTGAAATGTAAGTTCCAAAAAGCATATTTTAAGAAATTTCTTTTTAAAAAAAATCTATATTTGATGCATTATGATTCCACACATTAAATTTCAATATTATAAATTTCTTGTTAATTGGTAGGCATGCTATATCAATGCAAACAACTCGTTATACTACTACTTGTGAGGATGTACTTTCTAGGGTATGAAAGGAATGCTGAGGATTGAATTGTAAAAATTAATGGAAGTGGGGCTTATGGGAGTAACAATCATAATTAAGAATAGAAAAATTCAAATAGAATTTCGATAAAATTATCTTAATTCAATAGAATATAATTTTTCTTTACTTATCACCATTATTTTTTAGGAAAATTTAAACGAGTGTGAAAAATGATTACTAATAATTCTCTCATAAGTCTACATATTTAAAATTAATAAATGTGAATATGTACCAATCAACTAAAATAATTGAGCTCCATCCAAATTGATAATATACTCCACATCAAAATTAACTTAGAACGAAATTAATAACAAATGTTTATTTTTCATTTCAGACATTTTTAGGGATTTACAACTATATTTCAAGTATCAAGGTTGAGTACAACTCATTATTTTAACAATTTACAATATGGTGGATAATTGAAAACTAAAAGATATTATAGTCCTTTGAAGTACTTACTATAGTAGACACAACTCACATTGATGTAACCAATTAAAAACTGAAATTTACTTTCATAAGAGAATCTTAGTAATACAATATATCACTTATTTCAATTATTTCAAAGTTGACAAGTAATTTGAAAAAAATTTTACTAGTGGATGTCTCATAAATTCACGCCTATTTAAATTTAATGAATATAAATATCTATTAAGCATTTAAAATAATTGAAATCTATAATTATCAGCACTTCATTTCACTTAATAATTGCTATCCATGTTATATCAATATAAAAACTAATAATAATATTAGATGGGATGTTGGATTTTCTTAAACATGTATACAAGACATAGAGGGAATGAATTATAATCTTTAGTATAAGTAGGACATAAAATAAAAAGACTTGAAATATACTTATCATAAAAATATCCCTTTCCACCCAAAACAATCATTTTCAAAAGAAATATAAAAGATTATAATCTTCACATGATCAACTAAAACGCAGTTTTCAATTGATGTGCATGTTATTCAATTAAAACAAAATCAATGTAAACTATTTGTGTTTGATCTCCTCAAACATAAAAAGGAGTTGGAAAGACAATGAATTGTAATGATAGCTGTTAAATTGTGAAAACAATCATTTGTACTCATATCTATGAGTAAATAATGTTGCTAAATCTATTCTTCGAAGGTTGAATACAACTCATTCCTTAACCATTTCCCTTATGCTAGATACATGCATTGAATCAAAACCCTAACTACTTATATACAATGAATGAGAGCGAAAGACAACACAATAATTAATGCAATGAAATGCGATTTCCTTATTGGTTTACAGAATGTTCTGCAACACAAATCCCACGCCTTGAACTTGTTTAATCACAACACAAAAAAACAATTCCTTGGTGCATTCAGTGAACAAAGATACGCAAAGCCATTTTATTATGAAAAGAGCATGCACTTGTGTAGGTAGTGGGTTCGCTATATCAAAAAAGCCAAAAATAAAGCTAGTCTATACTATCAAGGTATGAGGAAATTTGTGGACAAGAATGATGTGCAATAATTTCATATTGACAACATAGAAGATGTTGTTTGAAAAGAATGGGAAGATCTTCCATGATAAGAAAAAGTTGTTGAAAAATGGAAAGATCTTCCACTGATAAAGAAAACCAGAGTGCGGTTTTTTCACGCCTGTGAAATATTACAGGAAAAAACAAACCTATTTAGTGCTGTCCACATTGGAATTCATCATAAAAACTTGTTCATTGAAAAAGTTGGATCCTCACATTCACGACTGAAACATTTTTGGGAAGTATTTATCGCAATATAAAACTCTCGCTATATCAACTCTTCTCTTTTTTAAGGTTTGAAAGTGATTTTTTTAATGCATTTACGTCTCATCATCACCGTGAATTTGGATGGCCTTTGTTTATCCAAATCGACACTGGAATCTGCTAGGAGCGTTTTATTGGAGGGATTGATGTGAATTGAATGTGAGGGGCTCAAAACTGGCACAGTTTATTGTCCAACAAACTGCGGTACTGTATGAACCATTCTATTTTTTCTTTCAAAAGAAAGAAGGGATGTTTATATCATGAAAATTAGGATTGGTCATTATTGTTGTATATGATTACTATCAGCCACCGAGATTTTAATCGAAATGGTTAGAAAGATCAAATGGATGCAGCATGCATAGAGAATAAATGAAACAAGTAGATAAACACCACATATAGAATAATATTGACTACTTTTCAATATTTTGCTTTTATAGAATATAAGTAGGGATTTGTAATGTTATCTTATTGGTGTTTCAATGATGAAGAAATCATTATTTGATAAGATCTATGAATTGAGTTTTAATAAGTACTATCATGGAATTTATGACTAGGACTCTAATTATTATCATGATAAGATTTATGAATTGTGTTTTTAGTAACTACTATTATAACATGAAATCCACTTAAAAACATATTGATTTCTATATTTTTACTACCACTCACTCAAATAAGCCTTGAATACAAAGTATAAGATATTTTTTTTGACAACATGAATTATTATATTTTGTTTTTATATAAGGAAAACCAAAGGTTTCTAATTTTGTAAAAGAGGAATCAATATCTAGTGGGGTCAAGAGCCACTGCAATCTTAGTCTATGTGACAGCCTAAAACATTATTAATTAAATATGTATGTTTAATATTTTACTATTTATTTATTATATATGTATATCTTATGCTTTGAATTATCATTTGATTTATTACACAACACTATATTTGACTATAGACAAGTACTAAGCTACTAGGTAGCATTTGTTATTAATGATTTCTTATATGAGAAACCATAATTGATGGGATCTATGAATTAAGTTCTAACAAGTACCATTATTACTTAATTTTCATGAGTTGTTCTCCACTTATTAAAATTTTGGAATAGCACAAATAACGGTGACACATAGAGTATTCCATTTCTTTTAGACATGAATGATCTATTTAATTCAACTATCACTATTATCATAATTCATATGAACTCCCATACACTCTGAGATCTTATTGATTAAAAAAAAAAGCTTTGATTAAAAAAAAAAAAAAAAAAAAACAACATGAAGCAATATGATAAGATTTTTCTTCACTTTAAAAAAAAATAGAAATAAAAAACAATGGATAAAGGCGCATGTAAGTCATGTGAATTGTATCTAAGATTCTCAAACCTAAAAAAAAGTCACACTTAAGTAAGATATGAAACATTGTAAATGTTTCAAAGTAAGCATTAATGTCTATACCATGAAAACCAGTCTGAAAAGGATAGGAAATTATTCTAAACAGCACTATGAAAAAGCTGGATCCTCACATACACGACTGAAACATATTTGGAAAGTATTTAGCACATTATAAAAAGTTCTACATATCAACACTTGTTTTTTTAAGGTTAGAAAATGATTTTTCATGGTTTGGCATCTCATCACTGTGAATTTTGATGGTCTTTGTTTGCACAGATGAAGACTGAAATCTGGCGTGATTGTTTTATTGGTGTGAGTGATGTGAGAGGGTCGAGCCTGGGCCATTGTATTGTCGAAAATAATTAGGTAAGATATGATCGAAACCATTCTAGTTTTTAAAAATTTGGGAATTGATGTTTATATGATGAAACCCAGGATTGGACATTATTGTCGTATATTGAGCTATCACTCCCCTAGATTTTAATAGAAATGATTAGAACAATGAAATGCAAGGAGCATGCAAATGTATAAATAAAACAAGCAAATGGGCCCCGCATATAGAACAATATTGACTATTTTATAATATTCTGTTTCTATAGAATATAAGTGGGTGTTTGCGATGCTAACATTTTGGCAGATTAATGATGGGGAAATTATTATGTGATGGGATTTCTAAATTAAGTTCTAATAAGTATAATAGTAGAAGTTATGAAAAGAGTTCTAACAAGTATCATAAAAATGAGGTGTACCCAAAATAACTTAAATTTTATTCCAAAAAAAATATTGATTTTGTATATTTTTGACACATTCAAAGATGTCTTAATACAAGTTTTATAGATTTTTTAAAAATTAATTACTATATTTTGTTTGTTTAGAACAAAAGTGAAAATTTTATTAAAAAATGATTGCTTTTTTTTTTTTAAAAGTGAGAATCTATATCTAGTAGGTTTTCTACAATAATGCTAGTCCACCTTACATCAAAATAATTATTGATTGTATATGTATGTTTAATAAATTTTTTATTTTTTTGATGAATAATTTGTTTTATTAATAAATAATATACTAGTTACAATTCACAAAAAAGGGTTGGGTGATACAAGATCACCCCACGAGAGTTCATATGGCCAAAGCTGGAATCAACAACTATCCATAAAAAAAAACATTAAGCAACCCCTCAAGCTACCGAAGCAGTGCCAACTTGGGGAGGGGTTCATCAGGATAATGGAAACCCGAGTCATCACTTGGATTGGCAGGCAGGCTGGGAGCAGTCCAACCATTAGTAGCATCATTAGAGGCTTGGTCTTCATCTTTTGTATCAGCACATTGGGGTGAAATAGCCAACTTTAGGCAAAAAGACCATCTACCAGAAACAACACAAGGAGCACTAGGAGAGGAGGTCACTAGATCGAGGGACCAACCTGAGCCACATTGAGGTGGAGAAACTAAGCAGCATCACCAACCACCATCGCCACCACTACAAGAGAGGTGGTGGGAAGCTTGTGAGAGTGAAGGGCAGAAGAGTTGCACCCCCAACGATGGCCCCTAGGTGGAGTATGATCAGCCGAAGTGTCAAGAGGCACTCTAGCAACCATATAAGGAGCATTACCCCAATGATTGAGTAGCTCCTAAAGGTGGGTCACCTCTAGAGCCACCTTATTAGCTTGGACTTGAAACTGCATCATTACATTGTTACAAATCCATGCTTTAGTATACATAGCAACATTGATGTCAAGAAAATTGTGAGCGAAAAAGAACAACATTCTTATCGTTCCACAAAGTAAACAAAATTTCCATCCTAAAGGTGTGCCAAATCTAGGTAAACTACCTAGGGAACCTAAGGGAATCACCCAATAGAACCATATGCCAGGAAAAAGGTTATAGTCGAAAAAGGCTTAAAGAAACCATGAATCTAGTGCCAATAATTTTGGGCATGTCTACAAAACCAAAAAATTCACAAAAAAGACCCTGTTGTTGATAGAATGGAAACCGAGGATCTAGAACCCCAATATGCCTGAGCTGAGGCCCAAGGGGAAAACCTTAAAACACTAGGCACCAAGAAAAATGGGCAATCTTAGGCTTAATAATGGCACTCCAAATAGTGTCAAAATGCTTTCTCTTTTGAGAAAGGGAAGACCATAGATACCAGTGTTGGTTAAGGGTATACACCATCAATAGATAGGGAGAAAGCCATCAATACCCCAAATTTGGTTTGTAGCTAGTGAATGGAGTGGTAGGATACCACTTCCAATCTGTCCACAAAGGTCATATAGAATGAATACCCACCTTGTGAATTAAGTGATCTAGAATTTCTAAAAGAAATAGATCAAAAGTCTGTCAATCTAAACGGGCAAGACAGAACTAGACATGAATATCTTCCCAAGATCTGAGACTCATAGAGACCCTGGAAAAGAGTTCCTTAGGTGTCTTGATGCCACATTCAAAAAAATGCAGAGCACAAGCACCTTGAGTCTTGGCCAAAGGAACACCCTAGATGGCAAATAGTGGAGACCACCAAATTTTCTACTGATTCAAAGAGAGCCCATTGCAAAACCCATCACTAGACTAGCGAAGATAAGGTTTGATATCTTCCCAAACATTCCATATGCTCTTGATAACAAAAGAGCCCTAAATGCGCATAGCTTCCCAGATGATGAGAAGGGTTTGAAAATGAATCCCCTTCCATGCAAGCCTATTAATAGGAAACCCAAAAGCAATGTAGGGCCAAACCAAAAAATGTCAAGCTTTGTCTCTAGTAATTATACATAGAATCCACTTAGCATAATGTGCTAGACCTTACTTCTGTGTGGAAAGAAGGCCAAGGCCTCCAAACTCTTTACGGAGACAATGAAATTCCTAGGCCACTCCATGAAGGCCATGATGATTAGAACCAAAAGCACAAAGAAAGTCATGGAGCAATCACTCTAATTTTAGATATGAAGCTTTTGAAGGAGCCCAACAGGAAGAATAATAAACATGCATAGCCGCTAGGACCTTTGAACAAATCTATAGTTTTCCCACAACAGAAAGGGGTTTAGTCAAGCTTTTAATTTATTTTTTACAAGAATAGCATTGCACAAATCCACTAGTGGAGCTTGGAAGGAAAAGGGAATTCCCAAAAAACAAAAATTCTCCTCATGTGTGACCCATTTCTATTCAAACTAGGCAAGCCATGGTGGAGCTAGAAGAAGAGATTGCCTATAGCAAAGCATTTTGTACTATTAAATAGTAGAACTAGAGGCTTGACAAAAGGTGTCTAGGAATTGCAAGGCATTAGTGATGCTCTTCTAATCCTCAAAAGAGTGAGAAAGTAATCATCAGTAAAATTCCCATTAACCAACTATAATGAGGAATTTGGCAAGGAGATGCCATGAACCAAACTAGAGGAAATAGAGTGGACTAGAAAGTAACCAAAAACTTTGACAACAAGAACATATAAAGTTAAAGCCAGAGAGAAACGCTATCAAATAGAGCGAAAGATCCCAAAGGCTTCATTTTGAGAGTTATTGATAGTAATACAAGCATTAACATCTCCAAAAAGCATCTCCATGGACTAATGATAATTGGGAGTGATACCTAAAGCTTGAAGCACAACCAAGATGAAAAGCCATTCAATTTGATCATAAAATTTAGCGAAATCAATTTTCAAAAATACATATGACTAATTGGATTTGCGAGCCCATTCCATGCCTTCCCAAAGAGCAATGATGTTGTCAAGAATATAACTAGACTTAATAACGCTAGTTTTCTCTAGCTACAGAATTAAAGGTAGGAGATGGCAAATTTTAAGAGATATTGCCTTAGCAATAATCTTACAAGACACATTAAGAAAAGTGATGGGCCACCCATTATAGATATGGTCAGGATCGCCAGCTTTAGGTATGAATTTGATGTTTCCTTTGTTGATAATGGCTCCTAGACTCTTAGAATAATAGGATTCAAGATAAACTTTGTGTAGGTCTAGACCAATAGAATCTCAAAGGTGGTTCTAAAATTTATATGGAAACCCATCACACTCGAGGGATTTTTCATCAGCCATGGAAAATACCACCTCCTTGAGATCTCAAATGGTGAGAAGTTGCTCATAGAAAGCATGTTGCTAGACCACTAGGTAGTTTGGAGTAACAAAATACACTTTCTGAGGGCTTCCTCCTAAGTGATTGAATTTCCCTATGAAGTGAAAACATTTTAATAGTGGTGAATAAAATCTTGCAAGATGTTGAGGAGACTGCAAAGAACAAAATTTCCCTATTTGATCTTCTTAATTCCAAAATTGTTATGACAAGCTCTAAGAGCCTAGAAGAACTCTTTAGAAGCCTTATCTCCAACCTCTAACCAATGGAGGAAAACTTTGATTTGGGCCCCTTGAGCAAAATAATTATCCATAATTTTTTTGTCATGATGAAGCTTGGCAAGTTGGATTTGTAAATCAACATCAAAAGGGTTAAGGGTGAGAGCTTCAAAACCTTTCTTAAGAGTTGTGGTAGTGGATTTATAAGACTATCACCTGAAAATCGCCAACTACTACCCATAGATGCACAAATATCTAGTGGTTCTAGTAACAACATCGTTCCATCATTGAATCTAACCTGTTTGAGAAAATGGACATAGCTACAAATTTCAGACAATTAGGATATGAGCAATAGTGGAAGCATGCATTAGCACTGATGTATTCAGAAAAAAATGTGTCCTAACAGCTTGTTGGACAACTGTGTGCTAAGAAATGGTAAAATAAATGGGATAGTGGTTGGATAATGTCACATCTGGCAAAGGAATGGTAGGTAAATCTCAATCCTTAGAAATGGAGAAAAAATATTATGTAGTAATCATGGCATGATCGAGACATTTTAAAATGTGATCAGAGCTAGCTCAAAAATTATACCAAGTGTGCTAGACCCCACTATGATCACAGTCATTAGTATTTGGACCATAAAGACCCAATTTATTACACATGTAGTACTAAGCTTCCCTTTCCCTAGCTATCTAGTGAAAATGAAAAATATCATCTTTGTTAGAAGTTAACTCAACCATACTAAAATCATCACACATAACCCAAGTAGCTAGAGGCAAGTTGTCACCCATCCAACACCACAATTGAGATCTTTCCACAAAATCATTAGAAGCATAAACATTAACTACTTCAAAGGAATGATAGTTGATAGAAACAAAAAGCCAAATTATTTTGTGCACAGGGTTAGAACCATGCAAAATAATAGTAGAATGAAAATGAGGTGATAGAAGAGTAACTACACCACCTCTACTAGTTTCATACTGAGAGGAAAAAAATGCCATTTGGCCAAATGGCATGACATGTAGAAGAAAGCATGAAACAAAAAATTTTAACCTCATGCATGCAAAGGAAATCTAAATTACCAAGTTTATTATGGGTGTCCCTGACATAGTACTTTCTAGAGAGGTCTATAAGACCTCACACTTTCCATGATAAAAAAATCATGAAAACTCTTCCATATCCTCTTCATCATCAAGAGAGGAGTAACTATTTTGCAAGAAAGTTGAAACTTGGTTGAAGCCAAATGGAAACTCATTTTGATTGATAGCTTTTTAGTTTCTCCTCTAGTTCCTCAACACATGTAGGAGGACTGTGAGAATGTCACACATTTTGAGTCATAATGGATGATGTAGAAAAAAAATTGTGAACAGCAATAGGAGTTGCCGCCCTTGTGGCTGCCTTGATCCCCTATGAACTATCAAGGTTTGAAACCTAAGAAACAACAGGATTTGAATCCAAAAAAAATTTCATCAACCCTACAATGGCTGGGGTTTGAGCTCCAGTTGAAATAGAACGAACTGAAATGACAACAAAATAGGGCTATTTAGGAGCTAAGGGAGCCTTGCCCTTGCACCCAATAGTAGTCCATTCCTCCTTTTTTTTCCCTTCTACTAGTTTTTTAGGGGCCTTCATAGGTGGGGATTTAACCCTAGGTGCTACCAAAAGGAAATTCCTAATCTGGTGTTCCAATGACTGACACCTTTAACAAGTGTTAGGTAGGTTCAAATAGATCACCTTCTGAGAGAAGGTTTGAGAACCAATCTATATCTCCATAAAATCTTTGAAATCCTTGGAGAGATCTACCTCAATGCAAACACATTTCTGAGGAGGAGCATTAAAAAAAAAATTGTGTTCCTTAGTAACAACTTTGCCAAGAATATTGGCAATAGACTCAATAATAGGCCAACACAACAAGAGTAAACCTGGGAACTCAAGCCACACATGAACCCTAAGCTTTTTTTTCTGAGTGACAGTGATGTCACATGACCATATTTGAAAAAATAGTAGGGATGAATGCACTAACCAAGGGTCATTGTTAAAATTTTTGTCTTCCTAAGATGGGTTGACAAAATGAAATAAAAAAACCTTTGGTAAGGTTTTGCATAACATTAAGGCAGACTCCATGAGGAGTCCAACTCTTGTTACCCTATTCTTCGACTATAGCTTCAAGAGGAGTCCTACCCACAAAACACCCTATCAAGGTATGTTGTTCTAACCAATCATAAGCAACATTAAATTCTTGCAAAGCAAGGATAATATCAGGATTGCCTTGTGAAAGACCTTCTGGATGAATTTACGAGGACATTTGTTCAATGGAGGCATCATGGCTTTCCAAAGAAATAACATGAATACCAATATCAACAAGTAGGTCACTACTATCTAAGGCCATTATAAAATAGCCTAAAAAATCCCACACTAAATGTAGTTTGATAGGTGGTAAACACAAAAGGAGGGCTCAGAGAAAGAGTTGTACACAAGAAAACACAAAAAATACATGAAACCCTAGTAGAGCAGAAAAAAACCCTCATCTTGAACCAGTCAGTAACTATCCAAAATAAAAATTTATTTCATTGTTGTCAATATTTTTTTTTAATTGGTTATAATATTTTTATATTTAATAATATTTTCTTTTTAATTTATTAAATGAATGATATAAACAATTTAAAAAGGGATTGCCAATAAGATAAATAGAGAAACAGTAATCTTTAGAATTTGTAAGGACAAATAACGAAGAAATGGAATAAGATTAATGATAGCACATCATTATGGATTATGGAGAATGACATAATAAATATTGATGATAAAAATGTACACACCCTCATATTTAGAAGTGTACTAGAAACATAATATTAAGATTTACGAATTTTTTTAAAAAAAATTGTGAGATTGTATATGAAATAAAGTAACTAATAAAATAAGCCTCACATATATAGTAATATAAGTTGTTGGAAGCATGAATGCTGATGATATTCCTATGGGGGCGTATTGTAGATATGTTATCATGATGATATGTTACATTCATGAGTATGTTTGTCATCATAGCAGTCTTTTGTAGTATCCGATAGAAGAACCAAAAGGATCTAGTTGCTACAGATAACGAGTTGAATATTCTCACTATATAAGGATATGGGAGATACTTCTAAGTATCTAGTATATGCAGTTAACATTGGCTGAAGAAATGTTAAGTTTGGAAGAAGTAATGTAAGTTTTGGTGATGTCTATTCTAAGAGAGAGTTTACAGAGGCATGTTTTGATAAACTTGTTATATCTCTTAGCAGAATTGTTATTTTGAGAATCAAGATTGAGGATGTAAAGAAGACATGTTGGTGACAACGTGGCTAAGTTATCTCATCATAATATTATGTGTATGGAAATATATTCAAATTGCAAGGTGGAATATAAGTGTAATATGTTCTTAATGTGGTACTATAATAATTAATTGAGAAGATCTAATAGCCAACTTAGGGAATTGTTTTATGGATTTGATATAAAGGAAGGACATTTTCATTTATCTTGGTGTTTGAATATGACATGGAAAAGTGATTGTAAGCAGCAGAGCGAGCAGAATGTGAAGTTGAGTAGAGCAGAGCAGAATTGAAGGAAACTTCATTGCTGAGGATTTATTGTGTGATTCGAGGTTTGATATTTGAATTTGAGGTTCATTACTTGGTCTACAAGGTCTAATAGTGATAGGTTTGGTTGATAGAAAAAAGGAAAGAGGAACTTAATAGTAAATTGCTTGTTTGGGTAGTGATCTCTTCTTGTAATTGAAATTGCATGTTTGGGAAGTGGGCTCTTCTTGCATGCATTATACCACAACTCCTAATAGGGTTGGCACAACTCCTAACAAGGTTTGGATCTCCTCATAAGGATTCAAAGTTTCCTAGAAAGGACTTGAATGTACAAAATATTGTAATCTAAACTCCTAATAGGGTCCATCTCTAACAAGAAATATTTATATTAACTTATATCATCTTGTGGGCATCATTCTCACTGGGGTTTTCCCTCTGATCAAAGGGTTTCCCTAGTTAACATATCTGATGTAATTATTTATGTGCATCTTGTTATGGTTATTATTTACTTTGGTTGAATGGATAAGATTATTTAAGGTTGATAAATGTTTTAATTGTTGGATAACTGATTCACCCCCAACCCCCCTCTCAATTATCTTTGTGGACTAATGTTTCTAAAAATTGGTATCAGAGCATCAGGTCCTTGAAGATAAAATTTAATAAATTTGGGAGATCCATGGCAAGCATGTTTAGGAAAGATAGTCCTACATCTGACAAAAGAAACTTTGACACCCAAATGATGGAAATTCTTGATCAATTATCAAATTTCTGTAAAGAACAAAACATTGAGTTTTCAGATCTAGAATCCTCCTATTGTATACAAGAGAAAAAAAGCACAAGGAAAGATAGATCCATATCCAAAAAAGAGTTAAAGATAAAGGAAGGTATTGATCTACTTACAAAGAGAAAACTAGAAGGTATGAAAATTTTTGTTTGTTGGACATGTAAAGAGTTTGGTCATTTTTTGAGTAGATGTCTTGAGAGATTAAGAAAAGTGAGAAAAATTCTACTTTCTAATAAAGTTGAAGAATTTAGAGCAAGTATGGAAAGATCCTTAGTAATTATGTTAATGAGTCTAGATTAGTTAATGAAGAGCAAGTAATAGAAGAAATAGTTTTGTAGATTATAATGGAAAGTGCAAATGCGAGAATTGATGAGAAATTTAAGATACAAGAAAGAATAGTCAATTACAATTTAGATGATGATGTTGTTACCAAGCCAAGGAATGATGAATTATTCCTTAAGACTAACAATGATTTGCAAAATAAAGGACAACCAATTTAGGAAAAAAGCTCAATACCTTCAATAGAGTTGAGAGTTGAGATAGCAACTCTTACTCCATGTAAGAATATGACAAAGAATAATCCAGTTGAGCAGATAATTAGAAGTAGAGATAAAGGTGTGATGAAAAGAAGTAGAGTCAATGAAGAACTATGTTTGAGGTCTCAAGTTGAACCTAAGAATGCAGATGAATCATGTAAAGATGATCATTGGAAACAAGCTATGAAAGAGGAATTGGATTAGATAGTAAGGAATGAGACATGGGAATTGGTCCCCAAACTAGCAGACAAGAATGCGATAGGAACTAAAAGAGTATTCAGAAACAACATGAATGAACAAGGCAAGATTGGTATGTAAAGGTTACTCATAGCATTAGGGAATAAACTACAATGAGAGCTATGCTCATGTGGCAAGAATAGAAATACGGTCATTCTTGGCATATGAAGCATATAAGAAATTTAGACTATATCAAATGGATGTCGAGTCAGCATTTCTGAATGGAGAACTTGAAGAAGAAGTATGCATAGAGTAGCTTGAAGGTTGTCATTTGACAGACGATAATGACATAGTATGCAAACTAAAGAAAGCATTGTATGGCTTGAGGTAAGCATCTAGACTCTAGTATCCAAGGTTGGACATACATTTGACAAAGCCTGGATATAAAAAAGATATGGCAGATAGTAATCTATATTGGAAATAAATTGATGATGGATTGATGATTTATGTAAGATTTGTTGATGATATCAGATTTGGAGGAAATGATGATGAAAATGACAAGTTTGCAGAAGAAATGAAGAAAGAATTTGAAACGACTATGATAGGAGAAATGAAATATTTTCTAGGATTATAGATTGTACAACATAAAGAAGGGATCTTTATAATTTCTCAAACTAATAACTTGAAGGATTTACTAAAAAGGTTTAATTTGGAAACATGTAAACCTGTTAAAACACCTATGGTAACTGGACACAAGTTATCTACAAAGGATGAGACACCTACTTGTGAGTAGAAGTAGTACAGATCTATGATTGGAGGTTTGTAATATCTAACTCACACAAGGTCAGATATATCAAATGTAGTTGGAATTGTTGCAAGATTCCAATATGATCCTAGAGAAGCACATTATGTAGCAGTCAACAAGATATTTAGATACCTGAAAGTAACACCAGAGTTCAGATTGTTGTATGAGAAATCTAATGATTTTACTCTATGTGCTTATACTAATGTTGATTAGATAAGTAGTATGGATGATAGAAAGTGCACCAGTGGTGGAACCTTCTTTCTTGGAGGAATATTGGTTTCTTAGCTTTAAAAAAAGTAGGATTTTACCTCACAAAGTACAAAAAAGTTAGAATATATTGTAGCAACAAAAAATTACAATCAAGTTGTTTTGGATGAAGTAGATGCTAAAGGATATAAGGATAGAAATCAGAAAACCTATGTTCATACATTGTGATAATACAAGCATGGTAAATATGTCTAAGAATCCAAGTTGCATTCGAAAACTAAGCACATTTCTATTAAGTATCACATGTTGATAGAGAAAGTTGCAAAAAAGGAAATTAGATTGGAGTATGTGAGAACTAAAAGAAGATTTAAGATATATTCACTAAGCCTCCTCCCAAAGAGACTTTTGAGTATTTGCAAGGTGTGCTAGGGGTTATGCCCCTTCCTACATCAAAGTAGATGATGCAAGAGTGCATCAATATAGTGTAATAGAGCACCATTATTTGTCTAGTCTGAATGCTAATTCTTCCTATATGGGGGAGTAACCTGTGATGGATAGAGTCATCTAGGACTCTTGTTGGATGTTGTTTTGAATTGTGTCTTTGGAAACTTGAGCTAGTAAGAACAAGTTGTTGCAGAGTTTGATAGTTGACAAAACCTTTGACATTGATGTCAATGGGGGAGAAGTATTACATGAAAAACATCATGAGGAAAAACATCATGGGGGAGAAATAAAATCAAGCAAGAACAAGTACAACATGTTTGTGAGTAGTGCTACATGAAAATAGTTTGGATGCAAGGAAAATTAGAAAGCACATTGAGGTATATCAATGGGGGAGAAATATTGATTAAGAGGATTTCAAAAGAAAGATTAATAATCTTTTGTAGTTTGTATTTTTGGAACTGGATGTTTTTCATCTATGTTGTCATCAATGCCAAAGGGGGAGATTGTTGGAAGCTTGAATGCTGGAGGTATTCCTACGGGGGAGTATTGTAGCTATGTTATCATGATGATATATTACATTCAGGACTATGTTTGTCATTGATGTCAACATAGAGTCTTCTGTGGTATATGGCAGAAGAATAGTGGACAAATCAAGTTGGTATGGATGGCTAGTTGAGTATTCTCACTATCCAAGGTTATGTGAGATACTTCTAAGTAACTAGTATATGCAGTTAACATCAAATGAAGAAATTTTAAGTCTAGAAGTTATGTAAGCTCTAGTGATGTCTATTTTGAGATAGAGTCTATAGAGGCATGTTCTAGTAAACTTGTTATATCTCTTAGCAGACTTGTTATTCTAAGAATTGAGGTTGAGGATGTGAAGAAGACATGTTGATTATGATGTGGCCAAGTTTACTCATCATAATATTATGTTTATGAAAAGAAATTCAAGTTGCAAGGTAGAAGATTAATGTTATCACAAATTGTAACGTGTTCATAATGTGGTCCTATAATTTAATTAATTGAGGTTTAATAGTTGACTTGAGGAATTTTTTATGGATTCAATGTAAAGGAAGGACATTTTTCTTTATCAAGTGTGTGGATATGACATGGAGAAGTGATTGAAAGCAGTAGAGAGAGTGTAATGTGAAGTTGAGTAGAGAAAAGTGGAAGTGAAGGAAACTTCATTGTTGAGGTTTTATTATGTGATCCAAGGTTTGATATTTGGATTTAAAGTTCATGACCTAGTCTACAAGGTCTAATAGTGATTTGTTCAGTTGACAAAACAAAGGAAAGAGGAACTTAATAGTAAATTACTTGTTTGGGCAATGGGCTCTTCTTGTAATTGAAATTGCATGTTTGGGCAGTGGGCTCTTCTTGTATACATTATACTACAACTCCTAGTAGGGTTGGCACAATTCCTAATATGGTTGGCACAAATCCTAATAGTATTGGAATCTCCTAACAGGGATTGAAAGTCTCCTAATTGGGACTCATATGTACTACATGTTGTAATAGACTCCTAATAGGGTCCATCCTCTAACAAGGAATACTTATATTAGTACATCATCTTGTGGGCATCATTCCCACCAGGGTTTTCCTTCTAATGAAGGGTGTCCCTAGTTAACATATCTAGTGTAACTTTCTATGTGCATCTTGTTATGGTTGTTGTTTACTTTGGTTGAATAGATAAGATTGTTTAAGGTTGATAATTTTTTTAATTGTTGGATAACTAATTCAACCGCCCACCCCCCCACCCCCCCCCCCTTCCTACCCCCTTGGTTATCTTGGTGGACTATTATTTCTAACAATTGGTATTAGAGCATTAGGTCCTTGAAGATAAATTTTAAAAACTTCGGGAGATCTATGACGAGCATGTTTAGGAAGGATAGTCCTACATTGGACAGAAGAAATTTTGACACCCAAATGATGGAAATTCTTGGTGAGTTATCAAATTTATATAAAGAATAAAACATTGAGTTTTTAGATCCAGAATCCTTCTGTTGTATACAAGAGAATAAAAGCACAAGAAAAGATAGATTTAGATCCAAAGAAGACATAAAGATAAAGGAAGGTATTGATCTACTTATAAAGAGAGAACCAAAAAGTATGAAAAAATTTGTTTGTTGGACATGTAAAGAGTTTGGTCATTTTTTGAGTAGATGTCCTAAGAGATTAAGAAAAGCTAGAAAGAATCTTCTTTCTGATAAAGTTGAAGAATATAGAGCAAGTATGGAAAGATCCTTGAAAGACTATGTTAATGAGTCTAAATTGGTTAATGAAGAGTAAGTAATTGTCTACATGCATCATGTTATGATTTTTGTTTACTTTGTTTGAATAGATGAGATTGTTTAAGGTTGATAAATGTTTTAATTATTGGATAACTAACCCCACCACCGCCCACCCCCTCCCCCTGCTCGCCCTCTTAGTTATCTTGGTGGACTCTTGTTTCTAACATAAGTTTCTCACAATATATATTTATATAAAATATAAGTGGGTACTTTGTGATTTTACCTTATTGACACTTTCATATAGGAGAAATAAATAATTGATGGAATTTAGGAATCAAGTTAGATAAAAGTCATTTTTATTGCTTAGTCTTCATCAGGTTTTCTTCACTCAAAGGAATTATTAATTTAATAAATTTTTAGAAAACATGCAAATATGTTGCCCACGTTGAGTATATATATTTCTTTGCAAGGCAATATACAATAAGATCGATAATTTAAAAATGAGCTTCGAATAAGAGTAATACTAATCTTTAAACTATAAAAATGTCATAATTCTAATGATAAGAAAAATAATAATAGTTTTTAACAAAAACTACTGTAATAAATAGATAATATAGTTATATAATTAATTAGATAATTGCCAAAAAAAATTATGTTATGAAAGTTCTATAAGGAATTGGCTCACTCCAATTATGCAATATAGAAATAACTCCATCAATAGCTAGTTGGTTACATAAGTAAATACAAGAATAAGTTTATATACATAATATATTTCACATGTGAAAATACAACTTATTAATTTCCCATGAAAAAAATATGAGCACGAACAACTTTGATAGGGTTTCTTGCAGTGAGGAGGAGGTGGTGGCTGAGGATGGCAATGGTGACCCAGATGGCTTCATAGTTTGTGGTACTAGTTTCATTTGACAATGTGATTGTGTAGAATTCTATCATGTCTCTCCCTTTTGGAGTTACATTATGGTCTTTCTGTAGAACAAGGGTGCTCTATTGTGGCTAATGGTTGGGGACTTCTCTTTACCTTCTTCTTTGTAGGTGCAATTTATGCCCTTGTTTGGATGCTTTGGATTGTGCACTTATGGTGGTGTTTGTTGCAAGCTAAATTTTTCTAGTTTATGGTTCTTTTCTCCCCTTCCTCTTTATGGGTTGTGGGTCTTTTGTTCTATGTGTCTTCAGTTAGTGAGGATTCTTGGGGTCATATTTGGTGGTGAGTGTTTCTCCTTTCTCTTTCTATATTTTTCTCCCTTGCCAGTGGTGGTGTTTGGAGTTTTCACTTATCTTGCTACCATTTCTAATATTTGATTTCATGTTCATTTCTCAATGTGAGTTCAAGTCTTTCTTGCTTTTTTTATCTTCATTTCTTTTTATTGAGGTAGAAGCACTATTGAGGTGTTGGCCCAACTTTTTGAGGTTGCTCATTCTTGGTGGGAAGTTTTTTTTCATAGATCCTCCACTTCTTCCTCTAGTGGTGTCTTTGGAAGATGGAATATGGTTATCCCCTTTTGGCATGTTCATTTTTGGCTTTGTTCACTGACTCACTTTGTTTTTGTGGGTTTTGGTGTGTTGGTTATGCAACTTTCTTGATGGTGGCAAGTTGGGTTCTCATTCTACTTAACAATGGTTTTGGTGTAGTACTTTTTTCTCTATCTTATCCTAATACTTTTTCTTAACATGTTTGGTGAATCTGGCTCTTCTATGTTGGCTTCTTTGTTCCTTCTTCTCATTGGCTTTTGGTGAGGTATTCAAAGTTCCTTCCCTTTTTGTGCTATTTCTTTCTAAGCTAGGGTTTTAGGGACTCTATGGTGGTTCTTTTTGGTAACTATTTTCTACCCATCCTGATACTATGGTTTGTTCCCCTATTGGGTGTGAGGGTGTTACTGGTATTGGTTATCCATCTTTTGTAGTAGTTCTACCCTCTCACACTTTTTATGTTTAGTCCTATGGTTGTTCAGTTTCTTCTTTGAGGTTGTTTCTTTCCTTCTCTCCCCTATATTTTATTTTGTGGTTTGCGTTGGGTCTTTCTTCTTCCAATGCTTGGGCCACTTCTTTTTTCTTTATTTAAAATTTTTTTTTTTTAATCCCTTTGAATTCACTTCTCATCAATTTCTTCTTGCCTATTATTTTGACTAGATGCTACTTTACATTCTTGCTATTTTTTATTTGTATAGGTTCAGGCCCTATCCTTCTTTATCAAGTCATAATAATATAACTTGTTAAATATAATTATCAATATGTAAAAAAATAATTTAATTAACCTAAATTTAACTATTCGGATTGATAAAGTGAAACATAATGATAGAAAATTTTAGAAATGATAAAATAAAAGGTATGTAATTGATGTAAATTCAATTTAAGAGGCTTAAAATTAGATAACATTAATCTAAGCCAATCTTACTTAAGATATGAAACATTCTATATATGTCAAAATAAATAAATTAATATTTGTGCCATGAAAATAAGTGAGAAAAATGATTGAATGTTATTTTTTTAAACTACAATATTCACCTAAGTTAAATAGATGTATCACACAAATAAAATAAATAAAATGTGAAAAAGACATATTTATAGATTATTAAATACTTTATATAAATTATTAGTGGAGCATTTTTTATTAATGTGATTCCTTATTTCTTATAGAAAAAATCATTATGTGATGAGAAATAAAATTGACTCATAGCAAACACCATTATATCTTGAGTTAGCACAAATTTCTCCTAACTTATTCTTTTGTATACTTTCCCTTTATATGTATGTATACATACATGTGTGTGTGTGTGTGTGTGTGTGTGTGTGTGTGTGTGTGTGTACATGTATATATACATTCATATATACATACATACATATATATACATATATATATGTATGTATGTATATATGTATGTATATATATGTATATATATATATATATGTATATGTATATGTGCATATACATATATACATATATATATATATGTATATGCATATAAATACATATACATATATACATATAGATATGTATACATTTATATATATGTATATATATGTATATGTGCATGTACATGTACATATACATATACATATACATATACATATACATATACATATACATATATGTATGTATGTATGTATGTATATGTGTATATATATAAATATAATGTGTACACATTCACACACATGCATGTATGCACACATACGTACATTTCAAATAAGCCTTACAAAAAAAGTATGAGTTTTTTTGAAGATTAACTAGCATAACTATAACTATATTCTATGTGAGCAATCATTGACCCTAAAAAAATTACGATTTTATATATTTTTTATTTTAATTTTAAGTCTAGTGCATAGTCATCCACCCAAGGTAATTCATATGATAGATATGAAACATTCTCTATATTCCAAAAGAGTTAATGTTTGTACCATGAAAATCAGTGAGAAAAATGATTGAATAAAACTAAACTATAACTCACCCAAGTTAAATAGATGTATCACACAAATAAAATAACTTGAAAATAGGAAAAAGGCACATTTATAGATAATATGATAGTATTATCTAGTATTATGATATTTTTCTATATAAATTATGAGAAAGTAGTTTTTCATTTATATGATTTATTATTTCTTACAAGAAAAATCATGTATTAATTTAATTCTAGAAAGAAACATTCTATCCTTAGTTAACACAAGTTTCTCTTAACTTATTATTTTGTATACTTTATATGTATATCTATGTATATGTTAGAAATAGGAAATATCAAGAGGGTGGTGAGGGGTGAATCATTATTCCACAAATTTTTTCCCAACTATGGATATCATTCACAATCTTAAAATATGTACATGTGAATATACTAAAATATAAACATAGCAATAGCACAGTGCAACTCATAACACCATTATTTTTTAAATAGGTAAACCCTAGTGGGGATGGTGCCCACAAAATAATACACTAATCAAAAGTATATTTTGAAAGGTACTAACCTTGTTACAAGTCTATTACCTTAGTATAGTGTCTTGGTCCTTATTTCAGGACAAGGCCTTGTTAGAAGCCTTAGCCCAGTTAGAATTTTATATTACAATTCAAAAATGCATGCAAGATTAGTCCACTAGAAAAACATGCAATAAACAATAATATTTTATAAACAAATGGTAGATACAAAAGCCTCTTACGAATGTTGTTATCTTCAATATTTGATTTTAACTCTCTAGATCGCTACAAAATATTCACATATACCACATCTTACTATTCTCAACATAAATTTGGCATCACAGAACAATATAATAACAATGTCATTAACTGTTGGAATAATGATACATTTGTCATTAGTTACAACACTTATTTGATTCTGAATGCTTACCGAGTTCATCACTCAGTTTACAGTTCATACTAAGCATTCGTTGGTTACCAAGTATGTTCAGCAGTATTTACCGAGTCAAGAAGGTAAACAAAGGTTTTAGTGTTTATCGAGTCAGAAAGGTAAATGAAGGTTTCTAATGTTTACTGAGTCAGAAAGGTAAATGAAGGATTTAGTGTTTACCGAGTCAGGAAGGTAAATGAAGGATTTAGTATTTACCGAGTCAGGAAGGTAAATGAAGGTTTCAGTGATTACCAAGACAGAAAGGTAAAAAAAGTATTCAGTGCTTACCAAGTGAATCGAAGGAGTTAGTTTCTACCGAGTGACACAATGTTTACCGAGTCACCAGTGGTTACCAAGTTCCAAGCTACTTAGAGTAATTAGTATTGACTGAGCCCCTACCTCTACTGAGTGCATGACGATGCCGTGTAATGTAGTGGATGCCGAGTGCCAGAAGGTCACCGAGTGAGTTTGAGGAACCTGAGTTTTCTACTATCTGGCTGACTCAGTAATGTTTTGTCCACTTGTGTTTGGCCGACCTTGTTGCTATAAATATTGGAATGGTATATATGTAATGTATTGTGCCATTTGCAATATAATAAAATAGATATGATGAAGAGAAGTAACAGTGAAGTAAGAGCAAATTGAAAGAGAATCAGCAGCGGAGTATTCAACAAGGTTATCAAGGAGCAGCAAAGATATATCCATCACATCAAGTGACCAGTACATAAGATCTAATCAGCAAACCAGTTGCAAGCAAATCCACTGCTTCATCCTAACAGGTGAATCAGTTTTGTAAATCCTTTAACAGGGTAGACTTAACAGTCTTTTGTAAATCTCCTAACAAAGTGCATACTTCATTTTATGTTTATAAATCCTCTAACAAGGTGGATCTAGCAGTCCTACTTGCTCCTAACAAGGCAGATCACCAGAAGTGATCACTGTAAGCCTTAACCGGCCAACTTTATACTGCAGTATTGAAGTTTTGTGGGCATCATCCCCACCCCAGTTTTACTTTCAATTTGAAAGGTTTCTGGGTCACCAAATTAGTGTGTTAATCTTTTCATGCATACAGTAAAGTAGATGAATGAATGGTGAATTCGTTATTATGCTGAATTAGTTTAAATTTTAAATGTTACTGATTCACCCCTCCCCTCTTAGTAACATTGTTAGACCTGAATATTTCCAACAATTGGTATCAGAGCTTTGTGGTTCTCAGGACAGAGCTTGACAGCTTGAGCAAAGATCAAGGACAATGGAGATATTCAGACTTGACAAAACTATTGAGAATGAGAAGATATATTTGGAGATGGCCATGGTTCAACTCAAAGAAGCAAAGGAACATCTTTCTCAATCCCTAAAAAGAAGAAACGAACTTGCAAGACAAATAAATGACCATTTTTATGTTGAAGAAAGGATTGAAGATTTGTTACCATCAAGTAATACAGAAGAAGCTGACAAAGTAATCAAAGAACTTCTAGAAAAGAATGGATCTCTACAAGAAGAGGTAAGAAAGCTTAAAAGAGAGAAAGAAATATAGTCAATCAGGAAATGTGAAGTTTTGGAACAAAGAAACAAAGCACAAGAAGAATTGGAAGATAGAAGTCATGAAACTCAAAATCAATCCCTTGAACATGAAGATCTAGCAGATCAACTATCCAATGCAAATGAATAAATCAGGATTCTCAGAGCACAAAATGAAAGTCTACAGAATGACTTAAGAACTGAGAGACAAATCAATGAAAGCTTGGAAAATGATCTAAATATTGAAAAGCAAGTCAATGAAAGGATGATGAAATCTCAAGCAGACATGAGTCAATTGAATCAGCAAAATGAGCAAAATTTTTATAAGCAAAAGGGTAAAGCTGGTCTTGGATACAAGGAAGAAGGTGAATCTTCTGAACAAGGTACCCAAAGGAATCAAAGACCCACTTGTAATCATTGTGGCAAGATAGGTCATCATCTAACAAATGTTGGAGTAATGGTAAAGGTAAATTCAATGGCAAATGTTTCAATTGCAATCAGCATGGTCACAAAGCCAATGAATGCAAGGAGAAACCAAAGTTTGAAGGCAAGTGTCACAAATGCAAGAAACAAGGACATAAGGCATCTGAATGTACATCAAAATCACTCAATTCAGCAGAACAAATTGTCAAAGCAATATTTGGTTGGGATTACAATACTTGGTGTAGATGTCACTATTGTGGAGAATATGGACACATAGGAACAAATTGTAGAAGGCATCACCTAAGGAAGAAAGATACAACCATAAGATGCTATACTTGTACTGAACTTGGTCATATAGCCAAGAATTGCATGAATATAGGAAAGGTTGAAGATGAAAAGAAAACTACAGCTGATAATATTCGAAAGCAAATGAAACAACAGTGGATTCCTAAGTCTACCGAGCAAGAAAATTCAAATGATGGAAATGTCACTCTAAGAATGGGTGACTCCACCATTCCTAATTAGACTTATCAAGAAGGATAAGGGACTGCATCTTCAAGCCATATCCTAAGCAGTTCCAGAAAGAAGGAGTGGAAATGATAAATCAGTATTGCAGATACAAGTCATAATTCACAGTGTCACATCTACCGAGTAAGGTTGATTTTCAAACTTTACCGAGCTTGGTTGAAAAATAAGAAATGTTTTGTGTGTTCACCGAGCTACAAGGTTTACCGAGTAAGTTGGTGACTATTTATAAAACCCTAATTCTTAGCTACCTTCATACCCGAGCATTAATGATAGGATTTCGATCAAAAAGGCAGAATTTGATCTCATTCTTCACCATGAATTCAAAGTTCATAGAGAAAATATATTTTCAAGTGCATCCAAGCGAGTTCAAGTGATTTGAAGCGATTTTCCAGCAAAGAAATTGTGTTACAAAATGGTTCTCTCACCGAGAAGCAATGGCATCCGCAAGCACCAGTGGCAGCAAGGCGAAGAGAGGTTTTGAAATGCTCATGAAGGGAGTCGAATGAAAGGCACCCAATTTCAAAATTGTTCCTGCCATCGCTGAATCACTCGACCCGCATGGAGCTCAATCGCAGATCCCTCCAAAGGTACTTCTAATCAATGATATTCATACTCATTTCAAGTGTACTGTGCAAGAAATAGGGACACTAGATATGGATAGTACCCTAGCCAAGTTATGCATGGATGGAACCCTAAAACCTGAGTTCAAACATTTGGAAACCAAAGGCTTAACCCATATCCCGCATCTGCCAAGGAGTTTCCAAGTAAAATGGGTAAGATATATCTTAAGCCATGTGCATAATGGACAATTATGGTTAGAGAAACCCATCCTCATAACAAAGAAGATGATCCACAAGATCACGAAGGTAATATGATGATCAGATTCCACACTTGTTTGATACTTGTCAAAGACATTGAGCATGTAGTAAATGATGCAACAAACATGTGGAAAAATATCTATCATCTACACAAACCCAGTGAGGATACTATTGAAATCATGGACAATGATAGCAGTGATGATAATGATGATGATGATGAGGGTGATGACATTGAAGACATACCAGAAGACCTGCAATCAATAATGTTATAAGTTGAAGAAGAAGCTAGAAAAGAAATTGAGGAAGAAGAAGCTGAAAGAGAAATGGAGGAAGAAGCAACCTCTACTGGTGAGATTGTGAGTTCAATAGCCTCATCAATTGATCAATCTCCACCTGTCTCCTCTCAGCTCCAGGTTTCTACAATGCAAGTGCCAAGCACTTCATCTACCGAGCTAGCAGTCACTTCTTCAGTTATCGAGCTTCCAAGCACATCATCAGCCATCGAGTCATCCACTGTAGCAGCTACTTCACCGAGTATATCTCTCCCACCTACAACTTGTACAGTAAGTCTTCCCAGTTTCTTACCAATTTTGTCTTCCTCAGCCACATTGGCCCCAATTTTTGCTCAAGTTAGTTCTCCAATTGTAAATATACCAGTATGTACATCATTTTTGAGCAGTACATCATTTTTGGGAAGTATATCAAGTTTTGATACAGCCAACACTTCTCTTAGTTTACCCTTAGTTGGTCCCATTCTAGTTTTGATAGCCAGTCCAGCATCATCAACTATTGTTTCAATTTCAAAGGGCAAAGGTCCAGTCACTGCAGAAAAACCAAAGAGATACATGTTTTCCAGTAAGGCAGTAGATGAAGAAATAGATCTGGATAAAGAAATTGTCATTCCTAAGATAAATCTAGATACTACATCAGTTGATGAAATGAGAATGATCAGTCAGCTATTAGAGCAGAAGGCTAGGCAAAAATAGCTTAGGCATGAAAGAGACCAGGAATATAGCATTATTGAAAGTGCTAAAAATATAATAATAGAGGCTATAGGTGTTGATGTGGATTCATCTCAACACATTTTGTTACAAATAGAA
Organism: Cupressus sempervirens; assembly: GCA_028749045.1. NCBI lineage: Eukaryota > Viridiplantae > Streptophyta > Pinopsida > Cupressales > Cupressaceae > Cupressus > Cupressus sempervirens. Next base: position 961,999,819 of record CM053792.1, on the reverse strand, counting down.
GAAGCGGTGAATAAATTCAATGAGGATATCTCAGGACAAGAAAAATTAAAAGAGAAAGCGGAAAAAAAATTTGAATATAAGGTGCTTGAGCACATTGCTCAGCACCTAGCAATAAAACAGGTTGAATTAACCTCAATTTTGTCTGACATTGAAAATTCTTTTAATAATGTAACCTCACTTTTTGCAAAACTTTGTGATGTTACCAAGTATACAAAGGAAATAAAAGAAAAGTTGAATAAAATTGATGAGGATATAAAGGTCAGTGCCCAAATGCTACAATCTGACCATAATGCAAGTTCATCCCATCATCTGAGAATCAAATTTTTGTCACAAAAATAGGCAGAATTGTTGAGAGAGGAAGCAAGGATTAGGTCTACTCTGATTGACATCTAGAATATGATCCTTCCTATCATGAACACAATGCAGAAGCACATTGCATATTCAAAAACATTGATCCATGACAATAATTTCTCTGTTGCAACTAATTCTTTAGGTACATTCTGAGTTTATCACACATTTTGGTGTCTCCATGTAAATACATTCTTTATTCTTTGGCATTATTGTCAAAAAGGGGGAGAAAGTAATATATAGAAGAAAATCAGACACAAAAGGGGAGAAGGTAATAAAGTAATAAAAAATAAAGTCATATAACTCATGTAAAAACCTTGTGTATATTGTATGGGGGAGTTATATGTAAGGTAGCCCATGTATATTCAGCCAAGCAGAATCAAATTAGTTTGCTAGATCTTGTATATAAATTTTGGCTCATAAGTGTTTTTGTCACTAATGCCAAAGGGGGAGATTGTTGGAATAATGATACATTTGTCATTAGTTACAACACTTATTTGATTCTAAATGCTTACCGAGTTCATCACTCAGTTTACAGTTCATACCAAGCATTTGTTGGTTACCAAGTATGTTCAGCAGTATTTACCGAGTTTGAAAGGTAAACAAAGGTTTTAGTGTTTACCGAGTCAGAAAGGTAAACGAAGGTTTTTAATGTTTATCGAGTCAGAAAGGTAAATGAAGGATTTAGTATTTACCGAGTCAAGAAGGTAAACAAAGGATTTAGTATTTACTGAGTCAGGAAGGTAAATGCAAGTTCAGTGATTACCAAGACAGAAAGGTAAAAGAAGTATTTAGTGCTTACCAAGTGAATCGAAGGAGTTAGTTTCTACCGAGTGACACAATGTTTATCGAGTCACCAGTGGTTACCAAGTTCCAAGCTACTTAGAGTAATTAGTATGGACTGAGCCACTACCTCTACCGAGTGCATGACGATGCCGTGTAATGTAGTGGATGCCAAGTGTCAGAAGGTCACCGAGTGAGTTTGAGGAACCTAAGTTTTCTACTATCTGGCTGACTCAGTAATGTTTTGTCCACTTGTGTTTGGCCGACCTTGTTGCTGTAAATATTGGAATGGTATATATGTAATGTATTGTGCCATTTGCAATATAAGAAAATAGAGATGATGAAGAGAAGTAACAGTGAAGTAAGAGCAAATTGAACGAGAATCAGCAGTGGAGTATTCAACAAGGTTATCAAGGAGAAACAAAGATATATCCATCACATCAAGTGATCAGTACATAAGATCTAATCAGCAAACCAGTTGCAAGTAGATCCACTGCTTCATCCTAATAGGTGAATCAGTTTTGGAAATCCTTTAACATAGTAGACTTAACAGTCTTTTGTAAATCTCCTAACAGAGTGCATACTTCATTGTATGTTTATAAATCCTCTAACAAGGTAGATCTAGCAGTCCTACTTGCTCCTAATAGGACAGATCACCAGAAGTGATCACTATAAGCCTTAACCGGCCAACTTTATACTACAGTATTGAAGTTTCGTGGGCATCATCCCCACCCTAGTTTTACTTTCAATTTGAAAGGTTTCTGGGTCACCAACTCAGTGTGTTAATCTTTTCATGCATACAGTAAAGTAGATGAATGAATGGTGAATTTGTTATTATGCTGAATTGGCTTAAATTTTAAATGTTACTGATTCACCCCTCCCCTCTCAGTAACATTGTTAGACCTGAATATTTCCAACAATTAATATCACACAACTTTGCATGTAAATTTTTTTCCTTTATACCAATTTGTTATGTGCCCTCATCCTTCATGTCTTCATAAATGTCCCAAAATACAAAATGATACTTTCATCACTTAGGGTTAACATCTAGGATGTCATCCTTAATTGGTTAAGAATAATTTTTTTTCTAAAAATATCAATTCCTTAACTTAAAATATCCCTTTCCCTATCTCCATGTTCTACCTATGCACACCCATAATCACTAAATCATCAATATCTCTATCTATACTACTCCTAATGACTAGTGATCTTGTATGTATGATCATTATAATCCCATCTTCCTTTCCTCAACTCTTCATGTCAAAATCCATATCCTATTGAATTTGGAAGCCAAAACTATATATGTGTTGATAGTTAAACTTTGTTGTACTTAGACAATTTTCTAAGATATGAACTGAGAAGTGTATCTCCATAATATGCTAACTCAATATAGATAAAATGTTTTCATAATTGAAAACATAAATAGATTTTCATATTCTCCTCTTAGCCAAATTGAAAAAAAAATTCCCTTTGGCATTGATAGCAACATACAAGAAAATTGGCTAAGCCCCAAAAAGAAAAAAATTAAACTTTTTGAATTTCTTCACATGGTCATACAACATTTAAAATTTTGGATCATTTTTATTTCACACCATCTTTTCATAATTATATTTCCTTATTAAAATATTACTCCCCCTTTGACTATGCTCTACCTTACACCTCCTCATACATATACAATAGATAATTTTCTTTAACATCTCCCCCACCTCTTTGACATTCATGACGAATCTGAGTCAAAAACTATGTAGAAGTCAAAATTTTGGGTGTACCTTCTTGTCTTCATGCTAATGAAAGATCTAGCACTAAAATGCAATCAAAAAATTTATTCTTCCAGCTAGCTAGACCTTCATTCCATGCTCCTTTCACTAAATATGATATTGTTAGAAGCACACACAATCCATAGGATGCCAACTCATTTTCTTCAAAGTCTCAATAGATCAAGTTCTCATATGATGTCTTTTTCTTCAAGCAATCTCCAAGTTTCCTCTTAACTAGTTCAATTTTCAATGATAAATGCTCTCTCAACAAGGATAACCTTAACAATGTATGTTCCTTACTAACTTCTACCATTCTCCTTCCATCACGAATCTTGAAAATTCACTACTCCAAGTAAATCATTTGAGAATCTACATTCTTAAGATCATTGACTATATATATTTTACTTCATCCTGCTTTTCTTTAATCTACATTTTGAATGTGTTCATATATTTATGTTGTAGTGCATATATTTCATAATGTATGCTTCCTTAATGAACACATCTTTGTAATTCATTTATGCATGTATCCATACTAGTTAAGTCATCTTTTACATTCTAAAATGCCTTTGTGAACATATTTACATCATGCTTATCTTGTTCTTTGACTATAGCTATTTTAACTTAAGTTTTATAATGATTATCAGATTCTTCAAAAAAAATTCCAGCACCATCTTCAATGGGTTACATTCTCTAATTTTTTAATTTTTTTTTAAAGTTCTCCATTTTCCCTATCATTTTCTCCATAATCTCTTGAATTCCTTTTATACCTTTTATTTTCTTAATAATCTTGTTGGTGGCCAATACTAATAACAAAATAAATCAATTTCAGGATTCTTTGTTAATGTCAAGGGTGTTGTGCTCATAATAATAGCAAGCAAATATTCTAGTTGACACTTTAAAGAACTTGTTGCTTCTCTTCTTGTTTCTTTAAAAAGAGTAACCATCTATTCTTGCAACCTCTATCTGGTAGAGGTTTCCTTCTCTTTCTCCATGCAAGTTAACTAGAGTGTGAAATGAGAGGTCTCTTAAGTAGTTACTTTTCAATAAATTTTTAATTTCTTATCAATTTTCTTAAGTTCATATGCTAAGGTAGCCATATCTTCACCCTTCTTCATATCTTCTCCTTATTCTTTCCTACTATCTTCTTCCTTCTCTTCATCATTAGAACTTCTATAGCTAACCAATTTGTCAACACTAGGTCAATAATCCTTAAAAGGATCTTCGGATTTATCAATAGTAATATTCGTGCTATCAATATGTTTGTACCAATTACAATATGAAATATCTTTGATGTTGTTGTCTCTATAAATCTCATTGGAATGTCTCTTTTTTCCTCTATTGTAGTTGTAGTAGGAATAGGAGTTGCTCCTCCTAACTTTATAGTTTCTTGTTCTTTTCTTGTTTCTCATATATCAGACACTTTTTTTCTTTGAAGTCTTCTAAAATGTCTCATATTACCTAGGTTTCTATACTATAGATGGAAATTTTGTCTCTTCTTTTTCTACCTCATCAATATAAGCTCTTCTCACTTGTTCACTAAGAAGTATGTCAATAAGACTTTTTAGTTTCCTTGAGAAATTTTTTTCTTTTTCCTCCCATTATCCTTATTATTCTCATCTTAACTTGCACATGAGAATTTAGCACATGCCTTACTCTTTCCATTTGTGCATCATTTTTCACATTGTAGAATTTTCTTTCAAAATCTTCTCTCAATGTCTCTTTTTCTTCTTTTGATTTCAACCTCTCCTTACTCAATGTATCATATTTTTGTTTAGGTAGCTCCCCATGAATTGTAAGAAGTGGTTTCTTAAACTTTATCATATACTGAATTACTATAACATCTAAATTTCTCTACTTATACAGGGGATATTTGTCAAAGAATTTATCAAAGTTCTTGAGATTTCCCTCATTTAGTAGAGAGTCACAATCCTTGGCTTCCACAAAGATTTCTTTTATTTCTCCCTTCTTCCTCAGTTGTTTCATTAGGTTTCTCTTTCTCTACTATCTCAGCCCCTATTTTAGTTTCTTGTTCATATTCCTTCATTTTTCTACTTCCTAACATATGTAATACTTTTTTTTGTCTCTATGTTGGACCAGTGGCAAGTTCTCTTAATCTTTTATGTTTAGGAGGTTCTATTTTATTCTGTTTCACTTCACCTAACCTCATTGATCATCTTGTGCTTGGAGATGTGGATGTTTGAACAAACTCACAATGCTAAAATTTTCTTCTTCACTAGGATGAAATGGTGGAGATGGAACAAAGCTTGGTTACATTGGTGCAATTTCTACATATAGTGCAATGGGCGATTGCACACATAGAACAATAATTATAACTCCCTTAGTATATCCACTTACAATTTCCTATAGTGTCATGATTTTAATACTTCATACTTCCCACTTTCTTTCATATCTCTAGCTATGCTCATATCTTCTCTAAAATTCCTCTTTGTTCATACCTTTTTCTTTCCACATTTCACTTTTTTTCTTACCAAATTTCTTCTTGATATCATTTCTATATAACTAAATATCTACCTATGTTACTTTTTCTTCATAGGGATCCAATATAGGACATTCTTCATCCTTCTCAAATTCAAGAATTATCTTCACATACCTATTAATCAATTGTTTTGTCATCTCATTGTTCATAGGTCAATAAATTTGAGTCTTGGTTCTACTGCCTTCATACTAGTTACATCTATCTCAGCCATAAAAAAATCTCATCTCTCTATTTCTCTGCTATGAAAAAATTTCATCATTCTAGATATATCTTTTGTGATTCTTTCTTGTAGTTTTTTTCTATAGTAATGTGTAATTAATTCCATTTTGCACTTGTTGGAGTTCTATTCATAATGAGCCATGCCAAGAAATATTTTGATCACTTGAAAGAAAAATTTGTGTCAGCAAAGACTCAATTCTAAATGTTGCATTCTTTATTTTCTTAATCTTGTCAATATTGCCAAAAAAATTGTTTTCTAAGTATCTCACATATGTTAACATTCTATTTTCCTACAGTCATCATGGAAGCTACATGGATGAATCCAATAGGTACGAAATTCTTTCTTTTACCGTAGTTCACTTTGTATCTAATTATCTTACTAATGAACCTTACATCAACTTGTTTGATCTTATGATCTATTTTCATGTTTCTACATTAAAATTCTGTTCCAGTGTTGGTTTCAACCATTTCTTAACATAATTTCCATTAACAAAATAACTACATTCTTTACTTAATCCAATCAAATTGTATCATATCACTAGCAATCACAATTAGAATGTCTCCCAATAAGGAAAAATTTCATGAATTTGGCTAAGAATTATCCTTGTCTAGTCATGTTAGTCAAACTCCTCAAAGGTCATATGCCTAGTAATGTTTAGGTTTTCCAAATGCTCAACCCTTGCTTGAATGATAAGTCATTTTATACACTACTTCAAATTTTGATGAATGTTTTTATCTCCAGTTGTCTCAAATTCATAGTTTATGTATGCACATATATTATCTATATGTAACACTCTACTTGGTACTTGTGAAAATATTCCTAACAAATCATCTTCAAGTGAAATATACAAGTGCTTCTTAAAAGTATACCTAGCTCTTTCACTCACATTTATTTTTAAAATTAAATTTCAAATTACAAGAGTGCAAGAAATAAATAATTTCAAATTTTATTTACCACACCTCAATTTATTCTCAATTTAACCTTTTTATGCTCCTTAACTTTTTGCACTATCAAATGGTACAGAAAATTCCAATTTAAACTTTAAATCCTTCTAAATTCAATTATACATTAATTCAGCAAGTATACAAGCTTCAAAAAGTTGTTCTTACTAACTACTAAACTGATTTTCTTTCACAGACTCACATACAAACTTTGAATCTTATGTTGTCTTTGGTGTATCTTCCTTACATCCATATCTACCTCATATTAACTCTACAAACCTTAATTGTTTTAGTAGGGTTTTAGATTTTTTTTGATGACATTTCCATTATAATTCTCTAATTAAATAATTTCTTTGATTAATATAGTTTAATTTGAAACTATTATTGACTTCAAATTATTTTCATGTATTTTGTTGAATTTTTTGCTACCCAGATTTTTAAACTCTCAATTTTCTTAGCCTTAACATATGTTTCATTGAAGTTTTGTATAGGCTCTTTCACATTTTCTTTCTAAAGGTCACTATTATTTGCATTCTTCTTATCATTTTTTGTATTCCTTATAAAAATTTCTCCTTTTATTTGTCATTTTGTTTACATTATTATATTGTTCATCCTACAAAATATAGTTGTATGTCATATATTGTTATAAATTTTACACACTATTACATTGTTTCCATATCTAGGTCATGACTGATTGATATTTAATCTAAAATATCTAGCAATATGTCCAATTTTTTTGTACTTATAACACATGATTTCATTTTTTATATCATTATTTACTCCAATAGGTCTACTAGTTTCAAGGTTAGTACCTTGCTACAGATTATTAAATCTAGGGCTCATACATTCACTAGCTTTATGTACATAGGAATAATAGTTATAACAATAACCAAAAATAGAGTTATTACACATATGTGTACCTTGCTTCTTCATATGACCAATCTCATTGTATACACTCGAATTGACTCTTTAGTTGTTTTGGTGATTTAGACTATTTAGGAATATCTTTTAGATTGATTAGACTCAACCTTTTTTAGTTGATGGATGAAAAGATTTGGTTTCTCTAAAATCTTAGATCTCTTTGATGATTTTACTTCATAGTATCCAAGATCAATGTTATCATAACTAGGACTTTATGTAACACCCCACCATGTGACCCAAAAGAAGTTAACCTAAAGTTTAAATAAGTTTGTCAAACATTTTTTCTTTTAAAGATAAAGATACAACAACAGTAATAGAATAGCAGAAGTAATTAACATTCACATAAACACATACCATAAAAAAAATTATAATTCTTAAGGGTCTCATGGCATTGAATCACATTTAATTTTAATTAATAATAAATCTAATATATAATAAATCTACACTAAATAATAACACACTAGTATGAATCCATTTAAATAATATACAATTATATATGATGCCACTTGGCAACAAATAGAATGCACAATCATCCACTATACAGGTCATAGGGTATTAAAGGCTGAAATAATTTACATCAGAAAATAAACTACATCATCTCTTAAGTACTTATGAAATCAAATAGAATACAATAGTACAACCATCCATCATAGAAATATAGGAATAGATAGAAAGGAACATCTGCACAAACACATCCCACAGTGGCATCTGATGATTAGATCTCAATGGTATAAGAAAAAATACTACCACCCGACCTCATGGATCGTAAATGGCCCACTCCCATTGTATTGAGGAGATAGCCTCAAATCCCACATAGGATAACAATCCCAAAAATCAAAAGTAATATCTAAGTAGAGGAAAACCCCTAAAGTAATCTAACTCAAAGGTTCCAAGATAGATCAACATCTAGACCCAAAGGCAAACATAGACATGTAGGGAACTAGTATGTAAGCTAGCAAGTGTCATCATACAAATCAAAGCTAGAGTTATCCTAGCAATCTTACTTGACCTCGGCCCCATAGTGACTCTATGTGGCACTAGTAGACATGTAGGGAACTAGTATGCAAGTTGGCAAGTTTCATCATACAAATCAAAGCTAGCATTATCCTAGCAATCTAACTTGACCCTGGCCCCCTAGTGACTCTATGTGGCACTAGTATCCTTTCATACTAACAAGGCATACTGACAATGCATGGTCATAGCCACTTTGGGCCCTGGCCTCCATTGCAAGCCACTTCTTGAAATTACATATAGATAACCTACCCTAAGCTCATAAAAATCACAAATCAAAGAATCATAGTAGTTCACCTTAGTCCTATACAAGTGACTGGAAAGCACAAAAAGGTAATTCACAATAACGCATCAGTTCTTTACAAACAACTGGAAATCATCCCAAAAATACTGATCAAAGACTCAAAAAGGTTAGGTCAAACATGTCATAACATGACATCACCAAGAACAATTCATACAAACAACTTAGTCCTATAAAGGCAGCTAGAGAGCAATCCAAATACAATTGATCAAAGACTTAAAGGTTTATATCAGATAGGTCACATCATTCACCTTAGTTTCACACAAGAACACTTAAAACCAATAACAATCAATAGATCAAAAAACCTCATAGAGCATACAAGACACATTACCATGGTTTTGTATAAAAGATCATATACAAATATCATCATGGCATCACAGAACAAACCCCTAAGCCTTTGGTAAACATCCCAATTGTTGGAATTTAAAGGTGGGAAGATTTACCTCTGAGGGGGAGGGGGTGAATTAGAAGTAACTGAATTTAACCTTTTCAAAACCTTTTACCTGAAATCATTCACATGCATCTAATTCATCTAATAAATATGAAAGTAAAGACATGCATGAAAATAGATAACACAAGATTTTGGTAACCCAGAAACCCTCCAAAAATGAGAAGGTAAAATTAGGGTAGGCATGACACCCACAAAGTATCACTATAGAAATATGTAATTGTTTAAGATTACAAAGTTTGACCACTTCTAGCGGTCTGCCCTATGAAAGGCCTATCCTGTTGAAGACTTTACACCCTGTTAAAAGTGACCTAGTTAAAGGATTTACAAACACTCAATTGGAATGTTACCTTGTTGAAGGACTTAGCACCTTGTTTAAAGGCTTACAACATGGTTATTAAACCAACCTATCATCATAGGATTTTCCTTCCTAATATATTTGCTAGAGAGTATTAGAAAGTCTTGACCTAATGACTTGCAATTTTCAATTGCTGATTCTAGATCCTTGTTATTCTCTATATGTTCTGATCCTTCCTTGATCTGATATGACTCTCCTCAAAATTTTGATACTTTGTTCTGATCAACTAAATTATGCAATGTTGTTCTATTCTTTCTAAGTCTTTACACCCCTCTGCACTTCGCTAGCATTCTCCCATAACTCTTACTCATACATGCACACAATGGGGTTTCATCCTTCTTTTAAAGACTTAGGGTTGGGTATGAATCTATGATCAATATTCATTCTCCTTTTCCTACTCAATTCTTTCACTTTTCCTATTGGTTGCATGTTGATCACATAGGTAATGGAAAGATTTAATCTTATCTTCAAGATCTTTTAAGATTCATCCTAAGTCGGTTCAAAAAAATGGTTTACATATGAGTTTGTGAACCTGCACAAACTCATATGTTGATTCTATGTTGCTCAACACTTACTAATTGCTAATGCTCAACAAACATAGGAATTCTATCTCACTCGGCTCCTATAGTAATTCTATTTTTCTTGGCATCTATACTTTTCTCAGCATCAGTCATCACTCGACACTTGAACTTTGCTCAGCACTTGAAGTTCACTTAGCACCTGTTGAATCTCTAGCTCGGCACATATTGTAGCTTGATATTTGTATTATACTCGGCATCAACTAAGAATTGGTTAAGTGTGTTGATGCTCAATTGTCAAAACCAATCTGAGACCAACATTTGACTGGCCAAAGCTAAGACAAACCTAAAAACCCCAACAACAGTAAATCACATATCACATAAAGCACATACAAAAGTGAATTTCATAATTCATTAGGTTTTGAAAATCGTAAATTTCAATATTTATGAAAGGTTTTCAGATTAAATCATAGACAATTCTATAATGGAAATCAATTTTCTCAAACAAGGGTTTCGACCTAGAGAAATTCTAAAAATAGAAATGCAATAGACACAAAGAAGAAAGGAATTTGAAGAATGAGAAACTACTCCACAAACCCACAAGATCCTATGTAGATTTGATGCTAAAACAATGAATGCACAAACACGTAAGAATCTTCCTTTTCCTTCGAAAACCATCTTTTCAAAAATTGGCTCCTCCAAACCTGTGTATCTAGAAATGAGCTCCAGTTTCCTTAATAAAGAGTTTTACCCTCAAATCAAGGCTTTGATCATGCAATCATGTGAAAACCCTTTGTCCTTAATTACTATATTTTAATTTTCATGCACACACTTTATGCAATTTAATTAAAATAAACTTTATTAAATTAAAGCTTTCTCTCCCTTATTAAATCTTGCAACATTTTTAATATAATATTTATTAACTTAACTAATAATATTATTTAGATTTTATTAAAAGTAAAATTGATAAATAAATTATTATTAAATAAAATAAATATAAATATGCTTAAATTAGAACTTTAATCAAATCTTTTAATTTAATTATTTCATGCGCATTTAAAGAACTTTTTAAATTAAAATATTCTTTGATATTTTCTTTTCCTCCACTTTATTAATTAGTGTAAGTATTATTTAAAGCATATTTTATTAATTTAAATTAATAAGAATAATTAGAGCTCATTATTTAAATGCAACTCTAATTTCATAATTATTAATTAAATAGTCATAATAAAACAATATTAAATCTTTAATCTTTTTGATATTTTAATTGTATTTTTATCCAACTTCTTAAATTAGACTTTTAAAATAAATATTTTAAACTGAAGTACATATTTAATTAATTTCTAATTAATTAAATAACATCATATTCTAATCATTCTTTAACCAAATTTCTAAATTTAGACCTCTAATTTTAGACTTCTAAACTTAGACTTTTTATTTAAAGCATAAATTTAATTAGTTTTTAATTAATCATATATTCACATATTTTAATATTTTCTTTTTAATCAAATAATATTTATTAATTAACTAATAATATTATTTCAAGTTTATTATTAAAATAAAACTCTTAAACAATTATAATTAAGTTAAATAAATATAAATATGCTAAAATTAGAACTTTAATTTAATCTTTTCAAATTAATTCTATTATTTAATTAATTTTTCAATTAATTAAATGTAATTAAATATTGAGTTTTGTATATACAATATTCATGCAACAATTTTATGCAATTTAAATTAAAATATCTTTATTAAATTAATTTTCTTTTTACTTTAATTCATCATGAGGCATTTTTAATATAATATTTATTAATTTAAATAATAATATTATTTAGAATTTATTAATTAAAATAAAACTCCTAAATAAATTATTATTAAATTAAAAAATTATAAATACACCAAAATTAGAACTATAACTTTATCTTTAAATTTTATTGTTTTAGTTAATTAATTCACAATACATTTTTAATAATATATTTATTAAGTTAATTAATAACATTATTTAGAGTTTAATATTAAAATAAAACTCGTAAATAATTATCATTAAATTAAATAAATATAAATAGGTGAAAAAATAGAACTTTAATAAAATCTTTAAATTTAATTCTTCTATTTAATTAATTTCTCAATTAATTAAATATAACTAAATATCAAATTTCTTTATAAAATTTCTATTAAATTAAATTTTTAAATTATCTTTTAATTTGATTTAATTATAATAGAAAATCACAATAGACCCACAAAACCAAATATGACAATTCAACTTAAAGTCAAAGAACAAAGTCAAACTCTAGGGTCAAAGTCATGAATTCATGTCATTTGATGATTTCAGAAAGGTGAAACTAACTCAGATACTTGTCCTATTTTCTAGTACAATTGGCTAGGTTAGGATTTCAACTTAAGAGTGATCTCCCCACTTATACTATTGAAATGTTGCGATAGGGTATGTTCATCTTGGCGATTTAGGGAAGTTGATGCCTGGTACCCGCAATCTGCATAAAATCCATACATGCACAAACATAATATTCTAAACTAAATAGGCAATGATAGAAAGTGGTTCATTTTGTAGATCCCGACTAGTAGGTGACTATGACTTCCTTCCTCAACCACATCAAAAACATCAAACACAAAGAAAACATGCACGCACACCATACACATGCAAGTATGGGGTAAGTATCCATACAATCCACATAAAAATCATTCGTCTAACAAGCATCATTAAATAATTGAAAATCACTAAATGAACATATATATCATTATCAAAACAATCATGAAATAACTGAAATAACTAGTACTAACATAACTTAACACATATACTAACTAAATATGAAATAAAATTGATCAATTCTGGTAATCCACCACTGCTAATCATAAAACATGACTAGAAAACTAACCTAAAAGAATTTGGTACTACAACAGAAAAAGTCAAGTAGGGGTAGGAATTACACTTTATTCCATGAACTTTGCATCAAGGTTTTCATTAATTGAATACAACTTATAAAGATGTTGCTATGCCTATGTAAGTTGCCCTTTTATACTAATATTAAACTTCTCAAGTTTTGCATATTGTAACTTATAATATTCAATTCTAGAAGTCATCTTGCCAATTTTGGACTTCAAATCTAATTCAATATTCTTATCATCTTTCATACTCGACTTCAAGTTTATAATGTCTAGCTCATTCTTTAGGACCTCATTTTATTTCTTAAGTCTTGAAAATTCATCACTATCCTTTATTTAATCTTTAGTCTCTTTCTTGGATCTGATAGATTTGATCTTATCTTTGATCCTCTCAATGTATTATTTTGTATTTCCATATTTTTCCTTCAGATTAACTCTTTTTTCAATGATTACATCAGGTTTCTCAAGAGCTTCTTCTAGGTTCTTTTGTAATTGATCTGCACCCATAGAGATCTTACTCAAGTTATTGGATTTTCTCTAAGTAATGGTGACCTTATACCAATTTTTAGAAACAGGAAATACTGAGGGGGGAGGGGGAGGGTTGTGAATTAGTAAATTCAAAAACTTTTTCCTAGCTATGGATATCATTAACAATCATAAAACATGTACATGTAAAAATGCTATAAAGTAAACATAGCAATAATTCAATGGAACTCATGACACCCGTATTTGTAAACTAGGGATACCTTGGCCAAGGGAAAACCTTAATGGGGATGATACCCACAAAATGATCCACTAATCAAAAGTATCTTTTGAAATATATTGACCTTGTTAAGAGTCTATTACATATGTATAATGTATGGGTCCTTTTTAGAGAACTAGGTCTTATTAGAAGCCTTAACGCTATTAGTAGTAATTATTACAATTAAAAAATGCATATGAGATGAGCCCACTTCCCAAACATGCAATACATAATAATATTATGTTTGCAAAATGTATAGATACAAAAACCTCTTGCCAATGTTGCTATCTTCAATATCTAATCAGATCATTGTACAATCTTCACATATACTTCTTCTTTCTATTCTCACCATGCATTTCACATCATAAAAGAAAAATTAGAAGAATTTCATAGACATATCACAACTTCACATCTAAATTTTTTTCCTTTATAACAAATTGTTCGGCTATGTCAGCCTTCATGTCTTCACACATGTCCCAAAACAAAAAATCATTCTTTTCTCATTTGTGCTTTAACATCTAGGATGTAATCCCTAATTGATTAAGTAATTTTTTTTCTAAACAAAATTAATTCCTTAACATAAAATATCCCTTTCCTTATCTTTGTCATGTTTTGCATATGCATACCTACAATCAATACATCACTATCTCTATTTGTACTACTAATAATGACTCCTACTCTCACATGCATGATCATTATAACCTTATCATTATTTTCTCAAATCCAAATTTGACAATTCGTAATCTCCCAACTTTTCAAGATAAACTATATTTGTGTTGATATTTAAACATTTTGATACTTAGATATTTTTCTAAGCTATCAATTCAATAATTATATCGCCATAATATGCTAACTCAATATAGATAATATGTTGTCACAAATAAAAACCTAAATAAATTTTCATATCTCCTCTTAGCCAAATTTCCAACACTATATATGTATGCATATGTATGTATTTACACACACATGTACATGCATGTATACATGCGTATATATGTATTTCAAATATTCTTTATAACAAAATATATGTGTTTTTTGAAGACTAACTAGACTAACTAGCATAACTATAATGGTATTCCATGTGAAGTGTTGTCTACCATAGAAACTTAATAATTTTTGTATTTCCTTTTTTCTTTTTAAGCTAGTGATAAAGGTTGTACGTAATAAGATGATGAGTTAAAAGGGAAGCCACCAACAAGAGAAGTAAAGAAAAGAAATTCTTTGGAATACATGAAAGAGAAATATCTAGGTAAAATAATAAGAATACATAAATAAAAGTTATTGTTACATTATATACAAAATCGTTGCATAAATAATTGAGAATAGTAATACAAACAAGAAAATTAAATATCTAGTTATTTTAACAAATAAATACAAGATTAGTTATAAATAGACTAAAAAAATTACAAACAAATACATTAAAATATAATAAACAAACTTTAGACTTTAATTTATTAGTATTAATTTGTATGAGTTCCATAAAAATATGAGTAAGCTAAATTTAGTTAAGTTTTATATTGGTAAATATAAATGGCTATAAAAAGTGAAAACAATAGATAAAAAAAAGTTATATGATGTTAAAATGATTTTAAATTAAAATATATATATATTGCATGATAATAAATATAAATATAAGTACATAAATTTAATGTTCTAATTATTTAACAAAACATGATTCAACATATAAAAAATGATGGTCATTAATCTTGTTCTGGTGGACCCTAAACATGTAAAAACAAATCTCTAATTTTTAACTAATCAATAGATTGAGAGATCAACCTCATAAAATGTCTGCTATAAAGATATTCCTATAACATAAACAAATAAAGATGAAAATATTATAAACTGAACATCTCAAACATAAGATGGTCAATGTGATTCTAAATTTAACTAGGATATTTTCATTTTAGTTTCCAAATAAAACATTGTCAATATTTGTTCATTATGGCTAGCAAGAAAATGTTTGAATATAGAATTAAAATTATCATTTTATATTTTCCATTCAATCCTAAACATATCAATATTCAAGCATGAGTAGCTTTCAATTGAACCTAGTCATCAAAATATGCATTTTGAGATGGAAATTTGATGCATGAATATGCGTAATGAGCTTGGGTGCAATGAATGACACATACATTTCATAAACATATTTAAATGAGTGCAATTGCAAATATAATGATTGCTATATATGAGGTATGTATGCATATCACATAAATATCATTGATAATGTTTCAACCATAAATCAAAAGTGGCAAAAGAGTATTCCATCTATTAATCTATGGAATTCATAAAAATAGTTTTGTAGTATGAACCAAAAAAAAAATTAAAAAAATGTAAAAACTAATGATTGTTGTTGTATCTTAGCACATGAATTCACATAACTTGGCCAATTTATTTTTATTCTCTTATTAGTTTAATTTTAAAAATGTACAATAAACATATGGATATGCTTACAAATATTGTAAACTTTGTAACCATGACAAGCATTTTAGCTTCCAAGGTTGAAAGACATAACACGAATTCTTTCAATATCTTATTAGACAAAGAGTCTATAAAGGGATCAAAATATATATACCCCTTCCTTACTCCCCAAATTCATGACTTGATTTGAGTTCTAGGGATCATGTAATTAAATATGTAGGGGATGAATTTTGATAAAGTTGTAACTATGATAGAAGACATGTAGACAATAATTTCTACAATATGGGATGGTGTAGGGTTGAAGGGATTCTGAGTAAGAAAACCCAAAATGGTGCTAATGGATCATGGCTTATACCCACTTTAGGGGATAAAAATATCACTTTGAGAGTAAATAAAATTCCATTAGGTTTTAAAGATTATAACCACAAAACCCCCACAACCAGGTGACATCCCCATCAATAGAGACCCTCTCATGAGGACTCAAAGAATGATAGAAAGAATTTGTTTTAAATTTTTTTTGTAAAACCTTCATCTACATTGATCCTTGTAGCCCATAGATATGCCCCCCTCCACTAGGCATAATACTCAAGAACACTAATTTTGAACAATGCATTTATGAAAGTCCTATGGGAATATTGTAAAAGAAATGGTTTATTATCAAAATGATGTTTCTCAAGGAGATCTATGGACAAAAATGAGGAATACTTGAAGATTTTTTTTGGAAATTAGATGGTTGTCCCTTTCGTTGAAATGTTGGAAACTATTATTGAAAAAATTGTTATGTTGTCATTAATCTCAAACCTTATTGGTAAGATAATTCCTATCTATGTAGAGCATCATATCAAAATGATCGATGAAGAGGATTTGAGAATTAGGACATAAAAAGGGACCTAGAGGAAAGGTTGATTTATGAGGAATTGAAATGGGCACATGATCAGTTACACTTATACAAGATAATATTGTTGTTTAATCATAACCTATATGGAGAAGAAAATTTTATTGAAGCCTAGAAAAAGTGATCAAAGAATGACCAAATGCATACGCTTTTCCAAGAAAAAGAGAAGAAGATTAAGGAACATGGAATTTATACAGAGTGATGCTAGTTTTGACTGAGTAAGAGCATAATATTAGAAAATATAATATCGATTGAGAATTAACATTGACCAAGAATTAGTAAATATACTAACAAAATAGTTAGTAACATCTGAGTAATCCAGTAATGACTAAGTGTCATAATACAATGTTGGCTGAGGGACAACATTTGATAGATTATGAGGAAATCACAATTTGTAGCCATTGTAGTTGATTTCTTGGGATATGTAAAGTGTGTTTAAGATAAGGATGGATGACCTTAAGAATTTAATTCAAGGGAAACCATTTTTTAGTGTTTCTATGAAAGAATTGAAGGAGAAGTTTGGAGAAGTTTCTAGAAGAGAAAAGAGGAGACAAAATAATGGAAGGATGCCATGAATATAATTTAACCTTAAGATCTACATTGATGTTTAAGAGGATGAATATAAAAATTACCTATTTCAGGAGGTATAAGGGCTAACCTAACAAGGTTGGATTAGTTGTTGATACTAATCATTGGCAAACTTGAGTTGGAGGCTAAGAAGAGTTGTGAATAGTTGAATAGTGATTTCTTGAATGGTTGCTAAAATATCAGAGATAGAGATGAAAATCAAGGTTAGTTAGTGAATCAACATATGAAATGATTAGTAATCTATATTTATAAATACATTTTTATTTGTTAGATCAACCTACTGTTACTTTCTAACCATTTTATTAGTATTGAAATCCATTAATCAAAGTGACATTCTAATAGAATGTTCTTAAACCCTATAAGAACAAGACTCTTAATAGGATAATTAAATCCTTTAACAAGGTCACATTTAATAGTGTGTTTTTTAACCTTTAATAGACTTGGCTCCTAATAGAACTCACTTTAGAAGAGTGAAAAATTGGTGACATGTTATTGGTAGTTTTTCCCAAATTGGGTTTCCATGTTAAACCCTAGTGACACACGTGTGGATGTCATTTGAGATGTTTAACTACTAATATTTACATTTTGCAAGTTTTTTACTATTAGGATAATGGATTATAAATTTATGTTATTGATTATTTTCTATACAAACTAAGTTATAGAATGTTTAAATCTAAAGTATTTGAAGTTTTTAAAAGTTCAACTGGTAGATTTGGACCCAAGGATAACTAATTCACTCTCACTTTCAGTTATTTTAAATCATTCTAAAAATTGGCATTAGAGCATTTGTACTTGTAAAGAAGCATTTGAAATTACTTGGAGCTAAAGGTCAAGATGTACAAAATGGAGTTTCCAAAGTTGAACAGAGAGAACTTCTTTGCATGGCAATGTTTGATTAAGTTGCATCTTGCAATAATTAGAGATGGAGCAATACACTATGGAAGAATTTTTTTTGATGATACTAGGTCCTTGGACAGCTTAGTAGATGAAATGTAAGAAAGAACACAACCAAGCTATGTTAGAGATTGCATTAGTCCTAATCTATGCCAAATTTGATGACATACACAAATGTTCTACTACTAATCAAATGTGGGATGCATTTTAGACTATCTATGAAGAAGACCAAAATATTTTTAGAATAAAATTAGAAAGGTTGAGAGGTAAATTTGATGAAATGAGAATATTAGAAGGTGAAAATATTGTACAATATTGTGGAAGAATGAAAGAGGTGGTAACTACTATAAGAGGATCAGATTGAATGATTGATGATGAGACTATGATCAACGAGATATTAACAACCCTACTTCCTATTTATCCTATTAGAGTTTCTACAATACAAGAACTAAGATGTATCCCTATTAATATTATGATTTTGGAAGGTGTAGTTGGTAGGCTTACTTCTTTTGAATTGTTAAAATTTGATAATTTCCCTCCTACTTTGGTTGAATATAATTTCAAATCTCAACTAGTTATTAGTAAGAAAAGAAAAGGATAGTGTAGGAATAGTGATAGTGATGCTTTTGATGATGACCTTGATGAGATTGAAGCATTGATGGCTAGAAAACTTCCAAGAAGCAAAGTAAAATACAAAGGTGAACTTTCTATAATTTTTTTCATGTAATAGGGTTGGTCATATTGCTGCAAGATGTCACAATGGAGAAGACAAGAATGGGAAAAGGGAAAGAAAGTGCAAAGGTCAAAGTGATGTCCAAGACAATAGGAGAAGGACTACAAATACAAACATAAGAAGTTTTGTTACATTGCTTAAGAAGAAACTGACAATGAGTCTTATAGTAATGGTGAATAAATTTTCTATGTTTCTATGGAAGGAGATTGTGATGAAGATGAGAAAACTGCATTAATTTCAAATGTGAATAAAAGTGATAGATGTGAATAAAAGTGATAGATGGATAATTGATAGTTTCTACTCACATAACATGATTGGTGATAAAAGTAAGTTTGAAACTATGGAACTATACAAAGGCATTTGTGTTAAGTTTGGTAATGATGCACCATGTCTTGTGAAAGATAAAGGATCAATATAGTGAACTAATAAGATAAATTTTGATGATTTACATTGGCTTGAATGACTTAAGTCTATTTTTTTGAGTGTCTCACAATTGAAAAAATTAGGATTCAAAGTTTAATTTTGTCATAGAAAGGCCAAGATAGTTGATGCTACTAGAGAACTAATTAGAAGTAGAGATCAAAAGAGAGGTAACTTGTTCTATCTATATTTATCTGATGATACATGTTTATTTGCACAAAAATAAAGATATATGGGTATGGAATAAGAGGTTATGTCATAAGAATTTTTATAATTCAGTATGCATTAGTAAAATAAATAAAGTAAGAGGATTACCAAGATTGAAGAAACCTGATAATGCTATGTGTAAACAATGTTAATTGTAAAAAGATAATGAGTCTAGTTTCAAGAGAAAGATATACTCATCTAATAATATTTTTGAATTGTTTCATAGTGACCTTTGTTGACCTATTGGAGTGCAGAGCAACTATGGAGACAACCAATTTATTCAACTTATTGATGACTATTCTAAATAATGACTACATAATGTTTCTTAAAGAAAATTATGATGTTTTTCAATTGTTTAATTCATATTTGACAAGAGTTGAAAAGGAAATAGGTAAGAGTCCAAAGTGCTTGAGATATGATAGAGGAGGAAAATTTATCTCTAATGAATTCAATATATTCTACAATGATTAAATAATGAAAAAACATAAATCAGTACCCAAGACCCCTTCCCCAAAATGGAATAGTTGAAACAAGAAACAAAATAATCATGGATTGTGCTAGAACACTAATGTTGGAGGAGAATGTGTCACAAAAATATTGGAGAGAAGTTGTAAGTGCAACTTTAGACTAAGTGCAAGTAAAGAAAGGTTTAGATGCTACACCTACTAAGTTATCGTATGGGTATGCACCTAATGTGAAGTATTCTAAAGTTTTTGGAATAAAATGTTATATTTTGAAAGATTATAAAAATGGAAAATTTGATCCTAAAAGTGATGAAGGAATATTCCAAGGATATTCCACTAAGAGAAAAGCTTATAAGTGTTTGAACTCTAACACTAAAAATGTTATGGAAAGTGCAAATGTGAAAGTTAATGAATATGTCGAAAAGAATGAAGTTGAATGCAAAAGAGAACCTAAAGATTACAACATAGTCATATATTTCAATGAAGGTGTTCCATGCATCTTACCTAAGAAAAATAATAAAGCTTCCAAGAAATAGACTACAGGTGCCAAGTGTTAACAATATGATGTTGAGACACATGAAGAAGATGTCAAACATCAGCAAGACAATGCCAAGAAAGAAAAACCAAATATTGAACTAGAAGCAAAACTTAAAAATGAACTTGGTATCAATTTTCAAGATGATACTGTGCAAAGAAAATAACCTACACTAGAAAAGTATGTCAAAAGATACTATGCATCTAAGAAAATCATTGTAAACAAAGACTCTAGAGTAATGAGAAAAAAAAGACTTAGAATTCATACATGTTTACCTTATGAGATTGAACGTAAATGAGTAAAATATAATTTGAATAATGATGATTGGATTCAAGAAATGAATGAATAATTTGAGTCCCAAAGATCCACAAAGCCAACTTCCCTCTCAGGGCCATTGTTGATACGATTGGCTCACCCACTTACCCTCTCGCTTCGTTCCTTGCGAAGCAGATCTCCCCTTTAGTGGGTAAGTGTAACTCTTTTATCAAAGACTCCAACCATTTTGTTGACTTCATCAAAGATGCCAAACTAGAAAATGACGACATTTTGGTCAGTTTTGATGTGGTCTCCCTTTTCACCAAGGTCCCCATTTTGGACTCCATCGAAGTTGTCAAACGCAAGGTCAATGAAGAGGTGGCCACATTAGTGGAGTTATGTTTAAGATCCACCTTTTTCACCTTCCAAGATATTATTTATGAACAAGTCGATGGTGTAGCTATGGGCTCCCCGCTTTCTCCTATCATTGCCAATCTTTACATGGAGTACTTCAAAGATTTGGCTTTACACTCCTTCCCCTTCAAGCCTAAGTGGTGGAAATGCTATGTTGACGACACCAACATTTGTTGGCCTCATGGTCTCCAAAAATTAGAAGAATTTCACGCACATCTTAACATGGTGTCACCCTGTATTTCCTTCACCATGGAGCTGGAGAGGAATGGGCGTCTGCCATTTCTCGATGTTTTACTCTGAAGGAAATCGAACAGCTCGCTAAGTCGTCAAGTGTTTCGTAAAGCCACCCACACTGATTTGTATCTCCATTCTTCTTCCCATCACCACCCTCGCCAAAAAGTTGGAGTGCTCAAAACCCTGGCTCTCAGGGCCCTTCGCATTTGTGACAAGGACAACATTGATGATGAGCTTTCCTACCTTCGCAAAGTCTTCAGGCTCAATGGATACGCCAACCAAAATATTTCCAAAGCTTTCAAGCTAGCCAAGTTTTTTCACTCCACCCCAAGAACCCCCCCTTCCCAGCACAACATTACCCCCTTCGTCATCCTTCCTTTCATTGAGGGCATCTCGCATAAAATTTCAAAAATCCTTCTCAAAAAAGGAGTTCGTTGTGCCTTCAAACCCCTTTCAACTATCAGGAATCACGTGCCCCCTCTCAAAGACTCTCGAAATGCTCTCGCTGATTCGGGTGTCTATAAAGTTTCTTGTTCTTGTGGGACTTCGTACATTGGAGAAACGGGTAGATCGTTCTCCACAAGAATTAGGGAGCATAGTGCTGACATCAAGCATGACAGAGTGTACAAATCGGCCCTAGCCGAGCATTCTTCCTCCACCAAACATCACATTTGTTTGGAGAAAACTTAGATCCTTGATAAAGAGGATAGCTATATTAAGAGGAAGATGAAGGAAGCGATTGAAATTTTCAACCACCCTTCCAACCTCAATTGTGATGATGGTTGGGCCCTTAGCCTAGCGTGGCACCCTCTGTTATCTTCCATCAACAGACCCCATCGTTCCCCCCGTTGACTTCCCCTTCTTTCTCTTTTCTCTTCCTTCGCTCGTCTCTGTAGCGCTTGCGTCTTTCTTACCACCCCCCTACCCCCTCGTCCTCCCCTTTCCCTCCGGCCTCCAATCTCCTTCTCTCTCTTCCCTCCCCCTTTCCTTCCTTGGCCTTGTTCTTCCCCACCCCCTCCTTTCCCTCAGGTGGTTATGTTGATTTATAGGCTAGGTTTTGTCTTTATTAGTTTTTAGCCTTCTTGTTCGTTGTGTTCTTTTATTTTATATTTTGTAAATCTTTTTTGTCAGTTCTCATTTTTCTCTTTCTTGCTCTGTTGGTCTTTCTTGTCTTTCTTTCTCCTTTTGTTCCTCCTTTATTTTTTTTAATTTTTTTTTCGGGTTTCTTCCATTTCTATCCTTTTATTTTTTAGTTATTTATTTATCCTTCTTTATTATTCTTCCTCTTTAATCCTTATTTTGATTCCTTTTTTTTTTTTTTTTTTTTTTTACTTTTTAATTTTTTAATTTTTTAATTTTTCTTCTTCTTTTTTCCCCTTTTCCCCATCGCTTCCTTTGCAGGCTTTGACTTTTATTTTTTAAGGTACATATATATTTATATTTGGTTTCTCTTTTTTGGTCTTTTTCCTACTCTTTTTGTCTCTCCTTCCCTTTAATTAATTAATTTATTGTCATTTTTTATTTTTATTTTTAATTTTTAATTTTAATTTTAATTTTTTAATTTTAATTTTTTCAATCCTTGTCCCTCTCTTTTTGTTTTTGTCTTTCTCCATTCTGTCCTTCCTTCTCCCTATCCTTCCTTTTGCTTCTTTACTTGGTCTTTCCTTTCTGTTTATACATTTATATAGCCTAATTTGTATTCTTCTTATCGTTTTATTTGGTTTTTTCCTTCAGTGCCTTTTTGCTAGTTTCCCTTTCTTCTCTTATTAGTTTTTAATTAGTGTTATTTTAATTCTTTAGTTTTAGTTTTCAACTTATTCTTCAAGTTTTTTCTCTCTCTTCAGTGGGTAGTTTTTCTTGATTTACGTGTCACTCCCATCTACCTCTCCCTCTCCTCTTATTGCTTTGCTTGGTCTGCAACATATCATTTTGTTTCTTAGCTCTCTTTATCATCTTGATGATGGATCATAGAGTATGATCCGAAACGTTGATGTTAAAAAAAATACACAATCACACCCAGAAGCGAATACAGAATTTTATGGATTGTGGAAATCTGTTACAATTAAATGAATGAATAAACTGAATAGATAGGGAATAATAAAACCTAGATGCTAGTATCTAGACAAGACGAAAAGAATTTTATTGGCACCAAGAGAATATTCAAGATCAGGTTGAAAAAAAAAGGAGAAATAATGGTGCAAGTAGGGATATGAATAGGTAGGGCCAAGAGCACACCTAACTATCCAAGTACCTTGTTGAGTAAACACAACTGAAAAAAATACATAGAGGAAAACACGAGAGAGAGAGAGAGAGAGCAAACACTTTTATTGATTCATCAATTTTTCATCATACATGTTAAGTTGTAAGGCCTTCTAGGTTATGGCTACATATAAAATACAAATTCAAGATCTACAATACGAATTCAAACTTGTAACATCTTCACTAAGCTCACTAATTCCCTTTTCCTCCTAAGTTCTCCCCTAGACTAAACCAAATACCTCTACTTATACTTGTCAAATTATCTTACAAAATATTCTAGAACATTACAAGAAGAAAGAATCACATCAAAATGGTAAATAATCATCCCTAGAAAAGATCATATCATTAAATTCATGATCTAAACTAAATACAAGAGTTAGATAAAACTAAGAACCAAAACATAGACAACTTGGTGAAAGAAGGACCCAAGAATCAACAAGACGGGTTCACTTGATGAATGAAGAAACACTTGATTTGGACTAAAGAAACTCGGTTGACACTAAAGAGGTTGGTTCATAGTGAGCTACTCAGTCAAAACTACATCTTGGCAAGATCTAAAAAAACATGGTTAGAACTATAACTTGACAATGTTTGAAAGAGCTTGGTCAAAACTACAACTTGAAAATCACATACAAACTTAGTTAAATTGCTAGAATGAACAAAAGTTTACAATTACAAGGTAACCCATGATATTCCTACATCAGACAACCAAGGTTGAAAGAAATAATTCTCTTGAATCATGCAAGTGTCATAACTTAAGTTGAATCCAACTCAAATTGACAAATTCATGTAGCATCATCAACTAGTCTATTCTTCAATTGGACCAAATAATCATAGTAATCTATTCCTCTTGTTCTCTTTTCAACTCTCTAGTCCAATACCTATTCAACCTCTTCAATATGCTTCTTAGGATAATCATCTAATATAATAACTCCATCATCTCACTCATGATACTTATACAAATCAACAACATTGAATATAGGAGATATATCCATGTGATAATGTAACTCAACTTCATAAGCATTTCCACTATCAAACTTCCTCAAGATCTTACAAGGTCAAAAATTTCTCATCTTCATCTTACTGTATGTTCCAATAGGAAATATACCTATCTTCAAATGAACCATCACCTCATCACCAACTTCAAAAATATGATGTTTGAACTAAACATATCAACATTTTCCTTATACTTCTAATTACTTTGTTCCAACCTCACCTTCACTTCCTCATGCAAAGACTTCATAAAAAAAGAAAATTCTTCCCTTTCAACTAAGCATCTCAAAAAATTACCCAAGATTCTATTCAAAGCCTTTGTATGTCCATATTTTTATGGATGGAATGTCAAACTAAATCTCAACTCAGTACCTATCTTCTTCCACAAACTCCAAAAACAACGAACCAACTTACTATCTCTGTCAAAAATAAACTTTTTTGTAATCCATGCAATCTAAAAATCTCTTTGAAATGAATATTAGAAAAATGCTCAACATATGATGTCTTCTTACATGGTATGAAATGTGTTGTCTTAGAAAATATATCCACAAAAACAAATATGGAATCATACCCTTTTGTTTTCTTAGGTTATTCCAAAACAAAATTCATATTGATGCCACTCCAAGGTTTCTCAGGAATAGAAATAGGTGTATACAAACTAGTATTTTGATTTACTCCTTTTGCAACTTGACAAACTCCACAACTCCTTAAAAAATTTTGATGATCATTATACATTTATGGCTAATAGTACTTATCCTTCAAAAAACTTAATGTCTTATCAATTCTAAAATGTCTAAACACTCCACCACAATTCTTTTCCTTAATCAAATTAACTCTCATATGACTTCTTGGTATACACAACTAAATTTTATTGAACAACATACCTTCTTGAATGAAATACTCATCACACTTACTCATGTGATCTGATAGATTTGGTACACTACACTCTCTCCATGCCTCAAAAAAATCAGGAGCAGTATCATACAATTTATTCTTTTCATCAAAACCAAGAACTACAACCTTCATCTCAATCAACAAAGAATGCCTTTTGCTCAATGCATCAACAACTCAATATGTAACTCTAGACACTCTTATGCAAAATTACAAATGTAAAACTCTACAAGTACTCAACCCACTTCATATGTCTCTAATTCAATTTATCTTTACTTCCCAAGTACTATAAAGCCTTATGATCAGTATACAACACAAAATTCTTAGGAAGAAAATAATGTCTCCACTTCTTCAAGGCTTGAAAAATAATATAGAACTCTTGATCATAGACATAATACTTCCTATTAGCATCATTCAACTTCTCACTAAAGAAATCAATTGGTTTACCTTCTTGACTCAATACAACTCCTATTACACTGCCAGTTACATCACATTCAACTTGAAATAACTTATTGAAATTAGGTAAAACCAATATAGGTAACTCAACAACTTTTTGTTTTAATGTCTCAAAACTCTTATCAGTTCCATGTGTCTAATTAAAGTCCTTTTTTTATCCTCTCATTGTCTGAGTCGTAGAATTACAAAAAGAACTAAAATCCCTTATAAACTTTCTATCTTTCTATGAAAGGATATTTTGATGAAGATGAGAAAACTAAACTAATTTTAAATGTGAGTAAAAGTGATAGATGGATAGTTCATAGTTGCTAATCAAATCACATGATTGGTGATAAAAGTAAGTTTGAAACTATGGAACCACTCAAAGGAAGTTGTGTTAAGTTTGGTAATGATACGCCATGTCTTATGAAAGGTAAAGGATTGATAAAATGGACTCATAAGATCAAATTTGACAATTTACATTGGGTTATAGGACTTAAGTATAATTTTTTAAGTGTCTCACAGTTGAAAAAATTAGGGTACAAAGTTAAATTTTATCATAGAAAGGCCAAGATATTTGATGCTACTAGAGAACTAATTGGAAGTAGAGA
Source organism: Cupressus sempervirens (assembly GCA_028749045.1). Taxonomy (NCBI): domain Eukaryota; kingdom Viridiplantae; phylum Streptophyta; class Pinopsida; order Cupressales; family Cupressaceae; genus Cupressus; species Cupressus sempervirens. The sequence goes on along the minus strand of CM053792.1, from coordinate 961,972,824 downwards.
TCAGACAAGAGATTACTTGTTGTATCTAGATTTATCTAATGAGATATGTTTATTGGGACAAAATAAAGATATATGGGTATGACATAATAGGTTATGTCATAAGAATTTTGATAATTTGGTAGAAATTAGTAAAATTAAATTAGTAACTATGTGCAAACATTGTCAATTAGAAAAAATGAATAAGTCTAGTTTCAAGAGAAAGACATACTCATATAATGCTAGTTTGGAATTAGTTCATACTAACCTTTGTTGATCTATTGGAGTGAAAAGCTACTATGGAGACAAATAATTTATTAAATTTATTGATTAATATTCTAAAATAATAACTTTAATGTTTCTTAAAGAAAATTCTAACATTTTTCATTTGTTTAAGTTGTCTTTGAGAAGAGTTGAAAAGGAAATAGGTAAGAGTCTAAAGTGCTTGAGATATGATAGAGGAGGAAAATTTATGTCTAATGAAATTAGTATATTATGCAATAATAGAAGAATCAAAAGACAAATATTAGCACCCGGGACCCCTTCCCAAAATGAAGTAACTAAAAGAAGGAATAAATCAATCATGGACTATGCTAGAACATTGATGCTAGAAAAGAATGTGTCACATAAATATTGGAGAGAAGTTGTAAGTGAAAATTTCAATTGAGTATAGGTCTAGAAAGGTACAAGTTCTACACCCATTGAGTTATGGTATGGGTATCCACCTAATGTGAAGTATTCTAAAGTCTTTGGAATAAAATGTTATATACTACAAGATAATAAGAATGGAAAACTCTATCCTAAAAGTAATGAGGGCATATTCCTATGATATTCCACTAAGAGAAAAGCTTGTAAGTATTTGGACTCTAACACTATCAAAGTTGTGGAAAGTTCAAATGTGATAGTTAATGAATATGTAGAAAAGAATGAAGTTAAATTCAAAGAAGAACTTGAATATTACACAACATTCATATATTTCAATGAAGGTGTTCCCTACACCTTACTTGATCAGAAGAATGATGTAGTGCAAGGTAGAAGAATCCCCAAAGGAGTTCTCCTATCCCCCAACAAATAACCACACCGTGAAAGAATAAATAATAACACATATAATTAGATCCAAAATAATTCTAATTCTCATAATATTTGCATCCAACATGCGTAGTTGTAACGCCTTCTAGGTTACAGCCAAATACATAAGCAATTATGATAGTAATTCTACAAGATCCCTCAAGATCTAATCCCAACTATAGCTACTCTAGATCGACACTCTAGTAGAAACCTCCAAGAAATATTTCAAGTTTTGTTCACAAGCCCACTAAGAAATTTCCTTGTTTTCCAAGCCATAGCTACTAGCTCTTCAAAATTCACTCCTCCTCCACATCCTCTTCTCCAAGATGAATGATGAATAATGACAAGACAATGCCCTCTACTTATACCAAACCAAGCTACAAGTTTGCCACTAGAAAGTTACATTAAATAAACCCTCTAGCCACAAGTTTCATTTAATAATGCCACCTATTAAATGCCTTTTCCATCTTTTATCCATTTTTATTTTAAATTTTTTTCTTCTAATTTTTGTCACTTTCTCTCTCCTCCACAATTTTTTTAAATAATTTTTTTCCTCTTTTGTATTTTTTTTTGAAAAAAAGAACAAAACCAAAATTATTTCCCCCTTTATTTTTTGATGCAAGATGCTCCTGCATTAAAGAATAAAGCCTCCAAGAAATAAACTACAAGTTTCAAGCATCTAAAAAATGTTGTTGAGATACATGAAGAATATTTTGAACATCTAGAAGATAATACCAAGCAAGCATAACCTAAACCTGAAATCAATTTTCAAGATGAACCTATGCAAGAAGAAAAAATAAAATAAGCTACAGTATTAAAGTATGTGAGAAGACAATATTCACCAATCAAATCATTGGAAACAAATAATATAGAGTTATGACAAGGAAAAGACTTAGGAGTGATACATGTTTACCTTATGAGTTTGAACCTAAATTAGTAAAATATGCTTTTGATAATGAAGATTGGATTCAAGAAATGAATGAAGAAATTTAATAGATAGAGAAAAATAAAATCTAGGCACCGGTACCTAGACCAAAGGACAATAATATTATTGGCACCAAGTGGATATTCAGGATGAGGTCGAACAAAAAAGAAGAAGTCATGGTGCAAGGAGGGATATGAAAAGGTAGGGCCAAGGGAATGCCTAACTATCCAAGTAGCTTGTTGAGTAAACACAACAGAAGAAACCACATAGAGAAAAAATAAATGGAGAGAGAGAGAGAGAGAGAGAGAGAGAGAGAGAGAGAGAGAGAGAGAGAGAGAGAGAGAGAGAGAGAGAGAGAGAGAGAGAGAGAGAGAGAGCGCAAACACTTTTATTGACTCATCAAGTTTTCAACATACATGCTAAGCTGTAAGGCCTTCTAGGTTAGGACCAAATACAAAAATACAAATTCAAGATCTACAGTACAACTTCAAATTTTCAATATTTTCTTTGAATTCACTAAGTCCCTTTTCCTCATAAGTTCTCTCCCAGACTAAACCAAATACCTCTAGTTATACTTGCCAAAATGGCTTAAAGATGATTCTAGAACATTGCAAGAAGAATGGTCAATCTCAAAATTGTCAATACTCATCCATAGATAAGATTCTATCATTAAATTCATGATCTAAACTAAATACAAGAGTCATCTCAAACTAAGAAGCAAAACATAGACAAATCAGTCAAAGAAGAACTCAAGTATCAACAACACAAGTTCACTTGGTGAATGAAGAAATGCTTGATCAACATAGAAAAAGCTCAATTTAGATTGAAGGAACTTGGTTGACACTGAAGAGTTTGGTTCACAATGACCTACATAGTCAAATCTACAACTTGGCAAGGTCTAAAAGAACTCGGTCATAACTACAACTCGACAAGGTCTAAAAGAACTCAGTCAAAATTGCAACTTGGCAAGCACATATAAACTTCATTAAACTACTAGACTGAACAAAAGTGTGGGATTACAAGGCAACCCATGATGCCCCCACATCAAACAATTGGGGTTGAAAGCAATGATCCTCCTAAATCATGCAAGTCTCACAACCTAAGTTGAATCTAACTTTGATTCAAAAATCCATTTAATATCTTCAATTGGTCTATTCTTTCACTTCACCAAATAATCATAGTAATATTTTCCTCTTGTGCTCTTTCCAACTTTTTGATCCAATACATATCTAACCTCTTCAATATTCTTCTTAGGATAACCATCTAATGTAATAACTTTATCATCTCACTTATGATACTTATAAAAATCAACAAAATTGAATATACAAGATATATCCATGTTTTTAGGTAACTCAACTTCATTAGCATTTTCACTGTCAAAATTCCTCAAGATCTTACAAGGTCCAAACTTACACATCTTCATCTTACTATATTTTGCAATAGGAAATATAAATTTCATCAAATGAGGCATCACCTCATCAAAAACTTCAAAAATATGATGTCTTATAGACTTTTCAACATTCTCCTTATACTTCTGATTACTTTTTTCTAGCCTCAACTTCACTTTCTCATGCAAAGGCTTGATTAAACCAACAAATTATTTCACTTTATCACTTCTCTTCTCTTCACTAGCAACATCCCTCAAATATGATATTCCTCTAGGTTACATTCTTGTAACAATCTCAAAAGTTGTTTTTCATGTACTCCTATTCATAGAATTATTATATACAAACTCATCTGGTGACAACACCAGCTTCTAATTACTTGGTTTGTCTCCAACTAAGCACCTCAAAAAATTACCCAAGCTTCTATTTACAACCTTTGTATGTTCATCCATCTATGGATGGAATGTATAACTAAATCCCAACTCTATACCCATCTTCTTCCACAAACTCCTCTAAAAATAACCAACAAACTTATTTTTTCTATTAGAAATAATACTTTTTAGTAATCCATGCAATCCAACAATATCTTTGAAGAAATTCTTATCAACATGTTGAACATCTGATGTCTTCTTACATCATATTTAATGTGCCATCTTACAAAATCTATCCACAAAAAAAAATGGAATCATACCTTTTTTTTTCTTAGGTAATCTATATTGATGTCACTCCAAGCTTTCTCAGGAATACAAATAGGTGTATGCAAACTAGTATTTTGATTTACTCCTTTTACAACTTGAAAAACTACACAACACTTTAAAAACTTCCAAACATCATTATACATTTGCTGCCAATAATACTTATCCTTCAGAAAACTTAATGTCTTATACAATTTTGTAGGCTAGGTATACTACAATTCATGGCATATTGTCCAATCTGTTGGATTCGTAGAATATGTGTGATATTGCATGTACTAAAAACTCAATTATAGGATCATCAATCCCATCGATTGATGACCCTTGACCATTCTATTTTTCTTTGGTCAATTTATCAATTTTATTTCATCTTGCACTCCTTATAACCTTTAGATGATCCAAGGTGGGGTATAAAATAACTTAGCACATTGTGGCCTTGTCGATCTTGATTAGTTCTCCCTCTAGCCATACCTTCATATCATAAATGTGGTTAAATATTATTTTTATCCACTCAAGTTTGAAGACTTTTGGAAAACCTAGGGCATGGGTAAGCCCTTTCTCAGCAGCGATTTAGTTTTCATCTTTCAATACTCCATTACTGCATAGCTTCTCATAAGCTATCCTTATCTTGAAATCTTTAATTTCTCCTACGTTGCATAGATAATAGGATCTTACATCTTGAATGGTTAAAACTTTGGATGGAATTAGTGATAGAGTGCCAATATCATCTTTACGCTTTTCAAAATTCACACCGTCCCTAAAATTTGGTGGACACTGGTCAATCCTCATAATTTGAGTGTTTCTATCATTTAGAATTTCTCTTCTTGATGTCATTTCAATCTAGGGTTTTGAAAAAAAAACTCTTCTAATATATCCTCAAAAGACAAGTAAATCACCGCCAAAAGTAAAACTTACTCACTTAATCAAACTTTTCAATGCTTCACTTTGTTTCACTTGTTTTTGTTGTTAAATTCACCTTTATCTCCATTGAATCACTTGTAAACTCTAAAATCACTTGGTAATTTAGAATGAATGCCCAAATTTGATAAATACCTTCACTACTACAATTTTTAGTAACAATGATTGATCTAATTGATGAAGCAACTAAATTGTGGATTCAAATCACCATTCTAGCTTATCCTCTCGATCAACCCTAAGTAGAATATTCTTTGTAGCTCCTTGGATACTCTTCTCTTAATCAAATATCCTTCTCTATTTTCATCTCATCTTGTTGTCCGCTTTCTAATATTTCAATACATATATTGGCATTTAATACATATGAAACTAAATGTCAATTCAACTTGAATACCCTTTCAAATAAACAAATAACATCCACTAAGTTAGCTTGCATAAACCAATTAATAGATAAAACTAATTGGTTGAAGCTTAGCGAAAACTAGGTCAATTGATTACCAATGAATTCCTTGATAAATTTTATCATAAATTATGATGGTATTCCTTTGGGGGAGTATCCTAAGAATTTCTAGAACACTTGGGGAGATTGTTAGCTTCATTAACATGTTGCATTCATGACTATGGTTTTCATTAATGCAAACATAATAGTAAGCCTATGAAGACTAAAAGAGCAGTAGACAAAGATCTTAGTTGTACAGACAATTTTTTATTGTCTAGTCGTGCACGATCATGGATATGTTCTATATGGTGTCCTAATGTGAAGGTTTCATGTGCAATATCTAAGTCAGAGATGTATTGAAGATATGTCTAATTTATAGAGAGAAGTATAGAGACAAAATACCTAAGAAGTGGTTTTTGATGTTTGTATTATATCTTATAACAAAGATATAATCTAGAGATACATGGACAGCCAGTGCCATAACATAGTTTGATGATGATATCAACAAATGTGCAATCCTTAGTTTTGCACATGTAAGAATTTGTATAGAATGTGAGCTACTATTATAATTAATTGGGAAAGTGCCAAGGCCAACTCAAGGAATGGTTTTGAAGATATGATATAAAGGAAACATTTCTTCCTTGTTTGCATTGTGGAAGTAATCACTGTATTGAATGCAAGGTGGGAAAAGGAGAAGAGAGATTAATAAATATGAGTAAGTGATCCCAAAGATTATTGGATGTGAAATTTGTGAGCTAGCTATAAGATTAGAAGGAGCAGAAGTCTGGTTGACAAGATAGAGAAAGAGGAAGGAAAAGAACCATTCATTTCTATAATTCTACAAGGAATAATACAAAGATCATTTGGATAGTGGTCCCATTGGTCTTGCCCCTAAATTTTTTTGGACAGTGGGTCCATCTATCTTCTACAACTCCTAATAGGGTTCTAATCTCCCAACATGGATTCAAAGTCTTCTAACAAGGACTGATATGTATTGAACATTGTTATAGATTCCTAATAAGGGCCATCCTCTAACAAGGAATTTTTATATTAGTATATCATCTTTTGGGTTCCATCCCCATTGGTGCTCTCCCTCTGATCAAGGGGTTCCCTAGTTAACATATTTGGTCTTATTGTGCATCAATATCTTGTTGTGGTGTTTTATTATATTTCTCATATTGTTAAGTTTATATTAGCTTGATAATTATGATATTAGTTGGATAGTTGATTCACCAAGCCCCCCTACATGCTCAATTGTATTGATGGGCTATATATTCTAACAATTGGTATCAGAGAATTAGGCCATTGAAGGAAAAGCTTAACAACTTTTGGAGACCAATTTAAAATCTTTTTAGAAAGGATAGTCCTATATTTGAGGGGGCCAACTATGACAGTTGGAAGGAGAAGATAAACACTCATCCATTATGTATGTGTCTAGGTTATTGGCTTTTGACAAAAAACAAAAGGAAAATGTAAAAAAAGAGAATATTGAAGAATGCAGTGAAACAGGGAGAGATCACAAGTTATTGTAGGAATCAAATCATATGGTGGAACCAAGGAAGAAGTTGAGGTCGTGTGGAAGATCTTGAATATTTTGACACCACTAATCAAGAAATTAGCTCAAATGATTGAACTACCAATACCCTTTAGTAAGGAGTTTTCGAGGGAAATGTTGCTTGGAAAATTGGAAGCAGTAGAGGTAAGTTTGAGAAAATCTAGAGATATGATAAGAGAGACAACCTTTAGTGCCTTAAATGTTTGGCCAAGTCTATCTAGAAGTGCATCTACACATGGAGATTTTTCTAGTGGCAATAGAACTAGCTTTGATGATGATAAGAAGATTGAAGAAGGTATAGCCCTTCTTGTGAGAAGAGTAAAAGATGGTAAGAATATCTATAAACTTTGGACTTGTAATGAGGTTGATCATTATGCATCTAAATGTCCTAAAAGAGAGAAAAAGTATAAGGGAAATTTTAATCCTAGAAGACTTGGGAATTATCTATATGCTAATAAAGAAGATGAATCTGATGAAAAAGTTCAGAGTGAAGGTGATGATGAGCTAGCATTTGTAGCTATTAAGGAAGATGATCTTGATAAAGAAATTAGAGAAGAAAAGGCTCTATTTTCCTAAGTTTAAAATAAATTTTATTGCATAATAGACAATGGATATTCATATCACATGATTGGTCATATGAATTTATTTTTGTTAAATTTAGGAACTATGTGTTGGAATTACAATAGGAAAGGTAAATCATTCTTTTTTGGTGGTGGGGGTGGGGGCAGGGGGGCGAGGTGGTGTGTGAATTAGTAGTTTAAACTTGGACCCATAAAAATTTCACCACACAAGAATTCACACACATATAACACCAAATATCATTACCCAGAAACCCTCTAATGAGAAGGTAAAATAGGGGTAGGGATGACACCCACAAATCTTCACTACTATAGTAATAAAGTGTATCCAATGAAGGTTACAATATTTTGATCATGGTACATGATCTATGCTATGAAAGGTCTACCCTATTAAAGACTTACAAAGACTATTAGGTCTCATCTTGTTAGAGGATTCCAATACCCTGTTAGAGGTAAGCCTTGCTAAAGGACTTTAACCTTAAACTAAATAAGTACCTTGTTAAAGGATTTCATATAGCCTATTAGGATTACTCTGTTAAGAGATTTTGACTAAAATCACCTGTTAGAAAGTCTTAGCATTGATCTTGTGGTTAGAACTTATTTTCTTGATAATAGATCACCTCTAAACAATTGTCTTCTTGATCCTTCTTGATCAAATGTCTCTTTGTTGTATCCTTTTCCTTTCCTCTATTCTGCTCAAACTAATTCTCCAATGTTGTCTTACTTCATAACTCTTAAGCCACCATGAATGCTCAATTTTCAAACTTCCCTCTTGACTCCTTCAACATCTTACACACTCATTGAGAGATTAGGGTTTGTACTCCTTAAGAAGACTTTGGTGACTTAGGGGTAGCTATGAATCTATGGCTGAGATTCATCCATTTTGCCACTTAATGCTTCCCTTCTTTTATTAGCTACATGTAATTGCATAGGGAATCCAACTTAACATTTGTCCTTATCTCCAAAGCATCATAATTCATCCTTATGTTGGCTCAAAAATGGTTTACATAGTTTTTTGTGCTGTTACAAATAAATATGTCAAAATTGTCTCACTTAGCACCTAAAGTCTTTGATGCTTAGCACACAATAATCTTTTTTTTGTGACTTAGCATCTGTATTGCTCACCATTCACTATTCACTTAGCTCCTATATCACTTGATATATACTATTTGCTCAACACTTGAGTGACTCAGTATGGTCTAATATATACATGTTTTTCTTGGCATGTACTACTTTTTTGGCATGAACTAAGTAAATAACTAAAGTGTGTTGACACTCACTTGTCAAAATCAATCTAAGATCAACAATCTCCCCCTATGATATGAGTGTCAAAAAAATTTGAGTACGCAATAATATCCTTAACCTTTCAAGAATAACATACCTATAACTTAGCTTATATATAAAACTTCAAAATTTCAAAATTTTGCAATAACTTGGATACCTCAAAATCTAATAACTCCCCCTACATTGATATATTTTTTCTGTATCCAAAATTTGTGTACTCCTACTAAGTAAATTTACCTCAACTAGTATTCTTTGACTTCTTGCTCTATTTTATGCTTTCTCTATCTTAGCTTGATCTACCTTTACTCTATCATTTATCTTACTCTCCTAATATCTCCCAAAAATTCTTATTCTCCCCCAAAATATTTCTTCTCCTTTGTCTTATTCTCCCCCTTTATCTTATTCTCCCCCATATATTATCTTGAGAGCTACATCCCTATTCTCACATACTACATCCAATGACTTGATTTGGATTGCTAGCTCAACATCAAGGTGATCTAGACCATCTAAGGTAGAAAGATTTGGGACTTTCTTCATTAGGGTTTTTGCATAGCCTAGATCCTTGTGAAAAATTTACATATGGGGAGTGAGAGCTGCATGGATGCTAGTCAGTTTGGCTAGCCTCATCTACTATCAATACAACTAACTGACTCTGGGTTTGAAACAATTTACTAAAATGCTTCTCACTCTGAGCTAGATTCATAGGTAGTTTGGCACCTAATGAAGTAAGTTGGCTTTCCAAGCTCGAGATGTGACTTTTGGTCTCGTGGATGGAGAGTAAGGGATTACACAATTTAGTGCACAATTAGAACATGTTCTCAAGTACCTTCTTCAAATCCTCAATGTTGGTTACTAATGCAACTTGTGTGAGTGCTATATCACCTAACATCTTTTCATTGAATTTTTTTGGAACATCTTTTCTAACCATTCTAATAATTTAGCATGTGTATCTAGGTCTACATTACTGACCTTCTCCACTATGCCTATCAGTTGTTCCATTAGTGGCTTGGTCTCATGTGGAGCTGCTAGACTGAATGCATCTAGAAAGATACATTTAATGTCCTATGGTGCCTGCTTCTTCCTATGCTACCTTCTAAGCATTTCTTGATGCTTCTTCCTTGCTAGGGCCTAATGAAGTATGCTCATCTATTCTATGGTCATGGTGTCATAGTCATACTTTGAAAAAAGTATTTATTCATCAAGGCTCATGCCTCCATACTATATGATTGCCTCTGCCTTTAATGAACTTAGGCTTCACACTGAGATCTACAATAGAGTTGCATCTGTGCTCAAGTTCTGAAGAGTTTGAGTAGAGGGAGTGCTAGATGCTGGTAAGGTTACTAGGTCTTGGATGGAAACTTACTCCTTCACCATAGATGTTAGCTCTATCTCTTTAGGCTTTCCTTGATCTACCACAATGACTTGACTTGCACCTTGATCTTGTGTTGAAGGTCTAGATAAGTCTATCAAACTCGTTTCTTGTTGTTCTTTTGTAGCAACTTCTATTTCTACTATGATCTTCTCTATTGTATCAACCTTGTCAAATGTATCTTTTGGTATTTGGACAAAAGGTTGTACATTAGTGACTGGAGGGATGATAGAAGGTGGTTCTTGTGGATTCACCTTTTCACTTTTAGTATCACTCACTAATTTTTGTAACTCATCCATAATGACCAAACCAAGATTATCATAGAGTTTAACCTGTAGTGTAGATTGATCTAATATCTTCTTCAAATCATCCTCTGTAAGGGGATTGATGTTCTAAGCTGAGACATCAAAAACATCCTTCGTATTTATTGTTTTAGTATCCATGCCTATGATATGTGGAGGACTAACACTGGCAATTGTGTGTCTTACACACTCTATTCTTTTGGATACTCTAGCTCAACTATTGCCTTGTCGTCTACTTGCATTTTTGTTCCTCCCTCAACTATGTCATTATAATCATCTTCTTTATCATCCTTTACTTTAATGGGTTCTTCCTCTCCTTCCTTTACTATAGTTAACCCATAAGTAAGTTTCCACATTTGAGTGGTCTTCTTGACTACATCATCAATATTATTTTGTAAAATGTTGAAGGCTCTATATTTAGGTACAAACCTAACTATAGATTTCTTTATAGCCTTAGCAATCTATGCCCTAGTTAGTTAAGCCATCACTTGGGCTAAATATGTTTCTCTAATTTGTCTCTCCAAGTTTAAAATATAGTGCCATTTTTCTCAACTCTACCATATAGGCTCTTTGGCATTGAGTTGGCAAGTTCTAGTGGGGTTGTCATGAATTTTTTTATCATATCATATATGGCTTTCTTTAGTTGATTTTTCTCCACTTAACCCAAATTATCGAAATCTACATGACTAAATCCTATTAAGTTTACACTATTCTTAACATTTTCACATAAATTTTCTAAGTCTGAAAGAGGATTATGACTCACCACCATAAATTGGATGTTGTCATCTGAGTTTTTTTTCTCTTCATTAGACTCAGATTGTGCTACATACTTCCTTCTTGACCTACCTCCTCGATCTATTAGTTTGGTCTTTTATTTATCCTTTTGAGCTATTGCACATTTACTGGCCCTTGTTGTAGGAGCAGTGGGCTTGGGCTGATTCAACTTATCTACTTTCTTAGCTTTTGTTACTTGTTGGACCTTAGCCTTCCTCTTCTTTGGCTCACCAAGCGTAGGTGCTTCCTTGGCTTCTTCTCCCTTGGCACCTTCAAATTCCTCCTCTTCTTGGTCTTCTCCGATACCCTAAGTTAGTGCAAGAGGTCCTTCTGTCTAAGATTTTTCTTCTTCACCATCCTCTTTTTCCTCTTCTTCCTCCTGCACAGTACCCTCTCCAAATTTGGTCTTTAGTTTCTTCATCGGCTTATCCCTCTTCTTGATCACTGAGCCAGTCTCTAGTTCCATTGTGATTTTAAAATTTTCCAATTCATAATTTCCAAATGCCTTAGCATTTTTATCCATCTCTTCTACAATTAATGTAGTTATAGCTACAGAGGCCTCACCCACATTTATTTTATAACCAAATGGCCTCAACCATCTCACCCTTGGTATAGCAGCTTGTACAAAAGTGCAATCAAAATCCACTAGGAAAAAAATGTCATTATAGTGTTTCTCTACTAGTGATACTAGTATTCTCAATCTCTTCTTCATTTATTGCTTAAAGTCTTTAGTATAACTTGTCATTAAAGATTCAAAATTCTCACTTAATTGCTCAATAAATTCACCAATATGCACTACTTCTAATTTGATTATTTTCCATCCCATAGTGCCAAATGAAGGGAATGTATTTTGCACATAAAAGAATATAAAAATCAACATAGAACCAAATTTACATTGTGCACTCTTAGTTTTTCTGATTGCTCCATAGTTCTCCATCTATTGTTTCAATTGTAGGTCTTCTAGATCATATGTGTGATCTTCTTAACAATTTTATATCCCATATCCATAGCTATATAGGGCACATTGTTTAACCTACTAGATTGATAAAACTTGTGTGATATAACCCTTACAAAAAATTCTATCATAGGATTAGTGATTGTGTTAATGTCATGCCTCTCTTGTTCCATACAACTCTAGTGGTTTTTTCAATCACCTCCTTTGAGTCACTTCTCAGTTTCTTAGGCTGATCTAGGGTTGGGTAACTAGTAACCTTATGGATTATTCTCTTAGTAATTTTTATAGGTCCATTATCCATCCATAATGAACCATCATGAATTTGGCTGAGCACTATCCTAATCCACTCTATCCTTGAATATGTTTGGAAAATCTAGGGCTTGTGTCAATCCCTTCCTCTCTATGATTTTGAACTATTCTTTCAAAACACCATTATCATAGAGTATATTGTATGATTCCCTATTTTCCATATCATTGATTCTTCCTATCTTATAGTTATAGCATTTTCTCACACCTTGCACCATTAAGATGTTTGGTGCTATCATAGATAACACACTAGAAGGATCTTTCTTGTAAGAAAAATGCTGAATAGCTTTGAAAACAAGTTTCTTGACCTCATTACATACTAATTGGACATTCAAAAATTCCTTTTCCTCTACATTCTTCAAACTAAATGCCATAATGAGAAATTAGGTTTTGCAAAATATAAATTGTGTAGCTCCAACTCTTGATAAATACCTTATGAGATATGATGAACTAGTGTAGAATCACTGCTAAAATCTTTTACAACTACTTGGAATGGATTTTTGGATCACCGTCTGCTTTTCTTTCTCTTTCTCGAATTTGAAATGATGAAAAATGAGCTAAAATTGATCGAATACCCTTTGAAAACCCTTTAATAAATATTCAATGCTTACACAACTATAATCTCAACATCAACCAATTTCAGGCTCGCTCAGCATCCATTACCATTCCACTTACTCAGCAACCACTATGAGCTTGACATCAACTAGTCAGTCTATTAGCTTGGCTTCAATTTTCTTTTCACTCGGCACATATAAGAAAATTTTCATGCTTGGTAGTAACATGAAAAACTTAAAGATTTATCTTTGATTCCTAATGACATCTTGCATCTTTATTCATTCTAATATAATCTTTTCAATACTAAACCCCTTGGAACTAATGTATGATATAACATTTGAATATCAATCCAACATACCTCTTGATTGGCTACTTTGATGAGGTATGATCACCTAACCCATTGGGTGAAGTGATTCCTTCTCCATTTATTGTGTTGCAATCATCTTTCTTCTTCCATGTCTTGTTCAAATCATTTCTGATGTGTTAAACATCTATCTTTCCTTTTCCTTTATCAAATTCACAATTTGGTACCTTTGACCTTGTTGGAAAATACCTACAAATGTGACTGATTTTCAAACACCTAAAACATGTGGTTTGGCACAACCACTTCTTGTAGTCACCTTTGAAGTGTGTCCTAATACAATTATCAGTAAAAATTCCATATTCTTGACAATAATGATAGCTATATCTTCTATTATAATCCCAGTTATGAGAGTTGTCATTGTTCCTTACCTCTTTTTGTCTGTTTGATGACCACATGGGTTTAGATCTACATTCAAAAGCTCTATGTCCATACTTCCAATAGTTGTAGAAATATCCTTCAAATCTCTGTATATGCATGGTCTTGGTTTTGCATTCATGTGCTTGATGACCTTGTTTGTTACACTTATAATAGTGAACCATGCTCTTATGATTGACATTCTAATTTGCAATCTTGTTCTTGCACACATTAGAAGTATGTCCTTTCTAACCACAATTATGAAGAGTGGGTTTGGAGTTATTACCTTTTTTGTTCCTTTCTTTAGCACTTTTGGATGACTCCCCTTCTTTAGTACTTGTGCATCCTATTCTTGTTGTGTCATTATTAGATCTCGGGGATCTCAATAACTGGTCAAAGTATTTGATGGCTTCATTTGTCTTGGTGAAACTTTTAGAAAATTATTTTTTCCTCTTTAGGTCAGTTTTTAGTTGCTCATTCTACAATTTTAATGTTGTTATCTCCATGTCCTTGACATTCAATTCATAGTTGGCATTCATCATTTGACTTAGAGTATCCAATTGCATGTTGGAAATCTTGGTTAGTTCTGATGATTTCTCGTCTAGTTTGTTGGCCAAATTTTTTTTGTCTTCTTCAATCATTGCTTCGTCTTCCATGGCTTTCTTCTTCTATTCAATTACCTCACATAGCAATATAGCTTGTGATTCTTTCTCTAAATTAAGATTTATCATTTCCTTAGCTTGGGCTCTATTCTTTTCCATTACATCTACAACTACTGCATCAAATTCATTGGAGTCTCCATCTACAAATACCTTAGTAGTGTCTATCTCCTTGTATTGTGTGTCATTCACCACAATAGTAATTTCCTTCCTTCTCTTCAAGGATTTCTTTAGTTCTTCTCTTGATTAATGCAATCGATTTAGAATGAGATGTATTTCAATCTCTTGATTCATAATAGTATTTTCCAACTTGTAGACTTCCATTTCCAAGATCTTTCCTCAAAGTTGCAAGGCTTTTCTTTCAAAGAATAATGCTTTGGTACCAATTGTTGGAATCAGAATAGGAATGACAAACTTCTGAGAGGGAGGGGGATGAATTAGTAGTTTAAAGTAAAATAACATGTAAAGAATGTACATATAAAACATATAAAATATATAAGCATTCACACACATATAACACTAGATATGATTACCCAGAAACCCTCCAATAAGAAGGTAAAACTAGGGTGGGGATGACACCACAGATCTTCACTACTATAGTAATAAAGTGTATCCAATGAAGGTTACAATGTTTTGATCATGATAGATGATCTACCTTATGAAATTTTTGCCATGTTAAAGGCTTAAAAATATTGTTAGATCTCACCTTGTTAGAGTATTTCAGCCCCCTATTAGAACTGTTCCTTGATAAATGACTTTAACTTACAACTATGTAAGCACCTCATTAGAGGATTTCATACAGCATGTCAAGACTACTCTATTAAGAGATTTTGACTAAAATCACCTATTAGAATGTCTCAGCATTGATCCTACAGTTAACACTTGCTTACTTGATAATAGATCACCTCTAAATAATTTTCTTGATCGTTCTTAATCAAATGTCTCTTTTTTGTATCCTTTTCCTCTACTATGTTCAACTTTAACTAATTCTACAATGTTATCTCACTTCATAACTCTTAAGCCACCATGAATGCTTCGTTTGCGAACATCTCTCTTTGCTCCTTCAACACCTTGCACACTCGTTGGGAGATTAGGGTTTGTCCTCCTTAAAAAGACTTTGGTCACTTAGGGTTAGGTATGAATCTACAACTAAGATTCATCCATTTTTCTGCTTAATCCTTCCATTTTTCTAATTGGATGCATTTAATTGCATAGGGAATCCAACTTAAGATTCATCCTTAAGTTGGCTAAAAAATTGTTTACATAATTGTTTCTGCCATTACAAATAAATATGTCAAAATTATCTCACTTGGCAACTGAAGTCTCTGATGCTCAACATATACTAATCTTTCTATTATGACTCGACATCTATATTGCTCAAATCCTATATCACTCGGCATATACTGTCGACTTGGCACATGAGTGGCTCAGTCCTGACTATAACTCAATATGGTCTAATATAAAAAAATTGTGCTCAGCATGTACTACTTGTTCGGCATGGACTACGTAAATAACTTAAGTGTGTTGACACTCACTTGTCAAAATCAATTTGAGATTAACAATATGATGGAGGTATTGTTAGAGTTGGAAATAATGAAGTCTTTCAAATTATAGGAAAAGGATCCATTAATTTAAAAGAAAAGACTAAAATTGATGACATTTATTTTGTCGATGGATTAAAGAACATTTTTTAAATAATTGGATAGTTGTTGGACAAAGGGTATCAATTAAAATTCACATAAAATACTTGCGCTATCAAGGATAAAGATGGTAAGATGATTGGAATTGAAACTAGGTCCAAAGGTAATGTATTTCAGTTCAATCCCACTAAAATGACATGTTTGGTTGCAAAAGTTGATAACGATTGGTTAATCCCACTAAAATGAAATGTTTGGTTGCAAAAGTTGATAATAGTTGGTTATGGCATACAAGATTTTTTCATATAAATTTTGATAATATTGTGAAGGTTAGTAGCATGTTTGTAGTTATCACTTGCCTAAGATAATAAAGCCTACTAATGTTGTTTGCAAAGAATGTATTTTGGCTAAGTAGGAGAAGGTATCATTTCCCAGCAAAAAATTCACTACGGTAGAAAAGCTAGAAGTTGTTCACATAGATTTGAGTGGACCTACCAAAACAAGATGATTCTATGGTAAAAGGAATTTCATGATTTTTGTTGATGATTTCACTACAATGATGTGGGTAGCATTACTTAAAGAGAAATATGAATAATTTGAGAAGTTTAAGATATTTAAATATAGAGTTGAGAATGAATTAAGATTAAAAAAAATTGAGATTAGATTGAGGAGGAGAGTTCACCTCTAGAGAGTTTTAAATGTTTTGTGAAGAAAATGGAATTAATAGACATTTATCTTCACCCAATACTCTTGAGAAGAATCAGATTGTAGAAAGAAGAAACAAGAGAAATATTGTTTAAGAATAATGTATCCAAAACATTTTAGGGAGAAGTAGTCAATACGATAATATACACTATGAACAGAGTCTAGATTGCAAAAGATATGAGAAGGAGTGCTTATGAGTTATAGTTTGGTCATTCCTCATCAATTTATTATTTCAAAATATTTGGAAGCAAGTGTTACATTAAGAGAGATGATGATATTGGTAAGTTTGATCCAAGAAGTGATGAAGTTATATTTCTTGTCTATTCATTGAAAAGCAAGGCATACAGATGTTTTAATTATAGAACTAAGACAATAATTGAATGTGAAAATGTAAAGATTGATGAAATGTTTGGAACTAAGAAATAGATGTTAGATTACAATTATGATGAAGAAGAAGATAATACTGGAATTCTTAGAAAGAATATTGAAGTTTTTTTTTTTTGAGACAAACAATGATCTACAAAATGATGTGCAAATTGTTCAACAAAGAGGAGAATAGAGATTTTAAACAAGACAAGAGATAAGAGTTGAGTTAGAAACTCCTATCTATAATAGAAACATGACAAAGAATCACCCTCCAAAGAAGATAATTGGAAGAAAAGAAAAAGGTGTGATGACAAGAAATAAAGTTAATGAGGAATTATGTCTGATTTGTCAAGTTGAACCTAAGAGTGCAAATGAAGCATGTAAAGAAGATAATTGGATTCAAGCAATGAAGGAAGAACTAGATCATATTGTGAAGAATGAAACATGGGAATTAGCTCCTATACCTAGAGAAAAGAATGTTATAGGAACCAAATGGGTATTCAGAAATAAGATAAATAAGCAAGGTGAGGTTGTAAGAAACAAGGATAGAATTATGTGCAAAGGATATTCATAGAAAGAATGAATAGACTATGAGGAGACATATTTCCCTATAGCAAAAATGGAATTAGTAAGAATGTTCATGTCTTATGCTATAGATAAGAAGATTATAGTATATCAAATGGATGTTAAGTCAGCTTTTCTTGAATGGAGAACTTGATGAAGAGGTATACATTGAGTAGCCTAAAGGTTTCCATCTGACATAAGACAAAGACATGGTATTGAGACTAAAGAAAGCTTTTTATAGACTAAAGCAAGCACCTATGACCTAGTACACAAGGTTGGATAAGTGTTTAATAAAACTTAGATTTGTTAAAGGTATGGAAGATAGTAACTTGTATTTGAGAGAAATTGAGAATAGTTTTTTGATAATAGCAATATTTATTAATGACATAATATTTTGAGGCAATGTTGAAGCAAGTGATAAATTTTATGAAGAAATGAGGAATGAGTTTGAGAAGAGTGTGATAGGAGAAATTAATTTTTCCTAGTGTTGCAGATTGTGCTAAATTGAAATTACATTTTTAGTTCACAAGCTAAGTATTTGAAAGATTCGTTGAAGAGATTTGGATTGGAAAGTTGTAATCATATTGGTACACCTATAAGAACTAGTCACAAGTTGTCTAGAAAGGATGAGACACCCACAATTGAGTAGAAGAAGTATAGATCCATGATTGAAGGTTTATAGAACTTAACTCACATCAGATTAGATATAGAAAACAAAGTTGAAATTGTAGCTACCTTTCAAGCTAATCCTAAGGAGTATCATTATGCAATAGTAAAGAAGATATTCAAATATTTGAAAGGAACATCTAATAATGGAATGTGCTATGATAGATCAAGTGATTTCAGTCTATGTGTATATACTAATGTAGATTGGGTAGGTAGTATGTATTACAGAAAGAGCACCAATAATGGAGCTTTTTTTCTTTGAGGAAGATTGGTTTCCGAACTAAGAAAGAAACATGATTGTATTTCATAGAGTACAATTGAGATAGATTATGTAGCAAAAAAAAATCATTGCACTAATACATTAGGGGTCAATTTGCGATGTTAATTTGCGACGCTAAGAAAAGGTAATGTGGTTTTGGCTTCTTTTTGTTCAATTTTAGCCCGATGCCGTCGCAATTGCGACAGCAGGCATCACAATTGCGATGCCAGTAGGATATAAGAGAAAAAAAAAGTCAAAAACCCTCATTTGAATGAAATTGCGCAACACAGCTAGGTTCTTCTAAAAGGAAAGGCGCGTGCGCAGGAGAGGCAAACTCGAGGCATTCAGAGGGTCGAGCAAAGATGCACATCGGCAAGGTGTAAGACAAATAAACCCATTATTTTTCAGAGACGCACATCAGCAGAGACGTTCTCCATGTTTTTCACTGTTTCCATGTCTTAGTCACTTAATATCATATTTCTTTTGCCTACTATTTTGCTATTATTTTTGTGTTCAATGTCTAGCTTTCCAAAAGGTTTTAGGGCCTCTTGAAAACATATTTTACCCATAAAATCAAAAACTTTCATTTCCTCGTCCCCTTTATTATGGAAATTGCTAGCCTCAAAGAATGGAGAGGGAATCTCCTTCAATAGGAAGGCCTTTCATTCTTTAGCCTCACATTTCTGTGAACCTATATTAAGAGGCTTCCATAATCATTTTAGTGTGGATCACTTGGCAAAAGGTTACCACAACTCATTCAAAGCGACCTCCTATGGTGTTCATTATTCTTGCCCACCCTAAATTACTTTTGGACACTCCATTAATATTGAGCTTGTAAAAGCCTAAGGGAGGTGGATCCTAGTTTGTATATTTGCAAAAGGACAAATAATGCTATGGGCAGTAGAAAGGGATGTCATGGTGATGGCCCTTAGAGAAATGGGATGTAATTATTTTGAGTAATTACTAGTTACTTTACAAATTTACAAATTCCCAACATCATTGTCTCAGTCAAAGGGCGAAAGAAAATGTCTTTTCCAAAAAATATATGTAAGAAACTTGCAGTTTGAATAAAATTGTTAATTTTTATTTTTATACTCAAAAACCAAAATGTGTCTCATAGCCTTTAAAGCAATATGGAAAATCCATAAACAAGATAACATGGCATTATTAAGATATTATTCAAACTGTACAATGTTACAAACACCTCAACCCAGCATTGACTTGAATAGACAAATTTTGTCACTATTTTTAATATGACAAACTATTGCTCTCTTCCCTCAGTCATGAATATTGTTGATTCTGATACTTTGCACTTCAATATTTCAGTGTGCCATCACCATTCATTATTGCTTTCACGTGCTACTAATTTTAGGCTGTAGAAAAGTGCCATCACATCTCAATATATTGCCATGAGCTTCGGTGTGCAAGTTAAAAATTAGGCCTGTACAGGAAGCCCTCTAATTGCCTACAGTTAAGATGCAATCATACAATAATATCCACCACACAACTTCGCTTAAAACATGAATCTGCATGTCGGTTAAAGTATATATTCTGCAGAATTGATATATAATGAGATATATCAGACCTACGAGATTATACCAATAACGAATTTCGAAAATAATAATTGAGAAATTTTCATTCCAAGAAGACCTACATTATGTAAAAAGCTACATGACATCAGGCATACAGAAAATTTAAACATCAAATACTTACAGAATGGCATACAGCAGATTTAAACATCAAATACTTACAGAATGGCCTCAACCAAGAGACAATCTTCCAACTCAGACCCCAAATGAAATTTTCATTTCAATGTGGGACTGTATGGACTGGGACATGGAGCTACAGCAAGATCGGGTAATCGATCAATAATTTCATTAACTGCTTCTAGGCACGTGTTAAGCATTTTTTTCTCTATTCGTACCAACCATATTGCCACCTACCTTTTGGGGTCCGTACTTGGGTCTACAAGCTGATGCAGTGCAAATATGTTGTAAAAAATCACTTTGAAACATATGTTGGTTGAAAAAGTATAAGGATATAGTTATCCCCAACATGAAGGGAACAAATTCTTACCACTCTTTCATCTTCACTAGCAGTTGATGGATAGCCTGCAAGTCATTCTCTGAAGTAACTAGATAACTGATCTAGAACTGCTCTTTCTGTACATGGACTCACCTGCACTCATATTCTAATTGGTTAAATTGACTCTTCATAATAAAGGCAATATATAACCAGTAAGAATAATGAAACACATAAATTACCAATACAGCGAGGTATGAACAAAGAGGTGTGTGATAACAAAGAGCTCATCAATTTTCACTGTGTTATCTTCTGGCTACAAGTCTACACCATTCTTCACTGTTTTTTATTTATACCTAATACAATTTTATTTTTCAAAATGTTTATCACTGCCATAGTTTTTGACAGTTGGCTTCTTTGTATTAATGCCTATAAGGAGCCATTGGATATTGGAAGATAAAGGTTATAAATCTCAGGTAGTTTGTCTGTGAGATTTCTTTTGGATTTGGCTGTGTTACATGAAATGCTGAAGTAAGATGCACTATGCTGAAATCCTCACACATTTTCTTGGACTTACACAGGAACTATGTTGCCCTACAACTCTTGTTAAATATGTTATCAACTTGACTTTTCTATTAAAGGCTGTCATGCTGAATTGAAAGCCAGGTAAAGAAAAAGATATTATACACTATTTTGTTGGTACCTTGTGCAGCACAACAAACTTGTTCTTACTATAAGAAATTTTTCTTTTCTTTTGTTTCATTGCAGATCTTCTGCTTGCACGGAGCTCTCTCCCCATCATTGGACACACTTGATAACATTCGAGCTTTGGATCACATACAAAAAGTGCGTCTATACACATAAGTATAAACTTCTTCTTTTCCCGCAACACATATAACAACAATTTTAAGTGCTTGCAAGGTATATACTTATGAATAAATATTACATCCTGATTTAAATGTATGAAAACAATTTTCATTCCTTTTAATCTTCATTCATCTCGAGGTGCAATTCACAAACTCAAGAATAGTGGCTTTTGTTCTTCAGGATACCTTAGGGGAAGAGTATGTGAATGCCCCCTCGTGTCTGGAGTCCAGTTTAGAGGAGATGGCTATTTAAACTGCTAAGGTTTGTTGAATCTAATTCTGAATAACATTGCTTTCTATTATTGAATCTAATCTAATGTATATTTTAATTAGACTTGTAGCTTATATGTTTTGAAATTTTTGTTAGGCCTTGTAGTTTGTATAATTTCATTGTTGGAGAGCTTCTACAGCTAAGCAAGAAGGTCGTTGCACGAGTTATAGCCACGCGCTCGGGTATGAATTTTTTTAAAAAAAATTCTAATGTATATTTTAACTAGACTTTTAGCTTATATGTTTTGAAATTTCGTTTAGTGGCTTAATTTTGTAAGGTCTCTTGAAATAAGACCTTCAGGCGGTTGGTCAAAGTTTTACAAATAATCTTAGGAATAAAGTCAAAGAAAGTATTTTTAAAATATTAAAGTATTTAGCTAGATCTAAGAAGATTTGTGTACTTTCGACAGTTTTGCTTAGTTTGTGAAAGTTGTAGACCGAAGTTTTCATAGCCCGATTTTTGCTTCATACAAAGAACAATCATGTCAGATAATATAAGTGAAGAACAAAATAGGGAGACAATCGCTAGATTGTGGTCTAACTTGAAAAGAAAAGGTGATGAAAAATTTTATTGTCCTTGCAATATTTGTAAGGGCTTAAACCATAGAAGACTGCTAATCAAAATAGTTAAGAGACACTATAGGGAGAATGGTCACATTGAAGGGGGGCATGACTATCATCCACTGGTAAGTCGTTCATTATATTGTTTTAACAATTTATATAGATATGAAATCACTTGATGATGAGTTGATGATCATGGTTTATTTATGTTAATCAATTTTATATAGGTTGATCTTCCCAGGGAAGTACATGATATGAACCACAACAATCCGAAGAATATGGTTTTTGAAGTGGAGGAACATGGAGGTGCAAATATCCAAGGTGAAGATAATGATCCCATGGAAGATGACGATCATGCACCAGAAAACACAGTTGAAGAGGATGGTATAAATACATTGATCCATGACACATCTAGTCCAAGCGTATCTGATCATGATGATGATGATAGCCTCGATGTACCTCTACTTCAGAAGGCATACGAGCCCCTATACAAAGACTCCCAAACAACTCTTCTCTTTGCTGTATTGTTGTTGTTGAACTTGAAGGTTATGAATGGTTTATCCAACATAACAATGTCACGTATGTTAAGGTATGTCATATATGTCTTTATAGTTAACAAAGGGTGAATAATGTATCACTAATATTGTTTATATTAACAACTTATATTTTTTGTTGTAGATTGATAGGCGAGTTTCTGTTACCATCATCAAATATTCTACCTCGCTCATATCGAGAATTAACTGTTGTTATGAAAGATATTGGAATGGAGTATGAAGCAATACATGCTTGTCCCAATGATCATATTATATATTATAAAGAACATGAATTTGCAACAAATTTCCCTGTATGTCATACGAGTAGATATTGAATAGATCGACTAACAAAAAAGGTGCCTCAAAAGGTTCTTCGTTACATCCCCATTATTCCACGGATGTGACAATTATTCAGGTGTAGTAGCTTGGCTCAATTGATGTATTATCATGCATGCAATAGAAGTTGAGATGACATTATTCGAATCCCTATGGATGGTTCAAAATTTATGCACATAGAGGAAAAGTGGCAACACTTCAAAGAAGAACCTCGTAATCTCAAGCTTTCATTGGCAGCGGACGGTGTCAATCCATTTGGAGATATGAGATTTGTTTACTCGGTGTGGCCTATTTTTATTATCAACAATAACATTCCTCCGTGGATGTCAATAAAGAGGGAGCACATTATGTTGGCAATGATTGTTCCAGGTATCTTATCATTTGATAGTTATTAATTTACATGTACTTACAAATCTTGCAGTAAAATGGTCACAATAATTATGTAATGTTACTATTCATTCAAATAGGTAAATATCAAGTAAAAGATATGAATGTATATATTGAGCCTCTTATCGACGAGTTGGTGGAGTTATGGAATGGTGTCACTATGTATGACGTGTTTAGACCAATAGGACAAAGACAATTTCAATTCCATGCAATACTTGCATGGACAATACATGATGCCCCAGGGCTAACACATTTTTGTGGTATGTTATAGTGAATTCAAGTTGCGCACAATAATTCTAATTATAAAAATCAACATATTTAATAATCCAATTACATCATTATCTTGTAGGTCTTCAAACAAACGGAAAATTTACATGTCTAGTTTGTGGTCCAAAGATGAAATCTCGTCATTCAAAAAGTTTAGGAAAGCAGGTGTTTGATGAGTGTAGACACTTCCTCCATAGGAATCATAAGTATCGAAGTACGAAAAAACCTCTTTTCAATGGGAAAGAAGAGACTACATCAAAGCCACGAAGAATGACACCTCGCCTATGGAAGTTGGAATATAATAGAATTAATCGTCGAGGTAATGTCGTTCCACCTAATGGTTTATGTTTGTAATTTATATATTTCTATTGTGATTTTTGCTGACTAATTGTGTAATTGATGATCGTGAAGGTCATCAAGGCAATACTAAAAACCTTCCAAAGGGACTAAAAAGCTATCCCAGATAATTTAATAGGTTGCCCTACTATGAGCACTTAAAAATTGTGCATTTGTTTGATACTATGCATATTGGAAAGAATATAACAGAGACATTGTGGAAAATATTGGATGGAAGGCGTGACAAAAAAAAAATTGTCAAAATTTGTAATGACATACATGAATCCAATCATGCATTGAAAAATTTCATTCACTCAAATAGCAACAAAGATTAGATTAATATAAGTGCCCTTCCATGGTTATTAATGAAGCAGTAAAGTGATGCCATAAAAGAATTCATACAAAAAATTCGATTTCCCACAGGATTTACTGCGAACATAAACAATCTCATATAAAAAAAAAGTGAATTTGGGCCAGGGCTCAAAACGCATGATTGGCATACTTTCATCAAGGTAACTTATGTTCTTGTTTATTTACAATATATTCATAAACTACGTGTACTGTTCGTTATGTTATGTTAGAAAACAATGAAATGATTGGTTTATAATTACTGCAGTACTTGCTTCCTCTATCTCTCCTAGAGCACTTCAACAATAACATCAAACAAGTGATATACGATCTTGGAAAATATATGAGGTAAGCAGTAATATCTGTTCAATTTGTTGTATATATTTATTATATTCACGATTTGTTTTTCTTGCTATGTAATCTATTGTATATTATTTTGTAAAGTCTCATATCTATATATTTTTTGTGACTTGAATCTCTTAACGTAGGTGGTTGTCATGTAAAGAAATCCATAAAGAAGATATAAGCTATTGGAAGAGAAGAATTCCTCATTTACTGTGTGAAATGCAAAAGTGTCTACCTCCAACTTTTTTCAATGCACAGGAACACTACCTCATACACCTAGTTGAGGAGATTGAATTGTGTGGACCTGTACACACTAGGTCAATGTGGATGGTTGAGAGGCATTTGAAATCTTTGAAGGCTTTGGTTCAATAAAGAGCACATCCTAAGGGTTCTATGGTAGATGGATATATGGTATACCAGACTATGGTGTACATTACTGAATATCTTCTTAAGTTTGCATCAAATATCCATGTAGATCGCATTTGGGATCTCGAGCCTTTTTAAAAATTAGAAGGGGAGTACTTGATGGGGAAAGGTACATTGAGGAAAGTGAGAGGTAATAAATTATAAGATGTTATTGTAATAAATTATTTCTTAATCTTCAAAATAAATTGGTTGTAAGTTGTCTATTTTTTTTTTGTACAGATGCTCGAGAGTGGGATGCACTACATTTGTTTATTGCAAAAAATCTTGATTGGATGATGGTATGAATTGAACGATGTCAACATTCTGGTCGCACATTAACATGGGAAGGTGTATCTTCATTGGTTAAAGAAGCTCATCGTAATGGAGATTCCAATGTTATGCAAAGGGAAATAGATTTAGCATGTGGTTCAAGAAATTTCCAGGTACATACAAATTTATTAATCACCCGTATGTTTATCAACTCACGATACAATAGTTTTGATATGTTTCACATATTATTGCAGGTTAAACACCACAAGGCTATGTTCTGTAATGGTCAAAAATTTTGCGTCAAAGTGTTGGATGACATGAAGAAAACTTGTGATTCAGGAATAATTGCAGTCTTTCAAGTGACTAATATTTCATCTAGAAATGACTTACATCCTCAAGAGTCTAAAAATCGATACTATGGCATTTTGGATGAGATACTTGAGTGTGACTTTAGTTCCTTAAAATTAGTACTCTTCATTGTCAAATGGTATAGGCTACAACTTAATCCAAATGATCTTGATAGAACTATTATTGAACATGATAATGGATTTACAATGGTTAATACAAGGTCGTTTGAGCTAGTTGGGGATGAGCCTTATGTTCTTCCAAGCCAATGTGAGCAGATATTTTACTTAGAGGTTCCACATAAATTAGGTTGGTCATTTGTTGTTATACATGAACCGAGTGGAAGGCCAATAAAGTATAATGCAACGGAAGAAGAAGATACTGAAGAAGTAGAAGATGATGTAGACGGTGATCACGATCGACAGTTATTGGATGATGCTCCTAACACAAATTTTCATGAAGAAGAAGAAAAAGATGATGATGATGATGTTGCTACTGATGATGATGATGAAGATGATTTTGATGTTGATGATGATGTTGATGATGACGACGATGGTGAGGATGATGATGATGACGACGGTGATGATGATGATGAGGATGATGATGATGATGATGATGATGATGATGATGAGGATGATGATGATGGAATTTAGATGTATGCCATCAATCTTTAATCTATTTAATATTCATTTCTTGATAGAAATATATTTGTCTTATATATATGGTTACATAGTTTATTCATTATCTATTTAAAAGCTACAAGTTTCAACTACAAATAGAATACTGCTAATCTAAATTAACTATTAATCTAAATTAATTAAATAAAACTATTTAAAACACATATTGATGTGTGAATGTATTGAGCCTTATTTTCTTTCAGGTCAAAAGCATTTGTACATGTTTAGTTTAGAAAAGGGAATTCATTAAATATCTATAAAAGGGAGTTGTACCTAGAATATCATAGGGAAAACATAATATAAGTGCTTACCCAATTTTTTGGTTAATAATTCTACCTCTGTAGGTGATGCAGAGACCCTATATGGTCTTGCAATCATTCATAACAAGAGGGACTTCCATAGTGTTCTCACAACACCAACCAAACATCTTCATAAAATCCCTCTCCTTGATCCTGTATATGAGCAATGTTAGTATACTAATAGAAACCAAATTTAAATAAAGCTTCTACAAACTAAACAAAATTCATAAACTTCAAGATAGACTAAGATGAGCTCTCAATTGAGAATATGAGCCATTAATGGACTCTCTCAATAAGAAGCTCTCTTGTTGAGTGGCTTTGTCTAAATAGATAGGATGTATGCTCAAGCTTATGCTTCAAAAATGGCTTGCAATGGAGTTGGAATTTGGGTGTGAGTGTATGGTTTTGATGTAAAATGGAATTATGACTTTACTTCATGGATTGTGTTATTTTGAAAAGGGGAAGGATCCAATTTATAGGCAAGAGGCTTGAGGGATTGAGGGCTAAGATGCAAGGATGGAAAAAAGCTCATGGAGGGCTCAGATTGCATGAGAAGAGAGCACATGGATTGTGCTTCCTTATAGCCAATCAAGGAGTGACACATGTCACATGGTGAGAGGATGGAGGAAAGGGGAAGGATGAGTCAAGAAAGGAGGCTTAAGGGATAAAATCTTCATAAAGACCCTCATAATGACTTGTAAGAGCAATAAAAGGGCTTGTAAGAGTCATTTATGACCTAGTGGACTTCATAAAGTTTTATGGTTGAGATATTTTGAGGGTGATGAGAGCAATTTTGACTTGGACTTGATTAGGGTGGTTTTAAGCTTGCTTAAGCTTGTGCAAATGATTAGAGGATGGATTAGGATGGTTTAGGATTAGCTTAGGGATAGGCAAGTGGATGGCATTTAATGAGGGTGGGTGAAGGAGAAGATATTTGTTAACTTTGGCTTGGGTTAGTAATTCTTAACCCATGTTTAGGGAATGTGACAAGGTTAGGAGGGGATTAGGATTAGGTTTAAAGAAATCTTCTAGAAGAGTCTAGACTTTGGATGAGGATAAAGACTTTCTAGAATAGTCTAGAATTTCCTAGGATGAGGATGAAGACTTTCTAGAAGAGTCTAGAACTTCTTAGGATGAGGATAAATTAGATTTTTAGGAAATAAATAAAGTTTAATATATTTCAAGGGTTTGGGTTGAGGAGATATTTATTAAAACTTTTTTAATAAACATGAGGATTAATATTTAATCTTAATTAAATATTTTGAGTTGGGATTAGGGGTAGGAAATGATGGGATTAGCCTTTAATCAAAATTATAGAAGGATTAGAAGATTTTGGAAGAGGTTAGTGGTCTTAAGGAAATTGGCCAAGTTTTGGGCAAAAAATAAATTTTTTATTTATTTTAGAATTTTTGGTCAATTTATTAATTAAATAATTAATAAATAAGGAAATAATGTTTAAATAAGATTTAAACATTTTTGGGAGGGATTCCTTAATTAAATATTTTTAATTAAGATAAAGGGATTTAATGGCATAAAAATTAATTAATTAATTAATTAATTAATTAATTAATTAATTATTTAAATAATTAATTAATTAATTATTTAATTAATAAATGATGATGTCATCAGGTATTTTTTCAAAAAATAAAAATACTTTATTTTTAAAGGATTTTTAGGTGTCTACATTTTGCCCCTCTTTGATGTGATGCCGCAAGTGGCATGGCATCAAAGATAAGAAAATAAGATGCCCAAGGCTAGAGCAGAAGAGGAGAGAATGGATTGTGAAATGCCCCCTCAAGAAGGCGACGAGGAGAGAAAGCAAGGCTCGACGACTTCTTGAAAAGTACAAGAATTTGAGATGAGCGAGAAGACTCAGATTGGCAAAGAGAAGGGGCTGAATCAACTCAAACTCTCACTATGGGAGAATGATAAAGGAGAATCAGATGCACAAGAGGAAGCAAGCTTAAGACTTTAGGGAAGGTGGAGGATGAAGGAGTGGAGCGCTATAAAAAGGAATCCAGGATAGGGAGATGGATGAGGGGATTATAAAGCTGATGCAATAGGATTTCAAAGAGTCAGATTGGCGAAAGATGGGTTTCAGAGATCCCTAGGACTAGGATTGTGGATCTCGAAAGATGAGGCTTGGTGGATTGATTTGGATTGGTGGATCCCTAAGACTAGGATTGTGGATCCCTAAAGCTAAAGGTGAGGAGTGATTCGAAGAGATACTGATGCATAAGCTGGGGTAGGAGAGACGGATGCTGGATATGGATGGGGGATAATGGAGATGAAGGAAAACCATTGAAGCTTTTTGAGCTGGGGGATACTTCAAAGAGAAGTACCACCATGTAGTTGAGCACTAGATTTTGCTATAGGATTGTTGGTTAATTGCCAAGGTTACCAAGAACATCAAGGCCTTTTCACCAACTATCCAGAGGACTAACGAACTGACTCAAAACAAACACACAAGGATTGCCCCAGTATCACACATGAATCCTAGAGGAAGCAGTGTGGAAATGACACTGGGTAACCCACAAGCAGAAAAGAAAATAAGCAAAAGACATGATCAAGACCTTACGCTCTGATTGCCCCATTCGCAGTATACCATGATATGGAAGATTGTGGCAACCTTGAGGAGGGAACAAGGAGATTGCTTGGAAAAGATATTTCAAGACCCAAAAGGGAAGATCCCAAATCAAAAGAAAGTGAAAATCCAAAAGAGAGCCGTTTGCCAACGAGATGGGTAGGACAAGGTACTAATGGACCAAGATCAGACATGAGAAAAGCTATATCCTGCAATGACCTATCGGAGAGCATTGAAGCTGGTGGATTTGGATGAGTGATGCATCTGGCAAGCTGAACTAAGAAAGATAACACTTTAGTGACAGGAAATCTAGCTAAAGGATGTGTTGGAATAGCTAACCAAGGTGTGTGATGGGTGCAAGATGCTGATCAAGGATGAACTGACACGAACGTTGGATAGATGCAATGGTACTAAGCTAAAGAGGATGTACAAGCTGATGGACCAAGATATGTACAAGCTGAAGCTGACCAAGATAGTTACAAGCAGGCAAAAGCTCAAGATGATAGGATAGTGGGATGGTTCGACGTTGTGCAAGATGCAAAAGCTAAGGGTGGGGTGATAGCAAAAGATATGGATTTGGCAGGATGCATCCAATGATGATGAGAGATTTTGTGGCCAAGGATAGCTAGGAGAGTAGGATGAGATGGCTGGATAGGATGGTAGATAGCCAGGATTATGATGGATATAAAGAGATGACATTGGGTTTGCATGAGGATAGCCTAGAGCTAGATACCAATGACAAGGGAGGATGGACAAGACAAGATCTCCAAGGAATATAGTGCCCCTAGTTAGAAGATAACATGTGGAAGGAGGTCTTATGATGGATGTAATAGGATTGAAGCTAGGATGAAAAAAGCTGAAGGGGCTAGGGAGATGGATGATAGCTGGGATGGTTGGCTGAAGCTGTAGGAGATAAGTGGATGGTGTGAGATGGAAGATGGAGGGTGGAGGATAGGTGGATAGATTGGAAGATGGAGTTGGATGTCAAGAGATGACCAAAAGCATGAGGGTGATAGGCTAAGCTGGGGATGGCAGGATTACGCATGATGCTTTTTTGCCAAGTTTTCATCATGGTACTTGTCCAAGGCACTTGAATTGCCAAGTTTTCACTAGTGGACGCTTTATTTTTTTTTACTTTTTTTTTTTTGACTTTTGACTTTTGACTTTGGACTTAGCTGGAATGATTTTGGCTTTCTTCAGCTATGTTTGGCTCATAGATGTTGGTAGGATGGATGAAAGAGGATTGGATTGAACAAGTGGAATGGTGGGTGGGAGTTTGACAGATAATGAATGTGAAGACATAAGGCTTGTGCGTAAATGGATGAGGAAAATGGAAAGATCATCATTGGCACACACCTTGAGAGGCGATAAAGTAGTGGGAAAGATGGTTTTGAGCGAGGTTGAGGAGAAAATGGAGGAAGAGAAAGATAAGGACTAAAAGTAGAGTTGGAAGATGGAGGATGGGACATTTAGGATAAGAAGCATATGGACTAAAAGTGGATTGGGGGGAGAAAGGATGCTTATATGGGGATTTGGATGAAGGATGGATGGATGAGGCTTTTTGAGTAGCATGAATGGATGTCAGTTGAGATTTTTCTTTGAGATGCATTTCTTTTATGAGCATCTTGGGTATCCACATGATTTTTGACTTTTTTAGCTTGGGCTTTTGTTGCCTCTTGACTTTTTCTTTGATTGGGATTAAATGTTTCTTGTTTTAAACATGTATTTTAGAAGGGACATGTTGAGACTTGGATTTTTGTGGATTTTTGGATTTATGCTTTTGTATTTTGGCATCCAATATGCTTCTATTAGCCATGGGATGGGAACAAGAGCATGGAGGAGATGGAGGGATAATTGATGGAGTGATAGGGTTTAAAGGTTGGAAGGGATTCAAGGGTGAGTGCCTTTGATGATCTAGCTGGTGGATTTGAGGGGATGGAAGGATAGATTGGAACATAGGATATGGATGGATATAATTGCCCAAAATGGATGGAGGGAAGGAAGGATATGGGCCCAAAATAGATGGAAACGGGGAAGGTGGAGGTCCCAAAATAGATGGAGGGGATAAAGGATTCATATTAGGTATGTAAGGACCCAAAATGGATGGAAAGGGTGTGGGATTTAGATAAGGGATATATGGACCCAAAATGGAGGGTTGGAGATAAGGAGTAGGATGAGGGCCCAAAATAGATGCAGAATAAGATGGATGGGAACTTTAGGGTGGAGATGGAAGGTCTTGGGACCATGCCGGAATAACGGGGATACCAACATCTAGAAATACATTTTCATTTCTTTTTTCAATATGATGTTCATTATTTGGAACACAAGATGTGATTCCATTACTAGCTAAAGGAGGTGGAGCCTCGGATATGATAATTAGTTCTTTTTTGATGGATCTATCATCATGGATTATGGGAGATGTATGATCATGAAGCATAGGAGATGGGAGGATAGGATCTTGAGTTGGGTGGGTTGAGGGAAAGGGATCTTGAGATGGAGTAAGTAAGATGGTAGGATTTAGATATGGAGGGGATGGTAAAAGTGGATCATGTAGGGGAATAAGTGGGATGGCGACATCTGTTGTTCTATCGGAGGATATTTCAACATGCTTTTGGACAAGATCTTGACAAGAATGGATGGGAGTGGATGCATGAGGTTCATTATATGGGATTTGGATAATGCTTGGAGGAGGAGATGTGGATGGGATTTGGAGCAATTCGATGGGTGGTATGGGGATGATAGCTATGGGAGATGGAGGTGATATTATAGATGGGGAAGCTTCATTATTGACTACTTCACATGGTTTGATTAGATGACATGGCTTATCGACTGTTGGAGGTGACATTTCTTGTATTTCCTCTAGGAGATTCCTTGGAGACTCGTGTGTTGGAGGTGGAGGTGGATTGACAAGAATAGATAGTGTGATGGGGGTGGAAGATTGGAAGATGGTTGATTGGGTGATGGAGGACAAGCGTCATGCGTAATCTCACCAAAAATGTATATGAGCAATGTTAGTATGCTAATAGAAACTAAATTTAAATAAAGCTTCTACAAACTAAACAAAATTCATAAACTTCAAGATAGACTAAGATGAGCTCTCAATTGAGAATATGAGCCATTAATGGAATCTCTCAATAAGAAGCTCTCTTGTTGAGTGGCTTTGTCTAAATAGATAGGATGTATGCTCAAGCTTATGCTTCAAAAATGGCTTGCAATGGAGTTGGAATTTGGGTGTGAAAAGAGCATATGGGGGATAGATGGTAGATGTAGGCATGATGGAGGATTTTTGGAAGCGTGCTTGGGGATATAGGCACCCAAGATGGAGTTAGGAGATGGGGGACATGAGTCACTAGATGGGGGATTAGCAATGGTGGATGCCTTTATGCATTGGGTTTCAACTTTTTTCTTGGGGATCCACATGGTTTTGGATTTTCTTTTCATAGGCTGTTGCATTGTTTTGCATTCTTTGATTGGATTTTTCCTTTTTGGAGTATGTCTTTTAGAATAGACATATGATTGCCTAGGATGTGGATTTTTAGCTTTATGCATTTTGAAGTTGGCATTCACATTGCTGTGGTAAGCTTTGGGAAGATGGTTAGGAGAAGCTTTGTGAGATGGAGAGGATATGAAAGAGCATGTAGGGGGATGATGATGGATGATGTGCCCTGATATGTGCCTTTGTTGATCTTGCATAGGAATGGATGGAATAGGATTTTTATGATGGCTGATAGGAGGATGGAGGATGGTAGATTTTGGGACATAGGGACCCAAAATGGATTTAGCGGATGAAGGGGGGATATGGTAGGTTGTTTTGGATTGCAAAGATGGTGGAGGGGGGATGGCATAAGATTTCTTGAAGGAGTGATGGGAGGCTGGCATGGTGGGCTTGGAGATAGGCTTGGTTTGGGGGTGTGGTGTACCAACACCTTTAGATGGTGAGCCTTTGGATACATATCCAAGACCATGAAATCCTAGAATTTTTTGTGCAATAATAGGCTCTCTGATTCCTTGCTCTTGTGGTCCTAAACCTTGACCTTGATAATGCCATCGATTGAGCATTTGAACAAGTTGAGGAATCTTTTTGCTTGCAAAAAATGATAGAAGTGATTTATTAGGTGTATTGCAATGGGGATATATTGTTCTTAATTCTTTTGCCGAGAGAGGGCCACCATGGATGAATTTAAGTGAACCAAGAGGGTAGATTATAGATGGTGGAATAGCTTAGATAGGTGGTAAGATGGAAGCATGGAGTGGGGGAGATGGAAGGATAGGATCTTGATGTAGCTGGTGGGATGACAAGATATCTTGTAGTGGAGGAGATATGGCTTGAGGTTTTGGAGATGGATGGGATGGTGACTGCACTATGGATGGAAGACATGGTATGATGATATCTTCATTTATGCTTTAGGGGATGTCAACATGCTTTTGGGAAGGATCTTGATAGGATTGGTTTGGAGTGGATGGTGCGATAGGAGGTGAAGGGATGGATAGATGGGAGATTCAGTAGTGGAGATGGGTGAGTAGAAGATGGATGCATAAGGGTCATTATGAGAGATTTGGGAAATGCTTGGAGGCGATGTGGATAGGATTTGGAGGGATTTCATAGGTGGTGGGATTTTGATGCTTGCGGGAAGTGGAAGGATTTTAAGAAATTTGATGGATAGTATGGGGATGATAGCTATGGGAGATGGAGGTGATATTATAGATGGGAAAGCTTCATCACTGACTACTTCACATGGTTGGATTAGATGACATGGCTTATCGACTATTGGAGGCAACTTTTCTTGTATTTCCTCTAGGAGATTCCTTGGAGACTCGTGTGTCGAAGGTGGAGGTGGATTGACAGGAATAGCTAGTGTGATGGGGGTGGAAGATTGGAAGCTTGGTTGATGGGGTGATGGAGGGGAAGCTGGAATATCAGATGGCATGACTAGATAGTTTGGAATAACTCTTGGATTTTGGGGGATGCTTGGGGGAATGTTTTTAAGGCTTTCAATATACCTATCATAGTCAACAAAATTTTCATCATCATTGGAATAGGAGGTGGCAGTAGCAAGGACAATGCAACCAAACACATCATGATAGGATTGGTACTTCACGCTTTGATGATGAGTTTGATGGGGATGGGGTCTTGCGTATGGATGAACATGGAATCTCATGGTTGGATTTGGGTTAAGCACAGATTTTGGATTGGCTGATGAAAGATTTCCTAGGGAGAGTCAAAGTTGCATGATAGACCTAAGGAGGATTGGCTAGATATTTTTGGCTTTCCTATGGATGGAAGACTTCAGGGGCATGCTGTCAAAAAGTGAGAGTTTTTCTTTCCTATGCGCTGGATTGGTGGAGATTGTGTCAACCTAAGAATAGACTAATGATCCTATGGGCATGACACAAGATTGATCACTTGTGGATCCCAACCTTTAGCTCAAGGTAATGAGGGATACCAGGTGACAAAGCTAGATTACCCTAGACAAAGCTCTGTCAAAAGGATAACCGTGGTGAGGCTGGTGGATTGGTCAGATTGATTGGATAGCAAATTCGAGCAGAATGACAACAACTCTCTAAAGGCTTGGGTGTGATTTTGGATTGGGTTGCTAGCTGGCTGGGGGGGATGATTTGGAGAGACTTTGGATTTGGGATTGTTCTAAAGCAAGGAACTAGATAGATTTGGTTGCAGCGGGGGAGCTTGGATGATTTTTTGATGAGGTAGCGACTACGCTAAGTATGCCTTGAGCTGGGAGATTTTTTCTTTTTTGGGATTTTGACCAAAGTTGGCAAACATTCATTCAAAAGTTATGAACAAACAAGCAGACAAAATTTTGGAGCAAGCACGTCAAACACACCAACATCCTAGGAAGCTTTCTACAAGGATGAAATTTGTTATAGCTAGGGAGTCCTCGATATACGCAAGGTACATGAGGCCCAAATCCATAGATGAAACCAAAAAGATGTCACACAGCCGAGAGGAGTGGTAACCCACTTCTCCTCTTTCACTTCTCAAGGGTATAAAGTTCCTTGAGGCTTAGCCCGAGTGACAAAATCTTGATTCCAAGAGAGGTGTCTTTGGATTCACCTCCCAATTTTTATACTCTGTCGGAACACTGGAGTTGAGGTCATCCCAAGGGGTGATGAAATCCCCAAGCAGGCCTCCTAAAAAGTGTAAAACAAGACCACATACATGATCTTGGGCATTAAAAGACACGCGTTTATTCCAATTGATGATTTAGATTTTGTAAGCTATGATTGAAGACACTTGTGATTATGGCATACAATGTTCATTCCAATTTGACAGCATCGTCAGCATAATGAAAGTCGAGAGATCGTCAACATAAGAAATGCTAGCGTCATTGAAAATGTGTCCAAACCATGCAATGTTCATTGATTGTTAGGCATTCAAGATTGAGTGTGAGTTTGTTTTAAGCCCAAAACAAAGATATGTGAAACTCGATTGCCAAGCGCGCGCTCGGAGGCCCTCCACGTCAAGATTTGTCCAATTTTTATGCCCAAATGAAGTGTGAGCAAGATTAATGCACATTCAAGGAATTTTCTAACTTAGAAAAACCACTAAAGAGCCAAGTGAGTGGAGTTTGATCTTTGTGGAGCACTTAACACCCTCTTAGGTAGACCCATCCCCATAAATGGTGCTGAGATTGCAACCAATGGTTGAATTGATGGGTGATTAGAAAAGAGGTGAGTCCAAGGAACTACTGAAATTGATTTTTGCAAATTTGTATTTAACTTAACAAAGTCTCTTAAATATCCAAAACTCAAACTTTACCTAAATTGCATGTGGAAAAGAGATTTGTTTTGTTCAATTTTAGAAGCTCTAAATGAAGTGTTTGATATTGCAATGGTTAATTGATCCTTGGCATTCAAGATTGGATTTTTTGTTTTAATCATGCATTCAAGAGTGTGTTTAGCAACATGCATTCAAAGACAAGTGATTAAACATTCAAGTTTTTTCCTTTGAGCATTCAAGATTGAGATTTTGTGTGTTGTTTTAAGAACTTTGAAGTTCTTTGTTTTAACCTTAGATCATTCAATATTGTTTTGGACTCAAAAGTGAAAATGACTCTTTGGACTTTGCTTTTCATTCAAGATTTTGTGTTCTAGTTTGCATGTTTTAAGCCCAAAAATGATATTCCTAGATTGTTTTGATGCATGAAAAACCTAATAAACATTCAAGATTTTGCAACAAGACATTTGTTTGGAACAAATAACAAAAGTTTTAGGACTCTTAGTTTTCATGAGATTTTTAAAAAAAATTTAAAATATTTTCAAATGAGGTTCATTTTATCCTTGATTGATGCTTTGAGTTTGATTTAGATTTTAGTGTGCACTTAGTGTTGATTTTGAACCTTTTGAAATGGAAACTTGAAGTTCTTTTTAAATTCCCAAAAATGAAGTGTTCCTAACTTTGCATGAATGCATCTAAAACCTTGATGTTGCAAGGATGCAAATGATTAGATTGGTTTAGTTTCACTTGTTAAAAGATTTTTTCTTTTTTGCAAATTTTTAATTTTTT
The DNA here is from genome assembly GCA_028749045.1 of Cupressus sempervirens. Lineage (NCBI taxonomy): Eukaryota > Viridiplantae > Streptophyta > Pinopsida > Cupressales > Cupressaceae > Cupressus > Cupressus sempervirens. The sequence goes on along the minus strand of CM053792.1, from coordinate 961,935,796 downwards.
AATGGATTTAAGTATGATTTGGGGGTTCATTTTAAGCACTAAAAAGAAGTGTGTATGATTTTGCTTCCTTAAAAAAAAAAATGGCCAAGATCTCCCACAAGAAGAAGAAGAATAAGTAGATGGAATAAGAAGAATATAGACAAGAAGAGGAAGAAGAATTCCAAGTGCTTTGTCCACCTATAAGCTTGAAAAATTTGCAAATACTATGAGATAGACTATGAGTTCCTTTGTCTTCTTCGTGCTCATGTGGACCTACAAAACCAATTTATACAATCCTACCAATCACAAAAACAAGCAAAATTAGCCAAAATCAGAAAATGACATACAAAACTTGACTAAAAAAGCTAATGAAGATGAGCCATGTGGGGTCCCACCGGGCGTGCCAAAATGTATATGAGCAATGTTAGTATGCTAATAGAAACCAAATTTAAATAAAGCTTCTACAAACTAAACAAAATTCATAAACTTCAAGATAGACTAAGATGAGCTCTCAATTGAGAATATGAGCCATTAATGGACTCTCTCAATAAGAAGCTCTCTTGTTGAGTGGCTTTGTCTAAATAGATAGGATGTATGCTCAAGCTTATGCTTCAAAAATGGCTTGCAATGGAGTTGGAATTTGGGTGTGAGTGTATGGTTTTGATGTAAAATGGCATTATGACTTTACTTCATGGATTGTGTTATTTTGCAAAGGGGAAGGATCCAATTTATAGGCAAGAGGCTTGAGGGATTGAGGGCTAAGATGCAAGGATGGAAAAAAGCTCATGGAGGGCTCAGATTGCATGAGAAGAGAGCACATGGATTGTGCTTCCTTATAGCCAATCAAGGAGTGACACATGTCACATGGTGAGAGGATGGAGGAAAGGGGAAGGATGAGTCAACAAAGGAGGCTCAAGGGATAAAATCTTCATAAAGACCCTCATAATGACTTGTAAGAGCAATAAAAGGGCTTGTAAGAGTCATTTATGACCTAGTGGACTTCATAAAGTTTTATGGTTGAGATATTTTGAGGGTGATGAGAGCAATTTCGACTTGAACTTGATTAGGGGGGTTTTAAGCTTGCTTAGGCTTGTGCAAATTATTAGAGGATGGATTAGGATGGTTTAGGATTAGCTTAGGGATAGGCAAGTGGATGGCATTTAATGAGGGTGGGTGAAGGAGGAGATATTTGTTAACTTTGGCTTGGGTTAGTAATTCTTAACCCATGTTTAGGGAATGTGACAAGGTTAAGAGGGGATTAGGATTAGGTTTAAAGAAATCTTCTAGAATAGTCTAGACTTTGGATGAGGATAAAGACTTTCTAGAATAGTCTAGAATTTCCTAGGATGAGGATGAAGACTTTCTAGAAGAGTCTAGAACTTCTTAGGATGAGGATAAATTAGATTTTTAGGAAATAAATAAAGTTTAATTTATTTCAAGGGTTTGGGTTGAGGAGATATTTATTAAAACTTTTTTAATAAACATGAGGATTAATATTTAATCTTAATTAAATATTTTGAGTTGGGATTAGGGGTAGGAAATGATGAGATTAGCCTTTAATCAAAATTAAAGAAGGATTAGAAGATTTTGGAAGAGGTTAGTGGTCTTAAGGAAATTGGCCAAGTTTTGGGCAAAAAATAAATTTTTTATTTATTTTAGAATTTTTGGTCAATTTATTAATTAAATAATTAATAAATAAGGAAATAATGTTTAAATAAGATTTAAACATTTTTGGGAGGGATTCCTTAATTAAATATGTTTAATTAAGATAAAGGGATTTAATGGCATAAAAATTAATTAATTAATTAATTAATTAATTAATTAATGATGATGTCATCAGGTATTTTTTCAAAAAATAAAAATACTTTATTTTTTAAAGGATTTTTAGGTGTCTAAAGATCCAAACCAACTCCATAACCTATCAGAGTGCACACCAAATCCTTATGCCACCTTACGTTCTACATCTTTGGAATAATCCCATGAATGTCCCTCAATCCATCCAATAGATTCATCCAAGCAATCTAATCAACAAACTATCAAATCCTCACAATGCCTCAATAGGCGCCAAACTTGACTTCACCTTAACTAGGTGTTTCCTCCACCTCCACACATATCAAACAACTTCAAATAGCATGTCCCTAAGGTGACTAAGCCCTCAACTCATCAGCTGATATAAAAACCCAGTTTTAGCCCTTCACTAGGCCTACTTCCCTAGTAGGCTTATATGTGAGCCTAATTTAAGTGTTTTATTGTGTACCTTTTAATGTTTTTAAATTTTATGTGATGCTAATGATGGATGTGATTATGATTATGATGTGATTATGCTCACGATAATTGAATTACATTTTCAGGAAACTGAACCCCTTTCAAGAGCATCCCGCACAGTCTCATGGATCGACAGGTATAAGTCAATACTCCTTATAGACAGTCTATTTAATACACTTATCAATAGTAAGATTGATGTCTTCTAAGATCTCTCCCATTTGTAGGTACCAGCGAATAGGTATTTGTCAGAAGTGTCTTCCTCGAGTGAGGGAAATATAGGAATAGAAGAGGAAAGTGAGACATGTAGTTTATCTAGAACAGAGAGATTAACTAGAGGTCAAAGGACTAGAAGGAAATTCAATAAACGCATGAAATTTTTCCTTGCTGAAGGGGGGTCATGTTCTTATGATTATGAGATGGAAGGCGACATCAAGGTGCCCTTGAGGTACCAACATCTACAGAAACATTGGGTACCCAAGGAACTTCCTCCAATAAACACTGATTTTTGTGTTAACGAGAGGATATATCGCATAGCACCATCATCACTACATGGTTTGGGCCTATTTTCTATGGACGGCATAAAGGTGTCTTACAACAAAGTTTTTGAATTGATGGAGTATGTTGGACCATGTTACAATTATAAAAGTTGGATGCATATTGTTAAATATTAAAAAAGTATGCGTAGGTATGCCCTCTCGGCAAATTATATACAACAGTAAGACAATAATCAAAGTAAAAGTGTGGCTATATACATTGATGGAAGGCCAAAAGAAACAGGGAATATTGCGGGTTTTATAAATAGTACATGACCTGGGTCAACTATAAAACAACCCAATTGCATATTTGAGGCATGCGAGGGAAATTGTGTATTCATCTGTGCAATAAAATCAATATGTGCAGGGGAAGAGCTTCTTATTGATTACAATTTGAACCGCATAGATACAAACGAGGCTACTATCATGGGGGTGGTACATACTATTAAACCAACTTCTAATCAATGACTCCAAAATACCATTTAGTCAATAAATTTTTCGCTAACATTTTTATACTTGATCTTTGACATAGGGGCACAATATGGAGCAACCACCCGGAGGGGATGCTGGCTATGTTCCCGACTCATCTGCACATGAGCAGGTAAAACTCATTGTAATTGTGCAAACTAGATAGAAGTAAAATGTTATTTTTTTAATGTTGTTTTCTTCATTGTTTTGGAGTAATTTTGATAATACTAATACTATTGTTGTCACAGAGGGCCAGTGGTCGGAGGGAGGGAAAGGAACCTGCAGTCCCTGATCAGTAGCCCCCCCCTGAGGAGGACCCTTTTTATATTGATTTAGTAGACACCTATGACCTGATCAGTTTGACTAAAAAGTTGCTAAAGAAAATTGGTAGAGAAATTTTACGTTTGGCAACCATAAAGCCTACTACTCAGGAAATAAGAGAAAGGGGAGCTGAATTGATGCACACTTCTGAAACCTTAAAAGTAAGTATTAATGAAAATTTTAATTAGAACATGAGTTCAATAATGGTTTTTATTTTATGCTCTTTTATGGCATTAATTAAAATATGGATGCGTTGTCTTTACAGAGTTTTTTGCATGATTTCAAGCCTTGTTCCCATGATGAGGGTGCTGCAGGTGGTTCAGGTAGATCGCATGTTCCATTCCCCACTTTTGTTTTCCATTGAATATATATAGGAATGATCATAATCATTGACAATACATGCTCGAACAATCCTTTTTTTAATGCTCTAACAATCTTGTCCATGCTAGTCCACGCGCTCTATATTTATGCATGCTCTAACAATTTTATTCTTTAGCTTCACATCAACTGAATCCTATGATGACGTCGCCTCCATCTAGGACAACCACAAATCTCTTTTTGACTATTGAGTCAGCAACACGTAGCTTACAGGCATCAACTGTTGCACCATCTGCTGGTACACAAATCCCTCTTTTTCTCTCTTATGACAGCAACAAACAGTTTTTTTTTACAACTTTTTAACATCAATTATCATTTGTTCTTTTATACTTCATGACAAATACTTATGAAACTTATGAAACTTTTTGCAATAGGAGCTACAGCATCATTTCCTGGATGTTCCTATGTTCCTAGTACGGGAACGGTGAAGGATGTCACATTGATCATCAGCGACGATGAAGGCATTCCATTAAAAGTAGCCAAAGTTCCAGGTACTTTAAAGTTATTATTATTCTATAGTGATATAATAGTAATTTATTTTTTGATCACTCTTCATCGACTAATGATCCCATGATTGTTTTGTAGGGAATGATCTTTTTTGGAGAAAACTTGGTGATGAGTGTTTGAAAATATTTGGGCCCACCATGCGTACCTGGTGGAACATCATATCCTAACTAAAACCCCAAACCACTATTTTGATTTCATATCATTGCTATAATAGTTTTCCTTTTCATCCATTTCTTGAACTATATATATTAAAGGTAGCTTCATTTCATTTATGAGTCTAACATGTTTTTTTTTACTTAAAAGGTGGAATAACCAATGCAAACCGTTGAAGGATGATCTAATAGAGAGCATGACCCAACTCTTTGGACCTCGTGCATTCGAGAGAAACAAGCTCCTTGAAAAATTTGGTTTATGTTTGAAGTATATTAGGGACCAGTACAGAAAAAATTTATGGGATAACCCCAGGTACGAGGGTCCGCCCTATGTTCCTGAGGCTGAGTGGCAGGCTCTGATTTTGGATGGAAAGTATATAGCTGACAAGAAAAATAATATTACACCAGTGGAGAGTACAGAAGGGTATGTGATACTGTTGAGAATCTAATTATGTACTAATTAACCTCTATATTTATACTATCTAACATATTTAAAACTTTTCATAGATTGCCTGACACATCAAAGGCAACAAAGGCAAGACTAGAAAAGCACGGGACACACAAGCTCGGCTCTGGTGGTTTTTCGAAACTTCAAGCAAGAGTTGTAAGTATTAGTAAATGAAAAATTGTATCAAATTTTTTATATAATGTGATGGGAAATTCTAGGACTCCCTTATTTAGCTCATCAATTATAAATAGGTCAATAGAATATAATAACAGTAGTGGATTTTCATATTCAATATAAACAATTCAACAATTGAAGTCAGACTTTGCAATCTAGATTAGTGAAGATTCCTTCATTTACTAATATGACACTATTTACAGCTGCAAGAGCAACAAAGCGACCAATATAACTAGTGGCTCCAATCACTAATATTTTACTTTTCTCTTCGTTCACAAAATCCTCATATGAAGAAATCTCACAAATGGAGGCCATGGTTGAGACTGAATTTTCCTCCAATAGTTGAGAATAAAGGCAGTGATTGAAAGAATGAGGGAATGCAGCAACACTTGCAGCCATTTTTATTTCCAAAGAGCTGAACTAACTCTTACCCAACTTAAGAATTTGGAGAAAATATGTTGGTACAAGCAAAGCATACAAACACGCAACATTTATATAGTAGATTGCTCCATCAAAACTGCTCGATTTTTCTCCTATTATATTGTGATGGATATAGATGATTTTCTGTTGATATTTTAACTACCCTCCATTGGTTGATGAAACAATGCAAGTAAAATTCACCATACCATGCAAAAATGTAGGGTTCAGAGTTCAAGAGATGCCTCACAGAAGAGGATAAGAGAATTGGCTTCCAACAAGGCTATAGAGCGGTGGCTGAACAACTATGAGCTGAAATCAGTATGGAAGGTTCTAATAATGATGCATCTGAGCCACAACTAAATAAGATAAATAAAATTTATTTCAAATTGAATACTTTACCAATTAGTCGATTTGATGTTAAGTTCCAATATAAAGTGAGTATATTTTTTTTAAGAAAGCAATGATAACAATGCGTAGGATGTTGGAATGCAGCCTGACAATCCTTCTACGCAATCTGTGGATGCCGAAGGTTTGCATGATGTGCATCCCAGTGGTGGAGGTATACATTTTCTATTAATTTTTTTATATGTAATTGCAATTGGTGTTTGGATTAAAGTAACATTTTGTATAGCAGTTGTAGAGGATCGATGGGTCGATGTTCATGACCGTGTTGACGTTGAGTCCAGACAAAATGATGTGGTCAAATTAGGTAAAGAGCGCCACAGTTATGTTATTTAAAATAATTAAATACTTGTAACAATTATAATATATTATTTTTAATTTAACTCTTTTATTTGTTATTGCAGAGGACCCCCCTTTGCAACAGCATAGGAATTTGAGATCATCAAGAACAGAGAATAGAACAACTGATGAGGGGGGAATTGATGATGACACTGATGCTCCTCTTAGAGCTTACATAAAAAAAAAGAAATAGAAAGAAAAAAAAGAAATGATTGTCATCTACATACCTTAATTGATAATGAATGAATTTTATGTCTCAATGAATTTAATTATGTGCTAATGAATGTTCATGTATTATGTGTTAATGCAGAATATTGATGAATGTTGCATGTTAACGAATCTAATGTGTTAATGAATGTTATCATATGATATTGATTGAATGTTATCATGTGATATTGATTGAATGTTACATTTTATTAATGGTTGAAAGAATGAATGAATGTTAGATGTTAACGGGGAATGTAGAGTGATGTTAGGGGGAGGGGGGTGGGGCCAAATGAGCTTCTACCTTCAAGTGGTTGGCCCTGTTTAGTAAAGAATATTAAACTATTCTTGAAACAAAGTGAAGCTCAATAAGATACTAACAATAGGTAGAAACAAGAAGCAATAACAAGCTCCTTCTAGAACATAACTCTTACCAATTATTTCTATCTTCCCCACACTAGGAATCTCCATCATATTCTCATATGCTTGCAACAAAATTCTTTTTCTATCTTCATCAGCATCCTTTCTCTTTACCTCTGCTACAACCTATTGAACCTTTTTGGTGTTAGGTTCTCCTTGCTCTTCAACACTTGATTGCTGCTCATTTGTTATTTGTCCTTCAAATGAAAAACTTGTCTTCATATCATCCTTTTCTAGGTTCTTTTCCTCAACCTCATTCTCATTAGCTGTTTGCTTCAAAGCATCATCCTTTTTGATCAAAACAATTTCCATTGCTTCACCATGTTCCTCTTTTCTTAGGAACCTTTCCCTCTCAAAGATGCTAATGCTCGCTGACACCTTCGAAGTTGTCTTGTGCTCCTCCAATGGTGTTAATACCATCTTCTCTCCATTATTTGTGAAAGTGTAGGTGTTCTTTCTGATATCATGTAGGGATCTCTTCTCAACCTGCCAAGCCCTTCCTAAAATTATATGACAACCACTCAAAGGTACAATGTCACACAGCACAACATCATTATACGATCCAATGGTGAAGGGAACATAAGCTTGCTCCTTCACATCAACACAACATCCAACATCCAATCCTTGTGCTTTGTAAGGCCTAACATGTGCTATTCTTGGTAGATTCAATTTGTTAACCATATCAAATGAAACAAGATTTGTAAATGAACCACTTGAAACAATAACCTTTTAAAATTTCATAGAGTGGAACATGAGATTGGATGGCTTGAAGCTGGGAAGCCTTTCTATCAAACAATGTTTGATCCTGTACTTCAGATTTTTAGTCATGACCAACCACTTAGTTGTTTTGGAAGACCTAGGTATGTAATTGCATTGTATTAGATATGGTTTACATTTTTGTCAAGATTCTATTACTACAAAAATGTTGTGTAGTCTATAACTTCTAATTGTATGGTGTTTTAACATAATTTTTGTTTTAATTTGATTTAGTTAGATTGAAAAATGTCTACACAGTTACTGCTAGAAGCTCTTTCAATTTTCACTTGATGGAATGTAGAAATCTCACGTCTTCAAACATTTAATAGAATATGTATATGAATTTTGCTCAGTTTCTTTTATTGCAGGTCAATTATTCAACTAATTTTTTGGGATCGACATTTGAACTTCCATTTTTAGAGGTTAGAAAGTTAGGCTTAGAAACTCAATTTATGCTGAACCATGCTTGGACATCAATGTCTAGTTCAAATAATAGTAAATCTACACAGGAATCTTAATCTAAGAGAAGCTCTAAGGTATTCTTTTGGTCAATAAATAAGTTTTGTTCTTGAATTGTGTTCATCGTTGAGGTTGTACTAAGATTTGAAATGATCTATTGTTGAAAGCATTATCCCATTACATGGCAGTGGAGCAGTTAGATGGAGGTGTGAAAAGAGATCAATGTGAACGATGCAAAGTAAAAGTGAAGGCTCTAGAACAACTCAAAATTGATAAAGCACCACATGTTCTTGCAATTCATCTCAAGCACTTTAGTGTAGTTGGATCTGGAGGAAAAATTAACAAAAAAGTAGACTTTGGTTGTATGTTGGATCTCAAACCATTTGTTAGTAGTTCACATGTAAGTAGCCCTTACAATATTACTTGCCAGTGGATCACATTTTCAGTGGAATCTAATAATATGGTTTTTGTAATAACTACTAGTTTTTTAATAAATATTGCACATTTGAATGATATTATAGTTTCTTTGTCTATTGATCAATCACAGGAGGGAAATTTTAAGAACACTCTTTATGGTGTTCTTGTTCATGATGGTTGGAGCACACATTCTAGTCATTATTTTTGCTTTATTCATTCATCCATAGGCATCTGGCATGCTTTAGATGATAATTGGGTATACATTTGCTACAGTTGTGAAGACATGTTTAATTTGCAAAGTGCTTGGAGCTAATTCTTTCAGACTAAGGTATTTGGATGGAACCGAAAGACCTATCTTACAATGGATAGGATTTGAAGCTTTATCAATTATGATTGTTTTCTAGGTTGGGTTTTTTTGTGTCTTAGCTTAGTCTTTTCCTTTCTGTTTTTTCTCAGCTTAGTTTTTAGTCTAGTCTGTTAACTACATTTAGCCAAATGATGTGATTAGGTTTGAAAATATGGCCTGATATACAACTCTAACAATTAAAATAAACCTCAATGAGTGGAGCTAAAACTGCGATGGTAGGCTAGGATCAAGCTATCTCCTTGAGTCTAATGCATGTGATCAAATTTGGATTGTTAAGAAGTGGCCCCTCTAATTCAAAATTGAGGTCTTCAGAAAAGGTTGATATCAGACCTGCAATCAGATTTAATTTACTGGTGAAGGCCTCACTGTAATCTAAAATCAAAATTTGACAATGGTGTTAGTCTGAAGTCAAAGCCTATTTAATTTTAATTGATTTGGGATATGATCTTCTTAACAGTACCAGCTTGAGGATGGATTATCATGATTGATACAGGCACTAGAATATTCTTAATTTGCAAACGTAGGTCATAATGATGGATCAGACCTCTGCTACTCTCAACAGTCTCAGTAAAATGAAACAACTTTATTCAAATCTGCCTCTAAAAGTTTGAAATTTCTACCCTTATCTTGCAATTTTAATCAAGAGATCTTCAAAATAGAGCCTTGCTACCCTGCCTTCATAGAAAATGTCTTGGTATATGGGGCAATTATCAGTGCAACTTAATCTTAAATGCTTGGAAATTTTCATTAAATGAAGATTGCCTCAAGTTTTGAGGGTGAGAGACATGGCATTTAATTCATTTCCCTTTGAAATCTGAAATTCAAGATTGTGCATCGGGTAGAACCTGATAAAAGATATTAAATTTAATGACTTGATTCACAAAGGTTAATGTAAGACAGTGATAGCAAGGGCTGCCATTGACTTTTGGGCCTAGATCTGCATGTATTTAATTCAATTAATCCTCCATACCCCTACTCGAGTTTAATGCCCAAGATCCAGCTGTTTGGATTGAACTAGGGCCTAAGCGACTTAAATTTAAATCCTTAAGGCCAGATGTTACATCTTTAGGGCCTAATTTAGCCAACTGATGTTACATTTTGGGCATAAGGGTTCATTTCATTGGTCTTTGAGCACAGATCTGGATTTAATTCACCCTAAGTTAGCCATAGGGCAGATCCCATTTCAAATTACAAACACATTTTGACGCTCTCAGCCCATATATTTTATCTAGGATAGGGCTTAGCTAATTGAACTCTTTGATCTGATCATAATTTGGGCCTATATTAGGCCACATGTCTTATACATGGGTCTTAATTAAAAGCCTTACATCCACACACCTCAAATAGGGGCAAGTTTCAATTCATTTCAAGTATAACCCCTCTGTCTTAGGGCTTGATCCACCTTGAAATTGGACCCTGATCTGGCATACATTCAATTATTTTTTCTTATAGTAAGGCCTTAGATCCCCCCCATACTTCATATAGGGCTACTCTTTGCACAAGATGCAAATTTAAAATCCACTGTTATCAGATTTAGATCTGGCCTTCTGTAGTAAAGGGCGAATTTGAGTTGTAATTACTTTCAGATTGCAAAGTTCATGGCCATTTGGAGCTTATTAAACTTGAATCTTGGCTTAAGCAGGCTTTTAAGGTCACAACATTTCATTTTCAGGCCTTAATTATTAAGTTTTAGGCCTTCTCAAGCCCATTCACCAACCATAGTGCCCAATTTTAAGTCCCATTCTTATGGAATTGTGGCTTGGTGTTATTAGACTCGGCCCCCACATTTTATCGCCAAGGGCTGTCTATATGCATTAGATATTGCTCACATGCCTAAGTTTACATTCTCAGCTCTAGGGCATTATTACTAATACTAAGAGTTTTGAGCCATGTGGGATTGAATTTTGGGCCCATAGGATCAATCTCAGGCCTTATCTGCTTCTCCCTTCACATCTCAGTTCTATTTTCAAGGAATGAAGAGGAATCTCATTTGCTAGGAATGAAGACTAGTCTCATCTCCATTTGCTAGGAATGAATTGGAGTCTCATTTCCATTTTCTAGGAACAAAGAGGAGTCTCAGCTCCATTTACTACTTCAGCGAATTTTACATTTCCTTAGCTCAATTTCTATCTTTACTCCCCTTTTTAGAGTTAGCCAAATTTTATCAATTTTCATACTCTATCCAAACACAGCCTTTTGCACCCCAGATTGCTGCCAACCTACTCAACTAGCCATGCTCATCAGAAAAAGAGGAGGGGGGGTCACTATTTGCAATAGGGTGATGTTGTGAAAACTACTTAAGAAGTAGTACATCTAAAACTAGACTAATACATAAACCTAACTAGGTACTTTTCTCTAAGTTTTTCTACATATAGTGATGCGCCCCCCTTATCTCAAGACATCAACCCATAAAATGCTTCATTATCTATGCATCCAAGAGAGAAAGTATGCCATCTCCTATCTCTTTGAGGAATATGGTGATTTATCTCAACGTGTACCTTTTGAGAATAAACATTTAGATGCTTTCTCTCCCATTGTTTGATGTCTTTTTATAGTTTTATTATTGGTATCCCTTTCTACAATCTTTTGATAAGAACATCGTATTTAGTTTTGAAAGTGTAATTTTAATCTTATAATTCATTCCGAATTCACAATATCCTTTTCACCATATGTGACAGAAAACATGCATTCTTTCCAAACGACAGCAATCTCTTTTAGTGTTGCAGGTGTACACAAGATATCCCAATAGGTAGAAAATTTGTCAAACGTCAATTTCATTTCAAAAAGTCTAGAAAAGAACACAAGTTCTGGTCAGTCATGCAGTAAATCCAGTTCATCAGCAGATCATGATGCATCATGCTTGCGGCGGGGTCGTTGTGGCAGCAACGCGAGTGGCCTCATCGCAAGCATGATGCACCATGATCTACTGATGATCTGGATTTACTACATGACTGGCTAGAACTTGTGTTCTTTTCTAGACTTTCTAAAATGAAATTGACATTTGACAAATTTTCTACCTATTGGGATATCTTGTTTACACCTACAAAACTAAAAGAGATTGCTATCGTTTCGAAAGAATGCATGTTTTTTGTCACCTGGGCGGCATATGAATTCATATGCCCCATGATGCATCATGCTTGTTGCGGGGCCGCTGTGGTGACGATGGTAGTTGGCATCACTACCACAATGGCCTTGCCATATTGCTAACCGCGAACGTCACAATTGCGACACCCACCCACGCATTGCGACGAAATGTGCATCACATGCTTAGCGACCCTGTCACAATTCTTGACTATGTGTCGTGATTGCAACACATTTGGAAACATTGCGATGGCTAGTGGCGTTGACACTAGTGCTACCATGCCGCTAGCACCGTTGTGTCACAATTTTCCAAGACCATCACAAGTGCGATGCCTGAGGATCAGCGAACCCATGGGAAAATTTTGACGCCACCTCGTCGCAATGCGTGGGGAAGCTGTCAAAATTATGATGGGATCCGCATGCATTGTGATGGAAGCCGTGCTAGTTTAGAATGGTGAGATTGTGATGAATAGGCATCGCAATTGCAACGTCTAAGGATAGACGTTGCAATTTATGACTTAAAAACAATGACATCTATTGTCGTCCTAGTGGAAACACATTTCCATCGCAATGGCAACACTTGGCCATCGCAAATCGATGCCAAATGTATTAGTGTTGTAATTAAGTTATAAGGATGGAACAGACACTAAAAGATATTGGGATTGAGTTTATAGAACCTATTATCATATACTATGATAACACAAGTACAATAAGCATACCTAAGAATACTATGTTGTATTCTAAGACTAAACATATATCTATTAAGTATCATGTCCTGAGAGAGAAGGTAGCACAAAAAGTGATTAGATTGGAATATGTGAGTACTAAAGATTATATTACAGATATCTTTATGAAGCCCTTGCCTAAAGATACAATTGAGTACTTGAGAAATATGCTTGGGGTTATGCCCTACCTACTTCTAAGTAGATGATACAAAGAGTGCATCAGTCCTATGGCACAAAGCACTATTGTTAAACTAGACTAAATGTTGTTTCTTCCTATATGGGGGAGTATCTATTATGAGTTGATTCATTGAGGACTCTTGGTATTTGGTATTGAATAGTGTATTTGGAAATTTGATTTGATTATAAATTGAAGCAATAAATTGACATAATGAGGCCTTTGTCATTGATGTCAATGGGGAGAGAATACATAAAAAGCATCCTCTAGTTGAATGGGGGAGATATAGTTGTATATCTCTATTAGGGAGATTTAGAAAAATTCATGAATATCTCTATGGGGGAGATATACAACATGAAGATATAGAATAAAGATATGTTCTAGACATTTTTAGATTTGTTTGATTAAGAAGATTTGATAACAATAGCAACAGCAGTAGAGTACTATTTTGTATTCTTGGAACCTAGATGTTTTTCATGTATGTTCCCATAAATTACAAAGGGGGAGATTCTTAGCATCAATTATAATGGTATTCTATTGGGGAGTATCCTAAGAATTGTAAGAACACTTGGGGAGATTGTTAGTATGACGGGCATGTTGTATACATGATTGTGTTTGTCATTAATGTCAACATAGTAGTAAGCCTATAAAGATTGATAGAGCAGTAGATAGAGATCATAGTCATTCAGACAATGTTTTGATTGTCTTGTGATTCACATTCATGGACATCTTCTATACAATGTCCAGATGTTAAGGTTCAATGCTCAGTATGTAAGGTGAAAATGTATGGAAGATATTGTTAAAGTAAATAATTAATTTACTAATTATTTATTATATTACTTAAGCTTACTTAAGTAAATGCATTTATTTATTAGTTGTAGTCTAGGAGTTAGTTATAAGTTGTTGACAATATGGGAGTTTTTCCTCTTTAAGTCATACTTATCCTCTCACCTTGTTCGAGGACTTTCCACCTTACGTGGATGTATGCTTAGTTGTCACACTTATCTCCTAGCATCTTCTAGCTTGTTCTAGGAGATTCCTTGAGGCCTTTATAAGTGGTCTTTCCCTCATTGTATTTCACAAGACATTTAGTATATTGTAAATACATATTTTCTTGTGTTGTAATATCTTCTTCTCTCTCATGTCCATTTAGGGTTTTTCTCTTGCTCCACACTCTTCCTTCCTTGGCTTCCCTTTGATAGGTTTTCACATCTAGGTGATCTTGGGCATCTTCAAAGTTGGATTTCATCAACTCCAACATGGTATCAGAGGCTCCCTATTGCTGCTTTGTTGAAGAATTTTTGAAGCCATGATTTGGAGTCATAAACCCTAGTTTGTTTGTTCATTTTTCTTCAAATCAACGGAACAAAAAAATTTCGGAGCACATTGAGCCCAAACAGACACTACCATTGGATCTGGAAGGCACTTTTTACCTAGGATCCATATAAAATTTGTCAATTTTGGAGACAGGGCTCTGGGAGGTAATTTTTTTTCATTCCAGGGTTGTCATACAAATGATTTCATCAAAAAAAAAAAAATTAAAAAACTTTTTTGGGCTCGCCACCGCTATGCCACACACATGTAGCTTGTAGTGGCTACAACTGGTAGCACCACCCCAGGGCCACCGCGGCCCAGCCGCCACTTGTCCTATGCTCTCCACAGGTGGCACCTTGACTTTCGCTACCTATTGTAGAGCTTCGCCCGCTGCTCCTCTATCAGTCACCGCTCCACCCCAGCTTTTCTGCCCCTATGATGCTCTACAAAGTCAACAACCACCTTAGCATTGGCAGTACCATCTTGTAGTATAGTTAGTACCACTTGGCATAGTGCAGGGGTGACACGTGGCTTAGGTGCCATGTGGCACCTTGCCACATGGACCCGCCACATAACCCCTGCCACATCATCTGCTTTGCCATGTGACATGCCACATGGCATCTTTTTTTTGTTGTGACGGGTCATGGGCCATCAAATTTAGGATAGTGAAATGTTGACATTAGCATGACATCAGCAGTGTATCATCCACTTCTTGCACCTCTCCTCCTAGGTCATTTTTGACCTACCTTCCATTTTTTGGCCATAACTTGAGCATACAGAGGTATTTTTTTGATTCAAAAGAAGCACCGAAAAGATGGTTTGGAGACATAGACATTGTTGTAGGTATTTTAAGGTTTTTATGTTTTTTTATTGCCTATTTTTTAAGTTGAAGTTTGAAGTTGTATTTTTGACTCTAGCATGCATATCTTTTGCATCCCATGTCAGTATTTTGAAAACTTTATATTTTTAGAAAGCTAGTTCTGTCACCTTTTCAAAAATATAGTCCTTTTTCTTAGATTTTTGCCCATGCTTTTTCTATCATATTTTTGGCATTTTTTCTATATGGTGGATATCTTGAGTGTTTTAGGCCTGAAGATCATTTTCCTGGAATGGTTTCCTTTGTTTTAGGTTGTACTTTATTTTGAAGCACTTTTATGTATCACACTAAGATAAAGTGCCACTCTTGCACTCTGAGGGTCATGAACGTTGCTATTGAGTCAGTTGTGCATGCACTATTTTTATAAAGCACCATGGGGGGGGGTTGTTTGCTACTTTAGGCATTCTCCCTTTGTCAAGTGAGTGTCCCTTCCATGAAATTAGCCCCATGTAGTGTCAGTTTGACCATGTCTTTATGGGTGTTTGTAGCTCTTTCCCTCTCTCATTGTTCTTGGTTCATCTGCAGGAGACTTTGGCCCACCTTCTCAGTTGCCTATCATCTCACCTTGTCTACATTAAGGGGGGGTTATGCTGTTGTTCTAATGCATCCTTGGTTTGATGGCTCATTAGTGTGAACTATGTATTCAGTGGCTGATCCTATATACAAGGTGATTGTAGTGGCTAGCTACCTATGCATTTCAGTGAGATGGATCATTTACCATACAGACATTCTTAGTTCGTGCCTTCTTCTTCCTTGGTGGTACTTTAGATCAGTATTTTGGCAGATTTGTGGGTTCTTCATGCTTCAGTGATGCTTCTTCATGATCACTCCTTGTTCCTATTTTAGGGGATATTTCCCTAGTTGCGGGTTTCTTCAGTTCTTCACTAGGTTCTTACCTATTTTTGGGGGAGGGTTTTTCCCATGTGGTTTTCTCTCTTTCCCCATTTTTAGAGGTTGTGTCTTTTACATTGTACATGGGTACCTAACATGGCCTTGCTACTGCGACCCATTCTACATTTTACATTTATTATTTTTGTGAGCTTAAGGCATTTATCTAAGTTGCATTTAAGGGGGGGGGGGGGTGTTAGAGTAAATAATTAATTTACTAATTATTTATTCTATTACTTAAGATTACTTAGGTAAATGCATTTATTTATTAGTTGTAGTCTAGGAGTTACTTATAAGTTGTTGACAATATGGGAGTTTGTTCTCTCTAAGTCATACTTATCCTCTCACTTTGTTCAAGGACTTTCCACCTTATGTGGATGTATGCTTAGTTGTTACACTTATCTCCTAGCATCTTCTAACTTGTTCTAGGAGATTCCTTGAGGCCTTTATAAGTAGTCTCTCCCTTATTGTATTTCACAAGACATTTAGCATATTGTAAATACATATTTTCTTGTGTTGCAATATCTTCTTCTCTCTCATGTTCATTTAGGGTTTTTCCCTTGCTCCACACTCTTCCTTCCTTGGCTTCCCTTTGACAAGTTTCCACATGAAAGTGATCTTGGACATCTTTAGAATTGGATTTCATCAACTCCAATTGATATGCCCAATTTATAGAGAGTAGTACAAAGACAAAGTACCTGAGAAGAAGTTTCTAATGTTTGTGTTATATCTTCTAATAGAGATATAATTTAGAGATGCACCCTTAGTCAGTGATATAAGATAGTCTAATGAAGGCATGAATGAATGCACAATTTGTAGTGCCATTAGTGTGAGAAGTTGTATAGACTGTGAGCCAATAGTACTATTGTGGAAGTAATCATTATATTGAATACAAAGTGTGAAAAGGAGGAGAGTGCTTGGTGAATGCAAGTAAGCAATCCAAGGGATTATTGGACGCAAGATTTTTTATTTGGTTAGAAGATTAGAAGGAGCAGAATTGTATTTGACATTATAGAGAAAGAGGAAGGAGTAATACTATTCATTTTTATTATTGCACAAGGAATAATATAGATATCATTTGGACAATGGCTTCATTGGTCTTTCCCATGAAGTTGTTTGGATAGTGGGTCCATCTGCCTTCTACAACTCCTAATAGGGACTAATATGTACTAAGTATTTTTATAGACTCCTAACAGGGTGCATCCTCTAAAGAAGAATATTTATATTAGTGCAACATCTTGTGGGCACCATCCCTACCAAGGTTTTCCCTCTGATCAAGGGCATCCTAGTTAACATATCTAGTTTTATTGTGCATGATTATCTTGTTGTAGTTTCTAATTATATTTCTCACATGGTTAAGCTTATATAAGTTTGATAATTGTGATATTAGTTTGATAACTAATTCACTCCCACCCTCTTAGTTATATTTTTATACTATGTATTCTAATAGTAATTGACTTTACACTAAACTCCTTTAGTAACTGAGCTGACTTAGTTTACATAAGAATCTTTGAACTTCTCTTCTTTTGAAATTATGCTCAACTCATATTAGAGTCTTCTAAACTCAATTCCAACTAGTAGTGCTCAGTTAGAGTATAATATTTGTGTAAGATTAATAATAATATACAATTGAATAATAATTATTAATAGGTATGTCATTAAATATAAAATTCATACATACCTTCTCCAATTAGTTAGTTCTGGTGGGATCACCTAATCCATTGGATTGGGTGATCTCAACTTTACTTTCTCCATTGCTTTCAACTTTTAGTATTTCTTTTCATGTTTTCTTTGACTCAACTCTATAATTTCCATTTTTTAGTGCAGGTGTTCTAGTTTTGTAGTTTCTACTAACATGTCCAACCTTGAGACAACTAAAATAAACTAGTTTTGCATTCAACCATTTCTTGTAATTTCCTCTAAAATGTGTCTTAATACATTTCTCTAGAATGTGTCCATATTTTTTACAATAATGACAAATATCCCATGCATTGTAATCCCAATGGTGATTATTTGCTTTTCTTGGTGCATGTTCTTGTTTCTTAGGTGTCCAGTTAGATTTATTCTTGAATTTGCAGTCATGAGGTCTATGTCCATATTTTTGATAGTTATACAAATTTCCTTCAAATCTACATGTAGTAAGTGAAATAATTTTCTTTGATCTACATTCATTTTCTTGATGTCCTACCTTCTTGCAATTAAGGCAATTACCAATAGACTTAGGTTTAGAAGTTTGCCTACCATTTTTGCTTTTGCATTTGTTAAGTGTGTGTCCAAGTTTACCACAACAATGACATGTAGGTTTTCCTTAGGATTTTTCATTTCTTTTTATCCACTCTTTGGAGATTCTCCTTCTTTAGTTGATGAAAAGTGGTTCTTATATCCAACTCTAGAAGTATCTTTTATTTATCTAGGTGATCTCACCAATTCTTCAAAGTATTTGATAGCCTCACTTGGTTTGTTCATTCTTTCCAAAAGTTCTTGTTTATTCCACAACTTATTTCTCAATTATTCATTTTGTGACATTAAATTTTTAATCTCCATGTCCTTATTTTATTCCATAGTAATTGAGAGGGGGCATGAATTAGTGGTTTAAAATACTTTTCAAAACTTGAAATAATCACAAGTTATAAAATTTAATACATGAGAAAGATACATAATGAATAACAAAGTGACACAATATTTTAGTGTGGAAAAAATCTTAGGGTAAAAAAATATTTGAATATAAAACTTTATTGGCATCTTGGGTAAATCTTTTAGTACTACAACTCTAGGAAGCACCAACACCTTGTTTTAGAAACACCAATTTACACGAACACCAATCCCTTACACTTGAAGCACCAATTTCATGGATAAAAGCAGCAACAACTTCCAAAATGAATAAATGAGATATAAAATCAAGGCATCATTTATTTTACAATAATACAAATAATGAATCACTAGTTTTGAACTCTTGTTTAAAACATAATACATGATACACATATATTCTGCTCACTAACTGATTCTTTTACATCAAAAATTACACCAAAGTATAAAAGCCTCTTTCAATGAATTTATCACAAGATGACATGTATAATTAGATCTAAAACAAAATATACAATTTCAATAAGATGACTTGAATTAAACTCTTTCAAATTATCAACTTTCTTGAAGTGATAATCTATTGTTTCTCCTCAAAATGTCAAGTATCCAAATATGTTTTCTTTCTCTATCAAAAGATTTGTTAAAATGCTGATATGACTTAGTAAAGAAGAAATATATAACCGTTCTTCTACCTCTAACAAACTTCTTCACTAAAAATAAAATAACAAATAGGAAAGTAGAAGCATAAAGCATTACCCTATTCTTTGTTGTTAAAAATTTGCCTACAAATGTTTGGTCTACAAAGAATTCCACACAAATCCTGGAGATTTTGTCAAACTGTTGAAAATTTTAGAGGACTGTATCCTCTACTTATTAAAAAAAAATGACATTTTGGAGGCAAGTACATACCCCAAACTTCAATTATACCAAAACTTCTCAAAACTGCTAAAATTGTCATAACACTTTGGTAACTACTTCCGAGAAACAAAGTTTTCTATTTCCATACATGTGTTATGCAAAAACAAATAGAGGCCCATTTTAGATAGTTGAAAAATATTTCTAAATAGGTATGATAGTTGTGGTCTAGTTGATAAAAACTCTTTTCAACTTTCACATAGACCAAAACTATTTTTTGATAATCATTTTCTTAACTAATAAGAACATTAAGTGTTAATTGTATAACACTTAAGTGTTTTTCTTGAATATATTTTGAACAATATTAAGGACATAAAATAAGATAATTACATGATGTTAACCATACTGTATGGTAAATATAATTGTATGGATTAATTATTGACATCAATGACAAAAAAGAAAGACCAAATTCCAAGGGTTCAACATATTCCCCTTTAGCATTGATATCAATAAAAACTTCCACCTATATATCCATGTGTACCTATAAATTCTATATCTATCAATTTATATCCATGGGTACCTACACCTATATATCCATCATGTAGGTTTCTTCAACTTCATTTTTTGCCCCCTTTGACATCAATGACAAAGGAGATATACCAAGATTTAAATGTAACAAAAAGATGAGAAAATATGCCCGCTAAAACCTATCACACATTTATGAACTTATGCAAGAGAAGATAGGGATAAAACTCGCAATATTGTTCTTAAGCCTTCAAAAATGGCTCTTGAGAGAGGTTTTGTAAATATGTTAGCCAACAAATTTGAAGAAGCACAAAATTCTAATTCAACATTACCATTCAAGACATGTTCCCTAATGAAATTATAAAAAATATCAATGTGCTTGGTACATGAACGCATAACTAGATTCTTAGAAATACTAATTGCACTATGATTATCATAATAAATAGGAACTAGCTTAGACACTATTACTTTCATATCTAATAAATTTTGAACCATCCAAAGAACATGGAACTATATATTCAGCCTCTATAGTAGAAAGTGTATTAGATTCTTCCTTCTTACTATGTGAACACACTAGCCTATTACCCAAGAAAAATGCTACTCCTGAGGTACTTTTTCTTTCATCTAGAAAACCTACCCAATCTAAGTCAATATAAGCAAAAAATCTCAAATCATCATGTTTAGGATACCAAATCCCATAATCCCCTACCTAGCATGCCAAAAAAAAGTGTGAAAAATGTGGACAAATAGTAAACACACTTCTATGAATTCTTACACTAAAGATCAATCAATAAAACTCCATAAAAATACAAGATCTTAAGAATTGAGTCATACCTTCCTATCATCAATATCCATAGGTTTGTAGAGAGGTAGCTCTCATATGAACATAGGTATTGGTCTGTACAAGTACATCGAATGAATGGAAGATTCAATTGGACATGAACATGCAAGATATCTCCAAGTATTCAAATTTCTAAGTATAGTAGTAGCATCAAGTGTGTATGAAAGTATGATCAATCACAAGAATGATTCAAGTCTTCAAGGAAATCACATGAAAGCTTCAAAAACCTATAGCAGAATGGTGATAGTAAAATTGCATCATGAAAAAGGAAGGAGGTCTCCTTGTATACCAAAGCCAAGAGGTATGAGGAAATTGGAGGGAAATTGAAATTAAATAAAATGGTGTGACCCACATAAATGAATGTGCAATTAGCATTTAATTAGTGACATGGGGTGTAAAACTCCATAAAAATGATAGGATGTGAGGTATTTTAAAAATAGAATAATCCATTTTCTTGTAACGTAAAGTGTGTGACATTTACTTAATTTATTTCTATTAAAATAATAAATGTTGCACATAAAACAATGTGGAGAGGGGTTTTATTTAATAAAAAAGGAGTAAATTCCTTTAATTAAATAATGCCAAAAATAAAATCGATCAACATTTATTTAGAATTAATCAAATTAATTCCAATTTAATCAAGGAAATTGATGTAAAATAATAATGATTAATTAAATTATTTAAGTAATATAATTTGATCAAAGGAAATGATGATGAAAATATCGATTCAAGCTTGAGATAAATTATGAATCTAGGGTACATAATCAAGGTGACCATTTTTTAGTGCTTACACCCTGAACATGTCTCAAATTCTTGTTAACTTCCATAACATAATATTATTTAGGGGAAGATTGAAATCTTGCAACTAAACATACAACATTCATGAAGCCATGAGCTATAGTAAACTATCAATCATGGATCTTTAGATAGTTTGATCAACATCAAGAGAAACATCATTTTTAGTAAGTTTACATCCTTTTAACATTGGTGTTCTCATAGGCTTACAATATTCCTTATGAAATTTCTTTAACACTTCTTTTGTATACTTAGTTTGGGATAACAATATACCATTTTCCAAATAACAATTGTACAACCAAAGAAAATGGGATAGTTTCCTAAACATGGACATTTCAAATTTAGATTACATAAACTTTGGGAAACCTTAACTTAAAGCATCATCATTGGATCCAAATACTATATCATCAACATAAAAAAGATCAATGAGAATATCATCACATGTACCATAGATGTATAATTTACTATCAACACCAAATCTTTTGAAGTCATTTTTTATAAGATACTGATCCAACCTAGAATAACAAGCCCTACTAGCTTGTCACAAAACATAAAGAGCTTTTTTCAGCCTATAAACATGATTAGGATAGTCTTTATTTTCAAATCCTTCAAGTTGATCCATATAAACCTCTTCATTAAGATAACCATTGATAAATTTTGTTTTAATATCCATTTGATACATTTTAAATCCCTTGAAAGTTGAATATGCAAGAAAGATTATAATTTCTTTAAGTCTAGCAACTAATGTAAAAGTTTCATCAAAGTCCACGCATCCTTCTATTTTTGCATAACCCTTACAAACCAATCAAGCCTTGTCCCTTGATATCTTTCTATTTTCATAAAATTTATTTCTAAATACCCATTTAGCACTTATCACATTTGTATCTTTAGGTCTAGGCACTAATTCCCAATTCTTATTCTTTTCAATTTGACTTAATTCCTCTCTCATAGCTTTAACCCAAAACTCATCCATACTAGATTCTTTATATTATTTAAGTTAAATTAGAGATTAAAAAAAAATTAGCACATTCACTAGATTTAGCTCTTGTTCTAGCTTGAATACCTATATGATTATCCCCTATAATCTATTCTTGAGGATAACGCTTCTTTAATCTTGTACTTGCAATCTTTCTGTCTATTGGTTCTGGTGTTTCTATTTGATCTTTTATCTCTTCTTCTATTGGAAATATAAACGAAGTAACTGAGAGGGGAGGGGTGAATCAGTTACCACAAAAACAGTTCCAAAAATCCCTTAGATGTCTATAATATTTACTTACTATTGATACTCGGTAAATGGTGCAACAATACTTTAACTTGGTAGGTTAACTAATTACTAATCATCTAGCATTCATAGTTATTATTATGCTTGCAAAGGTTAAAATAAATGAACACAAGAGAAACCAGATTTAACGTGGAAACCCAATATAGGAAAAATCACCAAGTAACTAGTCACCAATTTTCACTCTTCTGAAGTGAGCCTTGTTAGGAGCCAACCTTGTTAAAGGTTACAATGCACACTATTAGGTGTGGCCTTGTTAGAGGATTTAATCACCCTATTAGGAGTGGCTTGGTTAGAGGTCTTTAGAACAATTCAACTGAACTATCACCTTATTAGAGGATTTACAAAATGGCTGTTAAACCAACTCTGTTAAGAGATTCTAGATTCACTATTAAAATGATTAGAAAGCAACAATGAGGTGACCTGAATGATATGCAAATTATCTTTTTCTGATTACATATCTCTATTCGGCTTCCCTGGATCCTTACTGACTGAATACAACTTTGCAGCTCCTCCAAGATATCTAATCCTTCATCAGAATTCGCTCAATATTTTCTTATTCCATCCTCATCCATATGTTCACACTCATTTTTAATTCACAACTTGAACATCTATATACCTTTTATATTATCAAGTCCACTCAAATATAAGTTACAACAACTAAAAAAATCATTACATCAGTCGGCTGCATGAAACAATTGAAATTAATACCAAAAAAATAAAATCCTTCGTTGGTCGACCCAGCTCGGTGATCATTGCTCCAGAATGGTTTTCTAGTGTTAACCAAGTGAGTCTCAGTAAGCACTGCAAACCCTACAAAAAATCCTTTGGAGACAGAGTGAACTCAATTAGCACTGACCTTCCTTTGCTGACCTTGTGAGCATGGTAGAAGCTAACTCTCTACCACATTTCCTTTGATAACCGAGTGAGATCGGTAGATGTTAACTTTTCTTTGTTAACCCTGGGATCTCGGTTAACACTAACTTTTCGCTACAAAATCCTTTGATGCTAGAGTGAGGTCGGTAAACATTAACTTTTCTTCGTTAATCATGGGAGCGTGCTTAACACTGTAAATTTCTTTGTTGATCATTTGAGCTCGGTAGACTCTGTCTAATGACTGGTATGACATTTGTGTAACATCAAAGATAATACATAATTAAAAATTGTATCCAACAATCTCCCTCTTTGGCATTGATGGCAACACAACATGTCATAGCAGAATGAAATTTGAAAACAAGTCTAACAAGCCTTTTTCTGTCAGAACAACTTTCTCTATTAGATAGCAAACTCTCCCTCTATGAAGGAATTTCATAGAAAACTTTTCTTCTCAAAAAAATTTCAAAAAGATATGACAGTAAAACTCTCCCTCTTTGACAACACATGCCAAAGACAACATAGCTTAAATAAATTTTAATGTACCTTTAGTACTGATTCATATGCAATATTTCCTGATTGTGCTGCATCAACTGATAGATCTTCAACTTGGTATGTGTTGATGCATCACTAAAACTTCATTTTAGTGAGCTTTAGATAGGGGAGTGACCGCTAGCTTACGTCTTAGATACAAGAATGCATCCTTAGGTAATGGCTTTGTGAATATGTCAGCAATTTGTTCCTTTGTATGAACATATTCCAATTTGATCTCCTTATCTTGCACCAATTCTCTGACAAAATGATATTTTATTGCAATGTGCTTGGTTTTGGAATGCATTACTGGATTCTTAGATATGTTTATTGCACTTGTATTATCACAAAACATAACAACTGGTTCTTTGATTTCCACCTTTATGTCTTCGAACAACTGTTTAAACCAAACAATATTAGAATAGTTTACTGTAGCAGCAACATACTCTACCTCTGCTATAGATTGAGATGTATAATTTTGTTTTTTGCTTGTCGAAGAAACCAACCTCTTTCCAAGAAAAAATGCTCTTCCACTTGTACTTTTTTTGTCATCAAGGTTTCCCACCCAATCAGCACCGGTAAACACTTTCAAATTTAGATTACCTCCAAATTTGTACCATTAACCATAATCTTTAGTTCCTTTCAAATATCTCATTATTCTTTTGGTTGCCATCATGTGATTTCCTCTTGGTTTTTCTAAAAATCTAGCTGCAATACCAACTACAAGGGCAATATTTGGCCTAGTATGAACTACATACTGCAACTTTCCAATCATAGATCTATACAATGTTTGATCTACTTCTTTTGATTCATCTTCCTTGGTAAGTTTTAATCCATTACACATAGGAGTCCCAACTGGTTTACAATCTTCCATACCAAACTTTCTCAATATCTCCTTGATGTATTTTGATTGAGTGATGTAGATACCATTTTTATTCTACTGAATTTGAAGACCAACAAAGAATTTGATCTCTCTAAATATAGACATTTCAAATTCCTTGTTCATTTGTTCTGAAAATTCTTTGCAAAGATCATCATTCCTTGTGAAAATAGTATCATCTACAAATATTTCTGCCAAGACAATCTTATTATCTGGTCTGTTATCATTAGTTCTTTGAAAACCAATCTGAATAAGATAGTTATGCAATCTTTCATACCATGCTCTAGGGGCTTGTTTTAGACCATACAATGCCTTGTGTAATTTGCAGGCCATGTTCTTCTTATCTAGATCAAAAAAACCTTTAGGTTGTTCAATGTAAACCTCTTCATATAGTATACCATTGAGGAATGCTGACTTGACATCCATCTAATAAACTTTGAATCCTTTGTTTCTATTGCAAGATTGGAAGGAGTCAGAACCTTACTAGCATATGTCTTGTGAGTCCATGTCTTGTTTTTCTCTATCTGTTCTATTTCTTCATTCATAGCCTCAATCCAACTATCATTTCCCAATGCATCTTTGATATTTCTAGGTTCAAAATCAGCAAGTAAACAAGTACCTTTCAACTTACTTCTTGTCATGGTTCCTTCAAATTTTTCTCCAATGATCTGATCTGCTGAATGATGTCTCCTAACATATTTTGCTAATACAAGTTCCTTGCCTTTTGAATGAATTTCATTGTTATCCTTTTGTACTTCAACTTTAGGTTCTGGCTGTTCTGGCTTGGTAGATATTGGCTTGGGTCCTTCAGACTTGGTAGACACTTGCTCGGTAGCATCAGAATGTAACTTGGGTTGCTGTAGCTCAGTTTGAACTTCTTGTAACTCAGTTACTGATGACTTGGGAGTAGAAGATTCCTGATTAACTGGTACTCTATCAGGTTCAGTGAAAATGAACCTTCTATAATCTTCTAGTTCCCTTTTGCTTTCTTCTTCAATCCTTGATGCAAACTCATCAACTTTCACATGTGCACTTTCTATGACTTTGTAAGTAGACAGGTTCAAACATCTATATGCTCTACTTTTGCAAGAGTAAAAATATTCCTTCATCACCTTTTACATCAAATTTTCCTTTTCTAGATTCTTTCAAAATATAACATTTAATTCCAAATACTTTTAGATAACTTACATTAGGTTTATAGGTATACCATAGCTCATAGGGAGTTTTGAATGAGTCATTTTTAAGCTCTACTCCATTCAAGGTATGAACTGCAGTGTTGATAGCTTCCTTCTAGTATTTGATAGCAATGTTCTTTTCAATCATTAAGGTTCTTGCACAATCCATGATAGATATGTTCCTCCTTTCAGCTATTCCATTTTGTTTAGGAGTTTTAGGGGCTGATACCTATCTTTTGATTCCTCTTTCAATAAAAAAGTTATTGAAATCATGTGAAATGAATTCTCCTCCTTTTTCTGACCTCAAGCATTTCAATCTTTTTCTTGTTTCCTTTTCTACTCTCGCCAAATACCATTTCAATTTCTCAAATGCTTCTAATTTTTTCCTTGGATACATGATAGTCATCATTCTTGAGTAATCATCAACAAAAAGAATGAAGAACTTTTCTCCATTATAGCTTTCAATTCCAATGGGTCCACATAAATCAGTATCCATAATTTCTAATATATCTTCAGACTGGTAGTTTTTACTTTTAAAACTAGTCTTCCCCATTTTACTAATCTAACAATTTTTGCATAGACTGACCTCAGGTTTCTTTATATTTGGAATGCCTCTTACTTTCTTGAATTTTCTTATCTTCACCAAGTTATCAAAATTCACATGACACAACCTTTTATGCCATAACCAACTTTCTTCAGCTTAAGCAAAAAAACATGAATACTCACCAAGTTTAAGATAAAATAAGTTACCTTTTGTTTGAGTGCTTGATCCAATCAGTTCTCCTTTTCCATCCAGCAGTCTTGCTTTTCCATGCATGAATTCTACTTTGAATCCATTATTGAGTAGTTGTGCCACACTCAACAGATTATGCTTTAGTCCTTTTACCTAATAGGCATTATCACATATAAGTTCTTTGGTTAGAGAGATTCTTCCTCTTCTTTTTATACAACAAGGTTCATTGTTACCAAATCTTACATTGCCACCATCATAGTTTTCAAAGTACTCAAACTTAGTTTTATCACTAGTCATGTGATGAGAACAACCACTATCTATGATCCATGTATCATTTTTTCTCATATGAGAAATGAATGACATTTCCTCATCATTATCAGACTCATCTTTCATAGCAATGTAGACAATTTCATCTTCTTCTTCATCATTAGAATTATTAGAATCTTTAGCCATAAAGCATGTTTTCTTACCTTTATCCTTGAATGATTTGAAGTCTTTCTTGCCATTGTACTTGTAACCTGTCTTCTCATCCTTGTTCTGCTTGTTTAGACACCTAGCAGCAATATGACCAATTTCTTCACATGAAAAATAGATTAGAGAAACTTTACCTTTATATTTTTCTCTACCTCTAGAATATTTTTTTGCTAGTAGAGCTTCAATCACCTCAAAATCACTGTCTGAACTTTGGTCTGATTCATCTTCACTTTCTAATTGAAATTCCCTTTTCTTTTTACTTTTCTCCTATAGTGAAAGCTTGGCTTCAAATGTTGATTCAATATTTTTGGAAGCTAGAACATAGTTGTCAAATTTGTCTAGTTTAAATGTAGTTAATCTTCCAACTATGGCCTCTAGATTTATCTTATGATTTTCTTCACATCTTCTTTCTTGAATTGCAGAAACTCTAATTGCATAAATGGAAAGTAGAGTTCTAAGAACTTTACTTATAACTGTCTCCTCCTTGATATCTCCTCCAGATGCTTTGATTGTACTGACACATGCTTTGACTCTTTCAACATATTTTGCAATGTTTTCATACTCTCTCATCCTCGTCTGATTAAATTATCCTCTCAAACTTTTTGATTTGGCTCTTCTTACATTATCATCTACTCCATAGATTTCTTTCATCTTTTCCCACATTTCAAAAGCATATTTGTAGTCCTTGATGTCATCAAATTCTTCATAACTCAAAGCAGATGCTATATCTATTATCATAATTTTGTGGGCCTTCTTTTCAGCAATATCATTGACAAATAGTGTACCAGCTAGTTCTGCATATTTATTGTCAAGATATTTTAGTCCTGTATCTCCAATAGAAGCTAGATGAAGTCTCATCAACTCTTGCCATGCTAAGAAGTTGTCCCTATTAAGTCTTGGAATTTCTCTCTTATAAGACATCCAAATCTTTGATTTAGATCCTTGAAATCTTGTCCTGCAGGCACCAAAAGGTCTAATACAATTATTAGAAATATAGATGAAGTAACTGAGAGGGGAGGGGTGAATTAGTTACCACAAAAATAGTTTCAAAAATCCCTTAGATGTCTATAATATTTACTTATTTCTGATACTCGAAAAATAGTGCAGGAATACTTTAACTTGGTAGGTTAACTAATTACTAATCATCTAGCATTCATAGTTATTATTATGCTTGCAAAGGTTAAAATAAATGAACACAAGAGACACCAGATTTCACATGGAAACCCAATATGGAAAAAACCACCAAGTAACTAGTCACCAATTTTCACTCTTCTGAAGTGAGCCCTATTAGGAGCCAACCCTGCTAAAGGTTACAATGCACATTGTTAGGTGTGACCTTATTAGAGGATTTAATCACCTTGTTAGGAGTGTCCTAGTTAGAGGTCTTTAGAACAATTCAACTGAATTGTCACCTTGTTAGAGGATTTACAAAATGGCTATTAAACCAAATTTTTTGAGAGATTCTAGATTCACTGTAACAATGATTAGAAAGCAACAATGAGGTGACCTGAATGATATGCAACTTATCTTTTTTTTATTACAGATCTCTGTTCAACTTCACTAGATCCGTACTAATCGAATACAAATTTGCAACTCCTCTAGGATATCTTATCCTTCATTAGAATTCACTCAATATTTGCTTATTCCATCCTCATCCATATATTCACACTCATTTTTAATTCACAACTTGAACATCTATATACCTTTTAGATTATCAAGTCAGCTCAAATATAAGTTACAACAACTGAAAAAATCATTACATCAGTTGGCTGCATGAAACAATTGAACTTAATACCAAAACAATAAAATCCTTCACTGGCCGACCCAACTCAGTGATCACTACTCCAAAATGGTTTTCTAGTGTTAACCAAGTGAGGCTCGGTAAACACTACAAACCCTGCAAAAAATCTTTTGGAGACCGAGTGAACTCGGTTAGCACTAACCTTCCTTTGCTGACCTTGTGAGCTCAGTAGAAGCTAACTCTCTACCACATTTCCTTTGATAACTGAGTGAGCTTGGTAGATGTTAAATTTTCTTTGTTAACCTTGGGAGCTCGGTTAACACTAACTTTTTGCTACAAAATCCTTTGATGCCCTAGTGAGCTCGGTAAACATTAACTTTTTTTCATTAACCTTGGGAGCTTGGTTAACACTAACTTTCTGCTACAAAATCCTTTGATGCCTGAGTGAGCTTGGTAAACATTAACTTTTCTTCATTAATCATGGGAGCTCAGTTAACATTGTAAATTCCTTTGTTGATCATCTGAGCTCAGTAGACTTTGTCTGATGACTGGTATGACATTTGTGTAACATCAAAGACAATACACAATTAACAATTGTATCCAACATTCTTCACCATAATAAACTTTATTATCTTATTCTTTTAAGTCTTTATCATTGTCTTGTAGCAAAGTACTATCCATTTTTAATTCCTTTTTATTTTGCACAACTTCATACACTTTCACATGTACACTTTCAACAAGTTTATTCAACCTTTTATTAAATAAAACATTTGTAAGCTTTACTATGAGAATAATATCCTAAAAATATTCCATCATCACGTCTTGAATCAAAGCTTCCTATTTTTCTTAATAAAACATCTTCCAAAAACTCTAAAATGCTCAATAGAAGTAGGATGTCCATATATCCATACCATTACTCATAAGGAGTGTCCTTAGTTTCATTATTAGTTTGCCATGTGTTGGCTCCTGAATTAATAATTTTTTAATAACCTAGTGATAGGAATAAATAAACCTAGGGGAAGCTAATTACCTTGTTAAATATACCTATTTAGATGCTAGGGCCAACTATAAGGCTATACTCCTACTTCAGGCTTTGCAAGACCTTAGCGAGCAAACCTTAGATTCATTCATATGGTACCAATTTCCAAAACCATACACTTGAATCTATACAAAGAAAATAAAACCCCAATTCATCTATTCTTATGAAAAAATAATGGACATGAAATAGATAATAAAATAACTCATGAATTTGATAAACTAAGTGAGGAAAACTCTTTTCAACTCCTAAACAAAAAGGCATTTGATTAAAGATTTGAATCAACATAACTCACATATGAAACAATAATAATCATGCAATCTCCAAGGTGATCATTCCTTTATCCATTGGGCATTAAATAAGTAAAAAAAAATACACAAGGATACCCAAAATATACTCTTATACATAGACATCAGATCCACCCATTCACCTTGCAAAAAAAATCTATCTTCAAAATGAAACTCATACTTATTGAGTCCTCCTATGATCCCTATAATTATGTCAATGTAAATCAAGCAATTGACTCAAGTCCTTGACCCAACTAAAAAATACACAATGGGATACAACTTCAAAGCCAAGTTGCAACTGGATAATATGCACCTTGAACATATATCACAAAAAAATAAAAACCCATAAAGAAAATACAAGGTTCAGACTGAAACTTTCAATAAAGTTTTACAACTTATTCATTTCCTTGAAACCAATACATCAAATGTATGCAAAATACTTAGAAAATACACAATAGACAATTGTATTATCTAAAATGATTATATGAAATTATAATGTTACTCATAATAGAGAAAAATACTAAGAATGGTGGTCTTAGAATAATAAAACTTGGAACCCCTATGTGGTATCACAATGGTTGAAAAGATTTCCAATAGAAAATGGAACCCCTGCTCCACATCTTGGAAATCCATATTTAGAGAAGGATTGCAAAAAGCTTCAAATGGGAGGATAGATATCAAAATCTTACTAAAAAAAAATATAGACATATTTCTCCAAAACTATATTTAAAATATTCTCTGTATTTGGATAAAATAGGAAATGTAGTTGCAAAGTTGGCAAGAGGTACTTATTATAGGAGTTTCCAACCTAATTTTTTTTGTCACTACCTTTAATAATGGAAATA
Source organism: Cupressus sempervirens (assembly GCA_028749045.1). Classification (NCBI taxonomy): domain Eukaryota; kingdom Viridiplantae; phylum Streptophyta; class Pinopsida; order Cupressales; family Cupressaceae; genus Cupressus; species Cupressus sempervirens. The sequence goes on along the minus strand of CM053792.1, from coordinate 961,904,274 downwards.
TTCAATTGCCTCTGTTGGAATAGCCTTAATATCTACAACTACTTCCAAAATAGTCACTTCTTTCTTGATGGTCTATTCAAGGTATTTGATTTTATCTTAGTTTCTTACTTGTTACACTCCACCCAAAAGTATGATCACCATCAAGGCTATGTAGCTTGAGCCTCCACTCATCTCACTTGGTGTTTTTTGGTGCTAACCTATACCCTATTCTATTTATTTACCTTGAAATCAGACCCTTCATATTCTCATAATCTTGGAAACTGGCCTTTACAATCTTACGATGATAATTAGCAATCCCTTTGTCATAGCTTCAAAAGCTTTCATTATTTTCTCTTCCAATCATATTATGATGTTGCACTAAAGTATTTTATGACTTTGGAAGCATCCTCTAACTTCTATTTGGATCTCACAATCTACCTTCTTGAAGCATGCCACCTGGCATCATCTGATTTGTTGGATCCACCACCTTATTATTTCTTGCCACATGCCATATTTATGCATCATCGCAACCTTTACCCTTGACCACACTTTAAGCCAAGTGAACATGTGCCTAACTCTTTTTTATGTTGTTGCACCTAATTTTCTTAACTTGGCATTGATTGGAGAAGCAAATAGAGATCTTAGTCGTGCAAACAATGTTTTGATTGTCTTGTGATTCACATTCACGGACATGTTCTATATAGTATTAGATGTTAAGTTTCAATGCTCAGTATCTAAGTCAAAAATGTATGGAAGATATGTCAAATTTACTAAGATTAGTATAGATACAAAGTACCTAAGAAGAAGTTTCTAATATTTGTGTTATATCTTCTAATAGAGACATAATTTGGAGATGAACTGTTAGTCAGTGATATAAGATAGTCTGATGAAGGCATGAATGAATGCACAAGTTGTAGTGCCATAAGTGTGAGAAGTTGTATAGACTGTGAGCTAATAGTACTAATGTGAAAGTAATCATTTTATTGAATACAAAGTGTGAAAAGGAGGAGAGTGCTTGGTGAATACAAGTAAGCAATCTAAGGGATTATTGAATGCAAGACTTTTTATTTGGTTACAAGATCAAAAGGAGCATAATTCCAGTTGACATTATAGAGAAAGAGGAAGGAGAAACAACATTCATTTTTATTATTGTACAAGGAATAATATAGATATCATTTTGATAATGGCTTCATTGGTCTTTCCCTTGAAGTTGTTTGGACAGTGGGTCCATCTGCCTTCTACAACTCCTAATAGGGATTCAAAGTCTCCTAATAGGGACTAATATGTACTAAATATTTTTATAGACTCCTAACAGGGTGCATCCTCTACCAAGGAATATTTATATTAGTACATCATCTTGTGGGCACCATCCCTACCGAGGTTTTCTCTCTAATCAAGGGTATCCTAGTTAACATATCTAGTGTTATTATGCATGATTATCTTGTTGTAGTTTCTAATTATATTTCTCACATGGTTAAGTTTATATTAGTTTGATAACTAATTCACTCCCACCCTCTTAGTTATATTTTTATACTATATATTCTAATAGTAATCAACTTTACACTGAACTCCTTTAGTACCGGAGCTGACTTAGTTTACATAGAAATCTCTGAACTTCTCTTGTTCTGAACTCATGCTTAGTTCATATTAGAGTCTTCTAAACTCAGATCTAACTACTAGTGCCCAGTTAGACTATAACATATTTTGTAACATTAATGATAATATACAATAGAATAGTTATTATTAATCATTTCATGGAAAACTTATCAGAACATGAAACATGACTATTTCATAGGGTTTTTCATGAGGGAAAATGAATTTTCAAAAACCTTATGTAGTTGACACCAAAATTCTTCTTAATTTCCATAAGGTATTTCAAAAGAATTTACGGGTGAAAAATTAGGCCAACAATGGCTCTTTTTGAGGGTGCATGTCCCTAGCAGGCATGGAAAGCATTCAAAATTTCTATGAGAAGCAGACCACTACAACAAAATTCTCTCAAACATCTTTATTGAAAATAGAAAAACTACCCTAAATGTAAAAACAATGGCCCTAAGCCACCAAAACCTTTCAAAATGTCTTACCTCTATCAAACACCTAATTTTCATTTACATCTTCCTAAGGCAAGCTACAAGTGTCATTCTCAATTGTTTCACCAAACACATTAGAATTCTTCATTAGTAGATCAGGCAAAATAAAATGACTTTCATAGTGCATATAAAAACTTGAAACACTCTCTTCATCTTGCTCACTATGAAAATGCATATCAGCATGCTCTTGAATTCCAAAATCAAACTAAAAGTCACCATTATCAAAAGACTCATTCATGCTATCAACTAGAAATAGAAAGTGCTCATACTCTTCTTCATTCAATGAGTCATATTCATCATAAATTTGCAACTCACCTTATGTACCAAATGTGAAGAGCATGTGAAAGATGATCCTTGCTTAGTTGCATTCTCATTACTCATCCAATTAGATTTATCATGTGCTAAAAAATCTTCACACTCTAATAATGGATTAGTTACCAAGTTAGAAAAACTATCCTAATAGTGTTTGGACACAAAATATGTTGATCATAATTGTAGTCTTCATCTAACAACTTGTTAGAGTTGACCTTGAACTCATCAAAGTTATCATCACAAGATTTATAATCATATAAGGAAACATCAAAATAAAAAATACAACTTCTACCATTTTCCTTTTCATCATATGAAACATCAAAACTTATTGCAGCATCACCAACATGAGAAGAATCTAAATCACTATGAAATTTACCTTAAACAACATCCCCCACATATAACAAGTTTTCATGTGTATAGATATTTAAGGTACTATCATATAAACCTCCAAAGCTTGACAAAGATGGTTATGGTTCTATATCTCTTTCCACATCAAACTTTGGTGAAATGACTTCATTAAATGAAGAAAAATCATAAGGGAAAATATAAGCATCCTTAGAAACACTTACATACCTTTCTAAATCATGAGCTAACAAAGCTGAAATTTCATCAGGGTGCAAAAATACTTCCTCACAAATCTTCTCCTCTTATGTGTGATTGTTTTCTAGATGACATGAAGAACTTATAGCAATAGTACCATTAGTATGACAATCTGAAAAACTAGAATCATCACTACAATATGTACATCATCATTTTCATCACAAGAAGAGTTATCCATATTAATATTATAAATTTCTTCATTCTCATATATATTGTTACAAGATTCATTTTTAGTTACATATCCATATTCCTAATGCTAATTGCAATCATCTAATTTAGTAAAATATGAATCCTTCTCTTCAGACTCAGAAGAAAAAATATCATTATCTATGGATTCATTACATTAATTCTAATATTCAACACATTCGCTATCATCATTAGAAGACTCAATATGAATTATATTTTTATACAAAATACTTTCCATCTTCTTGATGTAATCTTCAACTTGCAAAAGCTTTTGTAATTTTACATATGTTGGCTAGTTAACTAAATCATGCATAAAGACATCTAGAAAAACAATAGAACATGAGGGTTCCTTATGTCTTAAAGGAAATGCAACTGGACATGAGTGTTGATCTGAACTTTATATAAACTTGATAATCCCCAAACCTTGAATACTACCTATTGTATTTTTTATGAAACTGACAATCTTACTATGGATTTTCTTTTTCAACATAGCAATATTTTCAATCACACTTTCGAAGCTTGATAGACTAACCTTAGATTTGAGATCTGATTCCATTTTGAAACAAAAATTCTCACTACCTCTTTCTTCTAGTGCTAAAAGTCATTAAATAGAGACAATGATTTCTAACATTTAACTTTCATGAAAAGAGAACATATAAAAATCAAAATACCTTAAGGTTCGATACTAAACTTGAATCTACTAATTTGGCATGGGTGTAAACATGAAAATATTCACACCATTAATCAAAACCATGTAGATCCACCACCTCTTTCAAGAGGACAAATGAGATCACTACTATGATTCACTTTCTAACATTCAAATTCTTAAAATAGTAGATGCATTCAACACTTAAACTTATCAATCAAGAATTGGTAACTTCCCATATAAGAACTACTATCAAGAGCTTCAAATCTTCCCACACAAGCTGGAAGTCCTTCAAAAAATTTAATATAAAATTAACTAGGATACAGGTACAAATATATAGAGTTGTCACTCGCACTTGTGAGAAATAAACATGATTTATCACTTGAAAAATCTAAACTAGACTTTTTTTTTGGTAGGAAAAACATGAAAATCATCAAACCACTATTGGAGATTTACAAACTTAGAAAAGAGAAAAAACACAATTGTTCATTCTTGACTTTGAACTTTTACAACAAAGCTTTAAAAGAATACTAATCTGAACTAATTGATGATGAATTTAGTGGTAACAATGCAATTTACATTCAACTTTCAAAGGTACTATTGTAAATGAATAATGCATTAATGGGAAGCATAAATCTTTAGCAAAGAAATGGAAAACACCTCATGAACTTGCTATTGTAGAAAATTATTCACATGCCTTTCTTCTAACCATATTGAATCTCTTTTCAAATTCTTAAGGTTTGTCTACTATACAGATTCAATACTTCCCCAATAGAGTCATCATTTTATTGGCTCCTAAATTAATAGTTTGTTAATAGCTTAGCCTAGTGACTAGAACACATACACATGGGGCCACCTAATTACCATGTTGTTTGTACCTATTCAAGCATTGGGACCAACTATAAGCCTATACTCCTACTCTAGGCTCTACAAGAAGTAGATGGGTGAACATTAGATTCATTCATATGGTACTAGTTTCCAAAACCTTGATAAAATAGATAAAACCCTAATTCCTCTATGCTTATGAAAAAAATCATGGACATGAAATAGAAAATAAAATAACTCATGAATTAGAGAAACTAAGTGAGGGAAACTCTTTTCAGCTCCTAATCAGAAAAGGAAAAGATATTTAATTAAATATTTGAATCAGCATAACCCACACATGCAGCAACAAAAAAAAATGTAATCTCCAAGCTGACCAGTTCCTTATCCATTGGGCATTAAATAAGCCAGAACATACACAAGGATACCCAAAATATACTTATATACCTAGATATCAAATCTATCCTTTCACCTTGCAAACAAGCATCTATCTTCAAAATCAAACTCATACTTATTGAATCCTCCTATGATCCCTACAATTATGTCAATGCATATCAAGAAATTTACTCAAGTCCTACACCCAATAGAAAAATACACAATGGCATACAACTTCAAATCCAAGAAACAACTAGACAATATGCACCTTATACATATGTCATAGAAAATTGCATACCCATAAAGGGGAGACAATGTTCAGACTGAAACATTCAACAAAGTTTTGTATTCATTTCCTTAAAACCAATACATCAAATGTATGCAAAAAAATTAGATAATACACAATAGACAATTGTATTATCTAAAATGCTTATATAAAATTACAATATTATTCATAATAAAGAAAAATGCTGAAAACAGTGGTCTCACAATAATAAGACTTGAAACCCCTATGTGGTATCATAGTGGTTGAAAAGGTTTCCAACAAAAAATAGAACCCCTACTCCACATCTTTGAAAGCCATATACAAAGAAGGATCAACAAGATTTAGATGGGAGGAAACATGTCAAAATCTTACTGAAAACAAAAATATAAAGATATTTCTACAAAGTTATATTGAAAGCATTCCCTACATTTAGATAAAACTAGGAAAGAAGTTACAAAGTTTGTAGGAGGAACCTATTGCAAGAGTTTTCAACTTAATTTTGTTTGTCTTTTACTACCTTTAACCATGGAAAGCTTCAATTGCCTCTATTGAATACCCTTAATATCAAAAACTGCTTAGAAACTAGTCACTTCTTTCTTGATAGGTCACTCAAAGTATCTAATTTTACCTAAGTTTCTTACTGTTACACTTCACTTGAAAATCTGATCACCATCAAGGCTATATAGCTTAAGCATCAACTCATCTCTCTTAGCAATTTTCATTGCTGACCTATACCCTATTCTATTGATTTACTTTGAAATCAAACCCTTCATATTCTTGTAAGCCTAGAAATTGGCCTTTATGATCTTATGATCACACTTAGCAAACCCTTTATCATAGCTTTGGAAGCTTTTTTTATCTGCTCTTATAATCATATTTTGACATTACACTAACATTTGTCATGAATTTGGAAGCATCCTCTAACTTCTCATGGGATCTCATGATCTACCATCTTAAAGCATGCCATGTGATGACATCTAATTTGTTGGATTCACCATCTTGTTGTTTCTTACCACATGCCAGCTTCTCACATCACCATAACCTTACCCTTGACCACACTTTAACCCAAGATACCATGCACCTCACTCATTTTTGTGTCATCACACCTTATGTTCTTAATCTAGTATTAACTATTATGACCATCCACCCAGTAGTTAACTGACCCACTTGACACTATTAGAGTTGTTAACCTTAATCATGAGGTCACCATTGCAAAGTTGTGACTCCTGATATTATCCACCTCGCAACTTTATTTCCCTGTTGACTATGCTTACCTATGATGTTGTGATATATTTCCTTAGTTATTTAGTAGCTTTGTTGTACTCCAAGACTTAACATTTTTTCTAGTTGTGATCCAGTGATGGCCTTATCTTTATCATTGTCATCTCTTTGGGAATGCCAAAGATTAAAAAAAAAAATTAGCTATGTGACGATGTGATCACATTTTGATTAACTACCACATACTTTTTACAAGCTTGTAGCTCAAGATCTTATCTACCAATTTAACCATGTGATGATGTGATGAATCTTTAGCTCAACTATTCTAATTATGTCACATGATGTGATGAATCTTTAGCTCAACTATTCTAATTACGTCACAAGCTTGCAAATTAACCTTTAACTCAATAATTAACCCTTGCAAACATGTGATCAAAGAACTTTGCAATTTTACTACTTAGACCTCAGGTTATCTTTAACTCAATGTGAAGATGCAATGAGTCTAATCTTAACTGCATAGTTTCTTTTCATGGTTTTGCAATTCAAACTATCACTGCAATTTAGACTCTTGTCATGGCATGATAACTATTTACAACTGACATTTGCATCTTCACAACTTAAAAATATTTGAGCCAAGATTAAGCTATAATCATGTGACTCTAATTATTTGCATCTTCATGACTTAAAATATTTGAGCCACGATTAAGTCGTGATCATGTGACTTGACTTAATTGCTCCTTCGCAACCCTAACCCTATATTTATTATGTACACTTGTGACACTAAAAGGACCCTCTAATTGACTGCTTCACTCCCTCATGGCTACTAAAATAGTTGGTAAAAATTGGGTAATGTTACGAAAAAATGCAACTTCACAACATCCCAACTTAAAAGAAATATAGGGGCACAACTTTAAGATATGAAAAATAGCTAAGGAACTCAGGAATATCAATGTATAAGAGATATTTTTCATATATCCCTATCATACTAGCAAATCATTTCATGGACAATTTATTAGAACATAAAACATGACTATTTCCTAGGCTTTTTTCCATAGGGAAAAACAAATTTTCAGAAACCTTAAGTAGTTGACACCAAAATTCTTCTTGATCTTCACAAGGTATTTCAAAAAATTTCTTTGGTGAAAAATTAGGCTAATACCATGTTTAAGATATATACTACTATGTAAATTGCTTCTTTACAATACTCATTTTGGTACTTTACATTCATCTAACATAGTCATTTCCATTTCTTTCACTATTATATTCTTTCTCTCAACAACTCCATTTTGTTAAGGTGTCTTGGATGATGCCATATTTTTCACAATAATTAACAATTTTTTTTGAAGTAAATTGGACACCTTATCTAATTCTAAGCACTTAATCTTCATGTATGACTCATTGTCAGCAATTTTCCTAAAAATCTTAAACTTGTTAAATGACTCTAATATATGCTTTAAGAAAGTTACCCATGTCATTCTTGTATATCATCTATAAAAAGCATGAAATATGTTTCACCATTTAATGATATTGTCCTTGTAGGACCACATAAATCAATATGTACTAATTGCAATGGTTTAGAAGAAAAATATTTTTTTGAAGGAAAATATGCCTTTTTTATTTATAATGTTGGCACCCTTCACCAATAACATTCTTTGGATTACATATACATGGCATGCCCCTTACTTTCTGATGCTTACTAAAGTTTACCAAGTTTTCAAAATTCAAGTGCCTAAGCCTTTTGTGCCATAACAAAATATTATTCACCTATCGCATGAGGACAAAAACTTCATGATTGTTAATATTTGTGATATCTTTCAAAATGTATCCATTCCCTTTAGATCTTTTACCTAATGCAACCAATTGTCCAGATTTTAATTTTATTTGACAACCATGATCATCAAAAATAACATCATATCCATGATTACAAATGTTATTGACACTTAGAATATTGTACTTTAATCCATCAACATAATACACACCATGAATGCACATTTTCTCACTAGGCATCAAAGAACCCAAACCTTTAATTCACCTTGAAGAATCATCACAAAAACTAACATTTCCACCTTTGTAGTTAATCAATTTTTTGAAAACTTTGTTTTATCTCCTATCATGTGTCTAGTACAACCACTATCAATTATCTACAAGTCTTTTTCTTCAGAATTTAGATTCATTAAAAAAAATATAGACTTATTAATCTTAGGACTCCATATGTTAGTCAGTTTAGTACCAAATTATTTATCAACTTGTAGACTAGCATAAGATTGGTCATTTTGAAATGACTTAGTTTTGCAATTTCTCATAACATGACCAAAGAGATTGCATTTGTAACATCTTAGATCATTAATTTTAGGAATATAATAACCAAAATTAAACTTTTAATACCTCCTTGACATGTATCTACAATTACTTATTGTATGTCCATATTGATGACACGTGAAGAAATACCCTTCAAAGAAAGAAATGAACTTGTTTGAGTATCCTTTACCCATGAATGAAGTGATCAACATAACCTAAATTTTATCACTAGAAATATGATTAAATTATTCATTTTTACCTATATTTGAAGTGGTATAATTCTTATTTCTATCCTTACTTTTAGATTTAAATATCTCAAATAAAGATTTATCTTTCTTGTCACTAGAACATTGTCCAAGTCCAAAACCAATTCCTATTAGATCATCAGTTCTTCTTTGTTTCCTTAACATATCATCGAAATCAGTGTTTTCATAATTTTAGAACTTTATTTTATATGATAGTACTTCATTCATTAACCTTGTAAATTCCTGATCTTTACAACTTAACTTTTCCTTAGTGCCAAAGACAATTCTCTAACTTTTTGACTTATTTCTTTAGTTTCTTTTCAAAGTTCTCTTTTTCCTTTAAGAATAGATTTTATTGAAAAATTATATTCCTTTTTAACTCCTTGATCTTTTTAAGTGCATAAAGAAATTCACATTCTAAATCAGCCTCAACAAGTTCAACATCATCATCACTATCTAATTTTGGCAATTAGTTTCTATAGCCATGAAAAAAATAAAAATAAAAATCATCACATTAAAAAATACTAGATTCACTATGCGATTCACCACCAATCAAACTCTTCTTCTTCTTGAATAACTTCTTTTTGTTATGGAATTTCCTTTTACTTGATTTCTCTTTCTCATCATCTACTTTATCATGACTATTAAAAGGACATTTAGATGCAAAGTTTCATATTTTACCACAATTAAAGCATTAGAAAGGAAATTTACCTTTGTATTTACTTGCTACTTTATTTAATTCTCTTGATAAATGTTCTTCAATAACATCAAAGATCATTTGATTCTAAAGAGACTTTTCTAACTTCTCTCCCACGTTGAATGTTGCTTCTTTGCTTGTTCTTAAGAATGTTCTTAGTTTTTCATAAATGTAAGGTTTGTCAAATTACGAGGTCAGTAAGTAATTATTACTTATTTTCTAATTTAGTTACATATAAAGGTTTTGATAAACACACTACTTGAAAAAAACCTATAATTTTCAAATGGTGTAACATTTTTGAAATCCAAAAGATGCATCACATTCTATGTTTCTTCTATGATAAGATTTTTTTCTTTTTTTTTTAATTGCAGATTTTTAATTAGTTAAGATGATTAGACACCAAATTTTTTTAATTCCAAAAATACTAAAGTATAAAACTAATAATTAATTAACATTTAGAATAAAAATACCCAAAAATATGTCTCACATCCAAGCATGATTCTACTTCTTATATCTATAATATTATTAAGAAATATTATCATTTGATTTTGATTAAGGTGGTCAGACATACATCTAGTTCTTATTTTTGTCTTAAAATTTTTGTACTATTGCATTAAAATTCAAAATTTTAACTAATCAATTTTTTAATTATTTTCAAATAAGGAATAGTAGTGTAGAAACTAAATTCAATTTCCTAGAGATTTTTTTCTCTCAACTTTTTCATATAAAGTTTATAACAATTAGAAAATTGCACATCAAGTTAACATAACCCTGATTTGTTGATTGTGTATTTCACTTAAGAGCATAGTTTTGTTGACCATGATCTTGCACATATCCTAGTCTTCTAGACATTTTCACTGTCACCCATCTTAAGTTCTTCAAATCTTTCTTTCAAATGTTATATCATGGCTTTCTTTAACTCTATCACTACCACGATATATGTTTTTCAAGTTGTCCCATACTTCTTTAGAAGAACTACATTGAATTACCTTAACAAAAAAATCTTTAGATAAAAAAATTTAGTATAGAAAATCTAAATTTCATATCAACTTCATACTTCATCTTTTCATCAAGATCTATAGGAAAACTATTACAGACTCTATAACCATTAATAAATGAAACACAAACATCAACATTAAGAGATAAGAAATATGTTTGCATCATTACTTCCCAAAAAGCATAATCTGATCCATCAAAATTAAAAACCTTTGAAGAACTATCTTGAGACATAAAATATAAGTATTCCACTCAAAAAAAATCTACCCAAAGTTGTTAAACTTAGTGTCAGGAACCTTGCTCTGATACCACTTATTCGAATACAAACACCACTAGGGGACGGTTTGGGGAGGGGCGAGGGGGGGTTGGGGGTTGTTAATCACTTGTTGGAATTCAAAGTGATTTTTAACCACTAATTAACCAATTCGAATCTAAAACTTTATTAACTTCTTGGGAAAATCTTTTTAAGCTAGTACTCTGGTAAGTTGTTGGAAAACTTTAGAATAATTGATGGGGGTGAATCAATTATCCAAGGTCCATATGTATAAATAGAACTTTTCACAACTTAGTGAACCCATAAAATATTTATCATCATGCATGCATCCACATGATTATGCAATCACTTAAAACATGTAGGTTACTATCAAATCAACTTGCAAAAATATAACTATGAAACACAATAGATTCATCAACACACTTGACACAATGGTTTACATGGAAACCCAATTGGGAAAACCAGCAATAATATGCTGCTCTTTTTCACTCTTTTTAAGCAATGCCCTATGAAAGGCCAACCCTATTAAAGGTTACAATACACACTGTTAAATGTGACCGTATTAAAGGATTTCAATCACCCTATAAGGAGTGAGCCTTGTTACAGGGCTTTAGACCATTCACTTGGATTGCGCCTAGTTAAAGGATTTACAAATGATTGTTAAGTCAACCTTAATTCAATGAATTTACCCTAGACTGATACAATTATTAGAGACTAACAATAAGGGTTGATCAGATAACAACTTACAACTCCATTTGCAAATTGCAGATCTCTATTTTAGTCCTTTTTGCTTGGCCTTCATACATTTCATCTTTGATAGCTTGTTCAACCTTCAAGAATTCATATCCTTAAACCTTCTTGCTTAACATGTTAATGCAATCTCTTCTCTTAGGTCACTTGATGAAAAAAAACCCTTGACTCCTTGTCTTCCTTAGGTTCTCATACATGACAACCTTTACTTCTAACCAGTCATTCCTATAAATAGAAAAATAAGATCTTTTGCCACTCATTCTCCATCATCCAATTTAGGGTTAGGACAGATTAGGTAGGATTCAATGAGTCTATCCCATATTCCATATCTTTTTCTAGAAACTTCTCCTTGAATCCTCTTTGAATTAACCTAAAAATCGTTTACCTTAAATTTTGTACCACTAGCTCATCAACCTTAACTTCCACCTAGTTCACATAATCCAAGAAAATAAACTTGTTAGCTTAGATCCATCAAAGTCATGATCTTTTAAATAATGTAGCTACTCAACATTATTTGGATTTTGATGCTTCACACATACTACATTTCTTAGCATCCTCTATAAAATTACTCAGCATGAACTAAAGTTTACTATTGCTCGGAATCAACTAAACTTTACTCAACATCCACTATTTTTCTCGATATACACTAGAATAAACTTTTACTCAGCTCTAACTGATTTTTTGTTCAACTTGCACTGACTTTTCTTAACACCTACTATCCACTCATTTGAGCTTTGTAGAAAAACTTTGTGTAACTTTTTCTTCTAAACTTTGTTAGTGTAACCAACCTTTGTAACCTTAAGTAGATTATCAATACATCATGTTATCACCATCTTAACTGATTCTTGTAATATTTTATATAATCATAACTCAAACTTCCCTCTAGGTGTTATTGTTACATCTTTTGAACAAATCCTCTTCATCAATCAAATAAGTGATCTTGCACTTAAATCATATATGCATTTGTCTTACCACCAATTAAAAGGTCTAACATCAGTGACAAAACAATGATTAAAACATATTGATCATACTTGTATGTTCTTCAACAATCTCCCTCAACAATGATTTTCTTGAATTTGATCTCAAAAATCTCCCTCTTTGGCATTAATGGAAAACCAAATTGATCAACCAGATGGTAGGACAATACCAAAAAGAAAACAATCCCCTATGTTGAAATCTCTCCCTCTATCAGCAGCATCCATCTTCTGAAAAGGTTTCTTCTTATATCTTCCTCTTTATATATCTCTCTCTTACAAGGTAGATGTCATGATTTCTCCCTCTTTTATAAATATTCTCCCTTTTGTATATCTCCTAATTAACAATTATCTCCCTTGATCATTCCCATGATCAACAATTATCTCTTGCTTGATCAGTAATTATCTCTTAATATCCATTTCTTGATCAGTAATTATCACTTGATATCTCTTTCTTGATTAGTAATTATCTCCTTTTTTGACAACAATGCCAAATAATTGTCATCTTAAAATGAAAATATAAGCTTTTTTAGGTTCTTTAGTTTCTTCCTTTGTCACCTTTCTTGGACTGATTTAAAGTGTCAGTTCTTTGATTACTTTAGGTAGCTCCTAAAGTAAGATCCTTTTCATCAATTTGTAGCACATGAAAATCAACTTTTTTGATGCAAGGCACTCCTCTTGTTGCTTAGATAGCCTTTGATAGGGGTATCACCCCTAGTTTACCTCTCAGATACTCATGAGCATCCTTAGGTAATGCTTTTGTGAAGATATCAACAATTTGTTCATCTATGTTAACATATTCCATCTTCACCTCTTTATCTTGAACTAATTCTCTCAAATAATGATACTTGATTGCAATATGCCTAGTTTTGTTTGCATCGCAGGATTCTTTGATATATTGATAGCACTTGTATTATCATAATAAAGTGTTACTAGTTTTGTGATCTCTTCCTTCATACCTTTGAGTAACTGTTTGATCCATATAATGTTTGTACAATTTACAAAAACAACAACATATTTAGCTTCAATAATAGATTGTGAGGTGCAATTTTGTTTCTTTCTAGTCCATGTAACCAGCCTCTTACTTAAGAAAAATGCTCCTCCACTAGTGCTCTTTTTATCGTAAATGTTTCTAGCCTAATTAGCATCAGCATAGGCTTTTAATTAAAATTTCACATTTTTGTTATAGTATAGACCACATTCCTATGTTTCTTTTAGATATCTCATTATTATTTTTATAGCCATCAAATGATTCTCCTTGGGGTCAACAGAGAATCTTGCAACTATCCCTATAGATAATGCAATGTTAAGTTTTCTATGTACTACATATTGCAATTTTCCAATCATAGACCTACACAATGTTTGATTCACCTCAGCTAAATCATTGTGTTATAATTCTTTAGAATAACTGAGAGGGGGGGGGGGGGGGGGGGGCTGGCGTGAATCAGTTATCCAAGGTCCAAATGCCCTATTAATACTTTTTCACTACTTTTAATGAATCCATACACTTTTCATCCATCCAAACTTTAAATCAACCATATTAGCAAGTTATAGTAAATCAACATGCAAAGATAAAACATGCAAGATCAACACATGACACAATGATTTACGTGGAAACCCAATTTGGGAAAAACCACTAGTAACATGCTACTTGATTCTCACTCTTCTGAAGTGATGCCCTGTTAAAAGCCTACCCTATTAAAGGCTTACAACACACTATTAAATGTGACCTTGTTAGAGGATTTCACCAAACTGTTAGGAATGGGCCTGGTTAAAGGAAGTTAGAACATTCACTTGGAATGTCACCCTGTTAAAAGATTTATCTCATGGCTATTAAACCAACCTAAGTCCATAGGATTTAAGCTAACTGTTACAATTGCTAGAAAGTAACAATAATGATCTTTTGATCTTATATAACTTACAACATACTTTGCAGATTTTAGATCACACTTTTAGTTCAATCCTTATGCTTGGCTTCAATCACTTTAGCTCTGATTGCTAGTCTTCATATCAAGCTTTGTCTCCTTGAGTCTTCTTACTCATCATGCCAATGCATCCATATCTAGGGTCTTCTTATTGAAATAGAGTAACTATGCTCTCTCTCCTCCTTAGCACCTCCTTCAGCATTTTTATGCTTTCATGCTTGACCGCCTCTCTCTCTTACTATCTTTTCCATGAACTTATGTCTCCTTAAATAGAAATTTGATTTTCCTTTGCCGCTCATTTCTCCCTCTCCAATTTTAGGGTTTCGAATGGATTAGGTAGGATACAATGTATCTACCTCATATCTTGTTCTTATCTTCAAACTTTGTCAGTTGTATCCTTAAAACATTTTACATGGTGTTCCGTGCCACCAGCTCATCATTCTTATCTTCCATTTTAATTCACAAACTTTTAGATAAAAACCTTGTCGGCTTAGATCTGGCGAATCTTCAATTTTCAAAATAATGCAGCAGCTCAGCATTATTGATTTACTAGTGCTCAGCATCTCTATGTTACTCGGCACTATTGGTTTTATTGGTGCTCAACATCTCTGTGTTACTCGGCACTATTGGTTTTACTGGTGCTTGGCATCTCTGTGTTACTCGACACCTATCTCTACTCAGCACTCGATATCACTTGGCACTTGAAGTTTACTCGGCACTTGAACTTGCTCGGCACTTAAAGTTTACTCGGCACTTGAACTTGCTTGGCACTTGAAGTTTACTCAGCACTTGAACTTGCTCGGCACTTGAAGTTTACTCGGCACTTACTAGGAATTTGTTTGGCACATACTAGCTTGCTCGGCTCCTTCTCTCTAATGAACTTAGTTGAGCTTTGCAAATGTCTTAGCTAAAACCTTACATCTTTGATATGTTTCAGTGTGCCCATTCTCTGTATCTTATAGTATGTCATCAAATACACTTTTTCATCAATGGCTTAGCTGCTCCTTGTACTTCACTACAACATCATAACTTCAACCTTTCTCTTGGTGTACTAGTTATATCTTATTGATTGCCTCCTCCTTGACAATCAACTAATTGATAGTATTTGGATAAGCAATTTTCATTCCTGCAAGTAGCAAGTTTGACATCAATGACAAAACAATGATTGAGAACATTCTTTACCAGTTCTATATATCATTCCAACAACTTTTCTTATGATCATTTCAATCATTTCCAACACATTGTTCTTTTCAAACTTATGTCTTGTCACCATAGGTGTACTAACTAGTTTGGAATCATCCAATCCAAAAAAAATTAGTATTTCTTTGACATACTTTGACTGAGTGATGTATATACCATATTTCATCTGATATACTTACACACCCACAAAGAATTTGATCTCTTCAAACATAGACATCTCAAATTCTTGCTTCATTTGATTTGCAAAATCCTTTCATAAAGCATCTTGACCTCCAATTATGATATCATCAACAAAAATCTTAGATAACAAAAATACCTTTGCCTTTCTCTATCTTCATGTACAGATTGTTGTTATCATCAGTTCTTTCAAATCCAATCTTCACAAAATAATTATGAATTCTATCATACCATGCTCTTGTTGCTTGTTTCAAACCATATAGAGCTTTGTGTAATCTACATACCATGTTTTTATTGTTAACATCAAAAAAATCTTATGGCTATTCTATGTAAACTTCTTTTTCTAATATGCCATTCAAAAATATAGATTTAACATCCATTTGATAAACATTGAAACCTTTGTATATAGATTAAGCAAGTAGAGTTCTTACTCCTCGTAATCTAGCAAAAAGGTAAAATGTCTCTCTATAGTCAATTCCTTCTTCTTGCACATATTCTTTACAAACTGATCTTCCCTTGTTCCTTGTGACTTCACTATTTTCATCTAACTTGTTTCTGAATACCCACTTGGTACCAATCACATTTTTGTCTTCTAGTCTAGGAACTAGAGTTCATGTTTTGTTTTTCTCTATTTCTTCAATCTCTTCTTCCATGGCCTTACTACATTCTACATCTTCCATTGTATCTCTTACTGATTTAGATTCTTTCATGCTTAGCAAACATGTATCATTTCTCAATCTATTTCTTGTTACTGGTCTAGCATCTTTATCTCCAATAATTTGTGTAGCAGGATGATATCTCTTGACATATTTAGACACTCTTAGTTTAGCTCATGTTTCTTCATTTCATCTTTCACAGTTAGAATCACTTTGTAAATCTCTATCAAGTAACTCAGCATTCTACTAATCTTAGAATTAGAAAGTGTTTCTTCTTCATTCTATAACTCAACATCTAAATGTAGCTCAGGTCTTGAATACAACTCAACATTCATTATATGTGACTTGGTAGTCACTAAAACTTGTTATTGGTTTGCATCTTGATTTGTATCATCTTCTTTAGTAGGCATACCATCATAAGAGTATACAAATGATTTGTATTTTTATGTTTCTTTCATAGGTTTAGCCTCATATACTTCTATATATTCATCAAAATTTACATTTTCGCTTTCCACAACTTTGTTAGTGTTAGTATTCAAACACTTACAAGCTTTACTTATTGTGGAATAGCCTAGGAATATACCTTCACTTTTTGCATCAAGTTTACCATTCCTAAAATCATTAAGAATGTGACATTTTTTGTTGGAATTACAAGTGGGAAGAGAGTAAACTTCTAGGAGGGGGTGTGAATCAGGAGTTTAAACTTGGACCAATAAAACTTTCACCATTCGTACATCACATGCATTAATATATTGAAATAACATATAAAGAATATGCATCAATCATGTAAACATGTAATCAAATACACACATAACACTAGATATGATTACCCAAAAACACTTCTTGTGAGAAGGTAAAACTAGGGTGGGGATGGCACCCACAAATCTTCACTACTATAGCAATAAAGTGTATCCAATTAAGGTTACAATGGTTTGACCATGAATCATGATCTGTCCTATGAAAGACCTACCCTATTAAAGGATTATGAAGACTATTAAGCTCCACCTTATTAGAGGATTTCAACACCTTGTTAGAAGTGTGCCTAGTTAGAGGACTTCAACTTACAATTAAGTGAGCACCCTGTTAAAGGATTTCATATAGCCTGTTAGGGCTACTCTATTAAGAGATTTAACTGAAATCACATGTTAAAATGTCACATTATAGATCCTGAAGTTGGCAGTTGTTTGCCTAATAACAGATCACCTCTATATAATCTCTGATTGATCCTTCATGATCTGATGTATCAATGATATATCCTTCTCTATCCTCTATTCTTCAATTAACTGATTCTATAATTCACTTTTACTGCAAAGTCACATTGAATGCTCTACAAACTATCTTGTTTACTCTTCCAATTTGATCATTCACCCCTTGTACATTGTTCTCATCGTCATTAAGAGTTTAGGGATTCATCTTCCTTAAGAAGGCTATGGTGGCTTAGGGTTAGGTATGAATCTATGGTTGAGATTCATCTATTTTTGCTACTTAAACCTTCCCATTTTATGATTGACTGCATGCAATTGCATAGGGAATCCACATATAGATTTGCCTTATCTCTAAAAGATTGAAATCTATCCTTAAGTCGGCTTGAGAATGGTTTACATAGTTGTTTTTTCCATTACAAACAAATATGTCCAAATTGTGTCACTAGGCGTATGAAGTCTCTAATGCTCAACATGCATTGTATTTCTACTTTTGACTTGGCACCTAAAGTATTCAATATCCATTATTTACTCAGTACTTGAATCATTCAATATGGTCTATCTTCTTAGCACTTTGAGTGACTTGGCACATGAGTGACTCATCAGTCATTGCAACTCATCATGGTTTAACATTTATATGTTGTGCTCAGCATGTATTACTAGTTCGGCATGAACTAAGTAAACGGCTTAAGTGTGTTGACACTCACTTGTTAAAACCAATCTAAGATCAACAATCTCCTCCTTTGACATGTGTGTCAAAAATACTTAAATATTCAATATTCTACTTAACTTCTCAAGCATAACATATCCATGACTCAGCTTATATACAAGACTTCAAAATTTTCAAAATCAATAACTCGCCTCGAGTTAATGTGTCTATTTTGTATCCAAAATCTATGTTCCTCTATAAATTTAATGCACTATTTCTGATATTCTTTCATCTATTTTGATACTCCTTTCATTTGATATGCTCTATCATAGCTGATATATGTATCTATTTAGTATTTTCCTCAAAAATGAAACTCAAAATATCTCAAAATTGAATATCACCCCAGTGATATAACTTTATCTTAGAGTCTTCCTTTCTTTCATTTCACTACTCCCCCTTTGTTCATATTCCCTTTCTTTATTTCTCTATTTCTAGCTCCCCCTTTCTTTATTCTCTCCCCCATGATTTATCTCTACTTTATCTCTCCCCAATGGTTTATCTCTCCCCCTTTTTTGACACTTATGTCAAATGGGCTATACATGTATAGTGCGTTTATCCAAAAATGATTTATGGACCTCCATTTTGATTTTGAGAGTAGCATCCCATTTGTCACATGCAACATCCAATGACTTGATTTGGATAGCAAGCTTAGTAGAAAGGTGTACTAGGCCATCTAGAGTAGAAAGATTGGGATCTTTCTTCAATAGAGTTTTAGCATAAACTAGATCCTTGTGTATTATTTCCATGTGTGGGATGAGGGACACCTGTATACATGTCAATTTGGCTCTTATACTAGCCTCTTCTATTGTTAACATAGCTAATTGAATTTGTGTCTAAAGCAATATATGAAAATGCTTCTCACTCTGCGCAGGGCTTTGAGGTAATCTTGTACCTGATATGTTAAGACTTCTCTCCAAGCTCAGAATATGATGTCTTGTCTCTTGGTTGAAGAGTGTAGGGTCACACAATTTGATGTACAGTGAGAATATATTGTTCTATTGTTTGGGTCAAAGGTTTTACTTGATTAACTAAAGGGATGATAGAAGGTGGTTCTTGTGGATTCACCTTGTCCCTTGTGACATCAGTCACTACCTTTTGAACCTCATCTATATTGACCAAAACTAGATTTTCACATAGCTTGGCTTGTAGTGTAGATTGGTCCAAAAAATTCTTCAAGTATTCTACAGTCAAGGGATTGATGTTCTAAGCTAAAAGATCAGAGACATCCTTAGCAATAATGGTTTTAGTAGACTTGATTGTGTCATGTGGGGGATTGACACTTGGCACTTATGTGTCCTGCACACTCTATTCATCTTGTTGTTGTTTAGCTATTGTCTTATCATTAGTTTCTTTTTCTATTTTCCTCCCCACTATATCATCTTCCTTATCATCATTTTATTTTTCATCATCTTCATCATCTCCATTATTATCATCATCTTTACCGTCAAAAGGGTTAGCTTCACCTTATTTAACAGTGGTCAACCCATAGATAAATTTCCATATTTGGGCAAATTTCTTGACCACATCTTCAATATTGTTTTGAAGTATGATAAAGGCTCTATATTTAGGTATGAACCTAACTCCATATTTCTTAGTAGCCTTAGCGATCTATCCTTTTGTTAGTTTTGGCATTACTTGGGCTAAAGTGGTTTCCCTTATTTGTTTTTCTAAATTTAAACAATAATGCCATTTTTTATCAACTAAGTAATATAGTTTCTTAGATAGTGATTTGGAAAATTCTAATGGTGTTGTCTTAAATTTAGACATCATTGCATATAGGGCTTCTTCCACTAGCTAATCCTCTTCTTTTACATGTCTAAAACTAGATAAATCTACATTATTCTTGACATTTTCACACAAATTTTCAAGATCAAAAAGTGGTTTGTGAATTACCACTTTGAATTGGCTTATATCATCTAATTCAATCCTTTCTTCATTTGAATCTGGCTGTGCAACATACTTTCTTCTCTATTTCTTTTGCACTTGGCCACTTTATTCTATTTTCTTGGATTTCTCCTTGGCCTTCTATGTCGTGGCTTGTGTGATGGCTCTAGTGGTAGGTGTTGTTGGCTTGGCTGGTCTTGGTTTAAAAATTTCCTTTTCCTTAGCCACTAGCTATATCTTAGCCTTTGTCTTCTTTGGCTCGGCATGTGTGGGTGCTTCCTTAGTTTCTTCTCCCTCAACACCTTCTATTTCTTCCTCTTATTTATCCTCTCCCATGCCTTGATTCAATGCAAGAGGTTCTTGAGTTTTTTTCTTGTTCTTTCTCTTCATCCTCTTCATCTCCTTACTCTTCTTCCTCATCTGTACCCTTACCAAATTTAGCATTCAGCTTCTTTACTAGCTTATCTTTCTTCTTAACTGTAGAGGTAGTTTTCAACTCCATTTCAATCTTTGATTTCATCACATCATAATTCCCAAATATTTTAGTAGTCTTGTCAATTTCCTCTGCAAGGAGTGCAGTGATGGCTGCTGAAATTTCATCAACATTTATTTCATACCCAAGTGGCCTTAACCATCTAACCCTTGGTGTGACAACCTATATAAAGGTGTAATCAGCATCAACCAAAAAGCATATATCATTGTAATATTGCTCAACCAATGAAATAGGTATCCTCATTCTTTCCTTCATTGATTTCTTAAAATCTTCAAAATAACTTGTCATTAATGATTCAAAATTTTCTCCAATTTATTCAATAAACTCATTGATTTGCATTGTTATTGACCTATTTGTTTTCCAACTTATAGTACCAAAGGAAGAAAATGTATTTTGCACATAAAAGAATATGCAGACAAATATTGAACCAAATTTACATTCAACACTCTTGGTCTTTTTGATTGCTCCAAGATTCTCCATCAATTATTGTAGTTGAAGCTCAACCAGATCATAAGTATATCTTTCTTCACAATCTTGTAGCCAACATCCACAGCAATACAGGGTACACTATTCAATCTTCTAGATTCATGTAATTTGTGAGAGATTACCCTAACAACAAAGTTCAACAATGGATTAGTATTAGTATCTATTGTCATGTCTCTTTTATTCCATTTTGCTTTGGTGTTTTTCTCTATTACTTCCTTGGAATCACTTCTCAAAGTCTTGGGCCAATCTAGGGTTGGATAGCTAGTAGCCCTATGAATTATTCTCTTGGTAATCTTAGCTAGTCTACCCTCTAGCCATAGAGATCCATCATGTATTCAACTCAAAAAAATTCTAATTCATTCAATTTTAAACACACTAGGAAAATTTAGGGCATGCATCAAACCCTTCTTCTCAACTATTTTATACTCTTCTTTCATAATACCATTTTCACATAACCTATCATATGATTCTCTAATTTCTAAGACCCCATTGCTACCAATTTTGCAATTATAGAATCTCCTTACATCTTGTACCATTATAACATTCAGAAGGATCGTGGATAAAGCGCCAGCAAGATCTTTCTTGTAGGCTATATCAGGAATTGACTTAAGTATAGGTTGTTTGACATCATTACTAACAAGCTAAATAGTTAAAACATCTTTCCATTCTACATTCTTTAAGTTGGATGACATTTGTCAAACTAGGGTTTATGCGAAGTAAAACTTTGTAGCTCGGCTTGTGATAAATACCTTTTGAAATGCAGAGAACTAGTGTGAGATTGCTATCAAATTCTCTACAATTCCATGAACAAGTTTTGGAATTGCCTTTCACTCTAGTTGCTCTTACTTGAACTCAAAATAATGAATAATGAGTGAAATTGATCATATATCCTTTGAAAACCTTGCATTTAATCCTTAGTGCTTGTATAGCTATAAACTCAGCATCAACTTGATTTTAGAATTATTTGGCATCCATTGATATTACCATCACTTGGTAGCTACTATAGACTCGACATCAACTAGCTAGTCTAGCAGTTCAACATCTACTTGTATTCCACTTGACATGCATAGAAAAAATTTCATGCTAGGAAACAACATGAAAACTTTAAATATTAAACTTGAATTTTCAATAACATCTTGCATTTTTATTCATGCTAATGTGGTCTTTTTAGTACTATCTCCTTTTGGAACTAATGTATGATATTACACTTGAATATTAGTCCCACATTCCCCTTATTTGTTCAATTTGATGAGGTGTGATCACTTGACCCATTGGGTGAAGTGATCCCTTCTACATTTGATGTGCTATAAGATTATTTCTTTTTCCATGTCTTGTTCATCTCATCTCCAATGTATTCAACATTTTCCTTTCCTTTTCATTTATCAAATTCATAGCTTGGTGCCTTTGACCTAGTTGGAGAATGCTTGCTAATGTGACTAGTCTTCAAATAGTTGAAACATGTAGTTTGACTCAACCATCTTTTGTATTTACCACTGAAGTGTGTTCTAATACAATTCACAAGAACATGTCCATATTCTTCATAATATTGACAATTATATCTTCTATTGTAATCCCAATTATAAAGGTTTCCATAGCTTCTTACCTTTGCTGGCTTGTTTGATGACCACATGGATTTGGATCTACATTCAAGGGCTTTATGTCCATACTTCTGAGAGTTGTAGCAATATCCTTCAAATCTTCATTTTTGCATGTTCCTAGTTCTACATTCATGTGCCTAATGACCTTGTTTGTTGCACTTATGACAGTGAGTCATGTTCTTAGGCTTGACATTCCGATTTGTATTATTGCTCCTGCACACATTAGTAGTATGTCCTTTCTTACAACAATTATGACAAGTAGGTTAGGAGTTCTTACCTTTTATGTTCCTTTCTTTAGTGACTTTAGATGAGTCTCCTTCTTCAGTGCTTGTGTAGCCCAATCCTGATGTGTCTTTGTTGGATCTAGGAGATCTCAACAATTGCTCAAAGTTTTTGATGGCTTCATGTGGCTTGTTGAGACGTTCAACTAATTATTTTTCCTATTTTCAATTCATTCTACAACTTCAATGTGGTTATTTCAATGTCCTTGACATTCAGTTCACAGTTGGCATTGATCATTTGACTTAGATTATCAAATTGCATGTTGGAGATCTTGGTTAGTTCTATGGACTTTTCTTCCAATCTATTTGCCAAAATTCTTTTATCTTCTTCAATCATGGCTTTGTCTTCCATGGATTTCTTCTTTTGTTCAATCACCTCACTTAGTAGTATAGCTTTTAATTCTTGCTCTATCTTGAGAATTCTAATTTCCTTAGCTTGTATTCTATTCTTTTCCATTAGATCTACAACTACTACATCAAATTCACTGGAATTAACATCTGCAAATAGCTTGGTGGTGTTGATCTTTTTGTATAGTGTGTCATTCTCTATAATAGCAATATATTTCCTTCTCTTCAAGGATTTCTTTAGTTCTTCTCTTACTTCATTTAGTTGATGTAGTGTGAGAAGTATTTCAATCTCCTAGTTTTCAATAGTCTTTCAAAGCTTGTAGACTTCCATTTTAAGATCTTTCCTCTAAGCTACAATGCTTCTCTTTTAGAGAACTAGGCTCTAATACCAATTGTTTGAATTACAAGTGAGAAGAGAGTAAACTTTTGAGAGGAGGGGTTGGTGAGAGGCGAGGGCAGGGGGAGGGGGGTGGTGGTGAATCAGAGGTTTAAACTTGAACACATAAAACTTTCACCATTCATACATCACATGCATTAATATATTGAAATAACATATAAAGCTTATGCATCAATCATGTAAACATACAATCAAACACACACATAACACCAAATATGATTACCCAGAAACCCTCCAAGTGAGAAGATAAAATTGGAGTGGGGGTGACACTCACAAATCTTCACTATTGCAACAATAAAGTGTATCCAATTAAGGTCACAATGGTTTGACTATCAATCATGATCTGCCTTGTGAAAGGCCTGCCCTGTTAAAGGCTTACAAAGACTATTAAGTCCCACCTTGTTAAAGGATTTCAACACCTTGTTTGAATCATGCCTGGTTAGAGGACTTCAACTTACAATTAAGCACCCTATTAAAAGATTTCATACAGCCTTTTAGGACTACTCTATTAAGAGATTTAATTGAAATCACCTGTTAAAATGTCTTAGCATAGATCTTGTGGTTGGTACTTTCTTGCCTAATAATAGATCACCTCTATACAATCTCTGATTGATCCTTCACAATCTAATGTATCAATGTTGTATCCTTCTCTATCCTTTGTTCTTCATTAGCTAATTCTACAATTCACTCTTACTGCTAAGTCACCTTGAATGCTTTGCAAAATATCTTGTTCTCTCTTCCAATTCAATCATTCACCCCCTATACACTAGTTTCATCATTGTTAAGAGTTTAGGGCTTTATCCTCCTTAAGAAGGCTTTGGTGGCTTAGGGTTAGGTATGAATCTACGACTAAGATTCATCCATTTTTTCCACTTAAAGCTTTCTATTTTCTAATTGGTTTCATGAAATTGCATAGGGAATCTGTATATAGATTTGTCCTTATCGTAAAAGATCAAGATCTATCCTTAACTCAGCTTGAAAATGGTTTACATAGCTGTTTATTCCATTACAAACAAATATGTCCAAACTATATCACTCGACATCTAAAGTCTCTAATGCTCAACATTGTATTTCTTCTTCTAACTTGGAACCTGAACTACTTGGCATCCACTATTTACTTAGCACATGAATTGTTTAGCATGGTTTATCTACCCAACATTTCAAGTAACTTAGCACATGAGTGACTCAGTAGTCATTGCAACTTAGCATGGTCTAACATTTATATGTTGTGCTCATCACGTATTACCAGTTCTACATGAACTAAGCAAATGGCTTAAGTGTGTTGACACTCACTTGTCAAAACCAATCTGAGATCAACATTTTCTTCCAAACACCTTAAATTATTTTACATTGGGTGAGTATACATACCATATTTCAAAAGGTGTTGAATGAGTACCTTTCTTGACTTGTTCATGGTTCAAGGTATAGACAATTGTACTTACAAATTCTCTCTAGTATTTAGAGAAACATTTTTCTCCATCATGAATGTTCTAGCATAGTCCATTATAATTCCATTCCCCTTTTTAACAATTCTATTTCGTGGAGGGGTTCTAGGGGCAAATGTATGTCATTCAATTCCTCTTTCATTACAAAACATTTCAAACTCATTTGATGTGAATTCTCCTCCTCTGTCAAAACTAAAACACTTTAGACTTTTACCTCTTTCCTTCTCAACTCTTGCTAAGTAGCACATAAACATTTGGAAAGCATCATATTTTTGTTTCAAAAACATAACTATCATCATTCTAGAATATCCATCAACAAACAACATAATTTACTTATCTCATTTGCAGCTTTGCACATCAATTGGTCCATACAAGTTAGTATGAACAATCTCTAGTATTCCTTTAGGGGTATGAACTTTACTCTTAAAGCTTGACTTTCTCATTTTTCCTAACTAACATTATTTGTACATTATATTATCAGGCTTCTTGTACTTAGGAAAACCTCTAACTTTTCTCATGTTACTGATACTAACCAAGTTATTAAAATTAACATGGAATAACCTCTTGTGCCATAGCCATACATCATCAAATTTTGTAACTAGACAAGGAACATCCTCTCTATTAAGATAAAATAGATTACTCCTAGTTTTATTACCCTTTCCAATCATTTTTCCATTTGTGTCATATATCTTAGCAACCTTGTTTTCAAACTCAACCTTACATCACAAATTGTTCAGTTGTGACACACTCAACAAATTATAGTTAATTCCTTCAACATAGTAAGTATTGTCACATAGAATCTTATATATGAGTTTGATAGAACCTTTTCCTTTTATCAAACATGGTGCATCATTACCAAATCTTACACCATTTCCATCATAATAATTTAGGGCAATGAACTTACTTTTTTATCTAGTCATGTGATGTGAACACCCATTCTCAATTATCCATCTGTTATTCTTTTTCACACATGTCACAAGTGTAATTGTCTCATCTTCATTAGATTCATCCTTCATTAAAACATACACCACTTCATCATCATGTTCATCAGATTCATCTTTGGTTTCTTCTTCAGCAATGTAACATAACTTTGTGCCTTTGTCTTTGTAGTCCTTGTTGTCTTCATCTCTCCTACTTTTGTACTTGTCACCACCTCTGTAGTTCTTCTTCTCTGGACATCTAGCAACAATATGACCAACCTCATTATAATTGAAACAAATTATGGGTAATTTACCTTTGAACATTCCTTTACGTTTGTGGAATCTTCTTTCCAATAGTGCTTTAAGTTGTTCGACATCCTCCTCATTTGTATCACTATCACTGGACACATACTTTATATTTTTCTTCTTCTCCTTCTCATCAAGTTTCTTCAATGACACTTTAGCTTTCAAAGAAGATTCAAATTCTTTCTACTCTCAAGTTTTTAATTATCAAAGTGATAGCTCAAAAGGAGTGTGTCTGCCTACCAGACCTTCAAGTGATAGATTGTTCCCTGTAATGCATCTTAGTTCTTGAATTGCAGAAACTCTTATAGCATATAGAGGCAGTAGTGTTCTTACAAAAATTCTTAGCACAGTATCACCATCTATAGTACCAATAGCTCCTCTTGTTGCATTAAAAACTTATTCTATCCTTGCAACATGTTGAGCAACATTTTCACCTTCTTCCATTCTCATATCATCAAACTTACCTCTGAGGCTTTTAGCTTTGGCTCTTAGAACATTTGCATCTCCTCCATAGATAGTAGTTAGGGCATCCCACACTTTCTTTGCACTATCATGACCTTTGATATCATCAATCTAGCATAGCTTAGGGCATAGGCAATCTCTAGCATTGCTTGGTTGTTTTCTTTGTTCTTTTTCATATCCTCAACAGTTAGGGCTCTAGTAGGATTAACATGCTTAGTGGTAATGGTAGATTGTGCATGATCTCAAAATCCTCCAAGCTGTAGCTTCATCAAAATTTTCCATGTAGGAAAGTTATCTCTATTGAGCTTGGGTACATCTCTTTTTGACATCTTGATCTTTGTGCTTCTAGTACCTCCAAACTAGTCCTCTTAAGTAGATGGCTTTGACCCCAATTATTGAAATACTTTAGAATAACTTGGGTGGGTGAATCATTTATCTAAGGTCCAGATGTATAAATAAAACTTTTCATAGCTTAGTGAACCCATAAAACATTTATCATCATGCATGCATCTACAAGATTATGAAATCACTTATAGCTTGTAAGTTACTATTAAATCAACTTGCAAAAATGTAAATATGAAACACAATAGATTCATCAACACACTTGACACAATGGTTTATGTGGAAACCTAATTTGGGAAAAACCACTAGTAACATGCTACTCTTTTTCACTCTTCTAAAGCGATGCCCTGTAAAAGGCCAACTCTATTAAAGGTTATAATATACATTGTTAAATGTGACCCTATTAAAGGATCTCAATCACCCTATTAGGAGTGAGCCTTTTTAGAGGACTTTAGAGCATTTATTTGGAATGTCACCTAGTTAAAGGATTTACAAATTACTATTAGGTCAACCTTAATCCAAATGATTTACCCTAGATCGATACAATTATTTAGAGAGTAATAGTAAGGCTTGATCTGATAACAACTTACAACTTCATTTGCAGATTACAAATCTTTTTTTCAATCCTCCCTTTTTCTTGGCCTTTATACATTTTAGCACTGATAGCTTGATCACCCTTCAAGCATTTGTACCCTTAAGCCTTCTTGCTTAACATGCCAATGTAGTCTCTTCTCTTAGGTCACTTGATGAAGCAAAACCCTTGACTCCTTTTCTTCCTTAGGTTCTCACACATGACAATCTTTGCTTCTGACCAACCATTCCTATAAATAGAAAATTAATATCTTTTGTTGCTCATTCTCCATCATCTAATTTAGGGTTACGATGGATTAGGTAGGATACAATGAATCTATCCCACATTCCATATCTTTTTTAGAAACTTCTCCTTGAATCCTCTTTGAATTTGACTAAAAATGGTTTACATTGAATTTTGTGCCACCTATTTCACATAATCTAAGAAAACAAACTTGTCATCTTAGATCCATTGAATTCACAATCTTTTAAATAATGCAACCACTCAGCATTATCTGGCTTCTGATGCTTGAAACATACTACATTGCTTGGCATCCTTTGGGAAATTACATAGTGTGAATTAAAGTTTACCGGTGCTCAACATTAACTAAAATTTACTCAAAATCCACTATTTTTCTTGGCATGCACTAGAATAAACTTTTACTTGCTTCCAACTAATTTTCTACTCGTCTTGCAATGACTTTTCTCAGGAGCTACTATCCACTTGATCAAACTATGCAAGAAAACTTTATGTAACAAGTTCTTCTAAACTTTCTTAGTGTAACCAACCTTTGTAACCTTATGTAGATTCTCAATACATCATGTTATCATTATCTTAACTAATTCTTGTACTTATTTACAAAATCATAACTCAACCTTTCCTCTAGGTGCTATTATTACATCTTTTGATCAAATCCTCTTCATCAATCAAATAAATGATAGTACTTAAATCATATAAGCAATTGTCTTATCAGAAATTAGCAGGTTGACATTAGTGAAAAAATAATGATTAAAACATATTGATCATATTTGTATGTTCTTCAACAATCTCCCTCAACAATGATCTTCTTCAATTTGATCTCAACAGTCTCCCTCTTTCAAAAATCTCTATCTTTAACAATCTCTTTTCAATCTATTCTCAAGAAAAGAACCAACACTCTATTTTAGAAATACCAATGCCTTACATCTAAAGCACCAACTTCATGAATACAAGAAGCATTAACATCTAAAATGAACAACTAAGACCAAAAAAATAGAGGATCATCTCTATTACAATAGAAATCATGGATCACTAGTTTCAACTTCTTCTCAGAAACATGATGCGGGATATACTTCTATTCTTCTCTCTTACTAATTGTTTTACTTCAAAAATTGCAACAAAATATACTAGCATCATTTAATGAATTTATCACATGAGTAAAATGTAGTATCAGATCTAACACAAACTATGTGATTTCAATAAGATGAATTGAATTAAAGTCTTTCAAACTATAAACTTTCTTGAAGTGATAAACCCTTGTTTCTCCTCAAAACATCAAGTCATGTTTTATTTTTCCATAAAAAGATCTAATTAAATATTGATATGAATGAATAAAGAAGAAATACATAATCTTTCTTCTACCTTTGATAAACTTATGCAATGAAAATCAAATCACAAATAGGAAAATAGAAACATAAAGCATTTACCCTCTTCTTTGTTGTTAAAAATTCCCTACAAACTAATTTGGTCTACAAAGAATTCCAAAAAAATCCTACAAGTTTTGTCAAAACCACCTATTGAACATATTAGAGGAATTTTTCCTCTACTTATAAACCAAAAAATTTGACATTTTCGAGGTAGATACATACACAAACATAAATTAGACTAAAACTACTCAAAACTGCAAAAACTGACATAAGAATTTGGCAACTACTTCTGATAAATATCGTTGTTCCCTTTCACTACATATGTTATGCAAAAACTATTAGGGACCTATTTTAGAAAACTCAACAAAATTTTGAAAAAGGTATGATAGTTGAGGTCTAACTCATAAAAAACCCCATCAACTTTCACAAAAACCAAAACTATTTTTTGATAACCATTTTCTTAACCAATGTGAACATTAACTTTAGTGTTTTCCTTGAATATGTTTTAAACAATATTAGAGGACATCGACTAAGATAATTACATGATGCTAACAAAACCATATGCTCATTATAATTGCATAGATGAATTATGGACATCAATGACAATGACCAAAGGCCTAATACCGAGGGTTGAATAGGTTCATCATATTCAATAGATTAATTGTGCACTTTTGGACTTCAAATGATCTCTCTTCAAGTCTAGTTTCCATTTTTCTTTTTCCTTCTTTAGCCATGATTTTGTCTTATTCAATTTTCTTTTTTTTTCACTATCACTTCACATAGTCATTATTGGAATTATGATATATTTGTCATTAGTTACAACACTTATTCAATTCTGAATGATTACTGAGCTCATCACTCAGTCTACAGTTTATACCAAGCATTCCTTTGGAAATCGAGCATATGGGTAGTTTAGCATTATTTACTGAGTCCATAATAGTTACCGAGTAGAACAGTGTTCTCCAAGAAGTTAGTGGTTACCGAGCTTTGCAGTGTTTACCAAGCAGTTAGTGCTCACCGAATCATTAGTAGAACTTAGTGGTTATCAAGTGATCAAGGTAAACAAAGAACTTAGTGTTTACCGAGTGATCAAGGTAAACAAAGAACTTAGTGTTTACCGAGTGATCAAGGCAATCAAAGAAATCAGTGTTTACCATGTAAACAAGGTAAATGAAGGAATCAGTGTTTACCGAGTAAACAAGGTAAATGAAGGAATAGTTTTTACCGAGTAAACAAGGTAAATGAAGGAATCAGTGTTTACCAAGTGAAGAAGGTTATCAATGGATTCAATTTTTACCAAGTGACACATTATTCACCGATTCACCAATGGTTACTGAGTTCCAAGCTACTTAGAATGATTAGTATGGATTGTGCCTCTACTCTTACCAAGTGCATGACAATGTACTGTATTGTAGTGGATACCGAGTATCAGAAGGTCACCGAGTCAATTTGAGGAACCTGAGTTTTCTACTATCTGGCTGACTTAGTAATGTTTGTTCAGTTGTGATTGGTTGACCTTGCCAGTGTAAATATTGGAATGATATATATATCATTTGAAATAATGAAATATTGATCATCGTTGGTGTCATATTACAATATTTTGAGAAGAGGAAAAGCGAATCACTAGCAGAACAGAGGAATACAGTCAGGTCAACAATTGATGTTGAAAAGCTATATCCATCACATCAAGTGATCAGAGCACAAGGGATCTTATCAGCAATCAATTGTAACCAGATCCACTACTTCATCCTAACAGGTGAACCAATTTGTAAATCCTTTAACAGGGTAGACTTAACAGTCTTTTGTAAATCTCCTAACAGAGTGCATACTTCATTGTATGTTTGTTAATCCTCTAACAAGTGGATCTAGCAATCCTACTTGCTCCTAACAGGGCAGATCATCATAAGTGATCATTGTAAGCCTTAACCAGCCAACTTTATACTGCAGTATTGAAGTTTTGTGGGCATCATCCCCACCCCAGTTTTACTTTCTAATTGGAAGATTTCTGGGTCACCAAATCAGTGTGTTCATGTGTTACAAATGTTTATCTTTTCATGCATACAGTAGATTAGATAAATGAAAGGTAAATATGATATTATGCAGAATTGAATTAAAGTTTTAGGGTTACTGATTCACTCCTCCCCTCTCAGTAACCTTGTTAGTCTTGATTATTTCCAACAGTCATACTGATTGAGTTTCTTGTTCTCTTTTGAGTCATTTTTTCTCTTTTCTTAATATACAATTATTCTCCAACATTTTTTCTATTGCTTCATTGTTGTCACCAATATCTCCACTGTCAAATAGTCCTTCTATGTCTACTTCCTTGAATAGTGTATCATTTTTCTAAATTTCTATTGCTTTCATTTTCTTCGCGAGTTCCTTAACTCTTCTCTTGATCCTTCAAGTTGTTGCAACTTGATCTAGATTTTAATCATCTAATTCTCAATGATTTTTCCCATCTTGTATTCCTCCATCTCCAAAATCTAATTTTCTCAAGATGTTAGATTTTTTCCAAGAGAACAAGGCTCTGATATAAATTATTGGAAGGATTTAATGAGAAATAAGATATTGAAAGTTGGTGGGAGGGGGGGTGTTGAATCAGGATCTTTAACTTTTACTTACAAAACCAAATTATTGATTTCACACCTAATTCATATCATATCTTATATCTATCATCAATACTAGGTGAGGATGAAATCCACCAATCTTCACTTTTGCAACAATAAAATCAATGTATTAGGGTTACAATGTTTAACCATAATAAATGATATACCTTGTGAGGGATATTCCTTGATAAAAGATACTAATACTACTAGATCTTACCTCATTAAAGGATTTGACACTTACAATTAATTAAGGACTCTGTTAGGAGATTTACATAGACCTTTTAGGATAACTCAATTAAGAGATTTTCCCTGACTCAATCTATTAAAACTAATTTAGAACTTGACCCTTGATTTTCTTTGGAAGTTGATTTTGGATCTCCTTTGTTCAATGTCTCAATCTGATCTCTTAGTTTGATATCTTTGTTCTATCCTTCACTATTTGGATTGCTCTATCTGATCTCCTTCCAAACTTAGCCTTTCTTTCTCTATTCTATCCTTGTTCACTCCTTTACTTGAGCATACACACTTTCAATAATCCACATATTACATATTGATATTAGGGTTATAAACCTCCTTAAATAGATAATCTTCAAAATTTTTGGATCATAATCAATGGTTTACAATTCATCTTATTTTGGCGTTTCCTTTTGATTTTCCAATTGGTTGATTTTCTTTCCTTGGGATAGTTATCTTTTTATAAAGATGTGTAAACTCCATCTCAACTATCTCTACTATTATTAAATATTAGATAGAAGTCAGCCAAAATGGTTTACATAGGTGTCTATGTGATTACAAACTCATATTAAAAAATAGGTCTTCTTGACATCTAAATATTCTTACACTTGATCATTTCTAACATTCATACTGGCACTCAATTTCTATAAGCATATTTCTTACTATGTTCACAGCAAAAATATACTTTCTAGTTTACTCAGTCTTAACTATGTTAGCTCGACTTATATATGTGTTGGGCCTCAACTAGGGTGTTTGGCAATTTCCAACTCTCTCGGCATGTAATGCAAAATAAAAAAAACTCCTCATCCTTTTCTAGATGACTCAGTCGTAGTGATGACCATTCAACCTTTTCTAGTAAATGACTAAATCTTTGGATACTAATATGAAACATAGGCATAGAGATCAACAAAAATTCACCACCCACCTACATTCACCAAGAGTTATAGATGGAAGACCATAAATTGGAGAAACCATAAGAAACTTAAATAGATATCAATGCAAGCATAATGAGACAAGCTTCATTCAACATGCCAAACATAAGGCCTACTTGGTTGTAGCCATATACATTCAAATTACAATCACTAAGCTTAAGATCTAGGGCTTATAGAACCAACACTTAGTTTTTTCCTTCTATCCAACTTCATTGTACTTTTCCTAATCCTATATCTCTACTTATATAGCCAAGAAAAAAAAAAAATTGGCCTATTAGACAACTTATTACAAATTATAGGTCACATCCAAAGGAGAATAAAATGACCTTACAAACAAGGATATTAACTTCTACGTGGACAAGGATAGGTTCACACATTATCCAAGAAGAGGTTCCCAAGTGCATAGAATGCTATGATTTCAAATAATATATAACCAAAGCCAAATCTGCATGCTACTCAAGATACATGGAAATTAGCATACCATGAATAGAGAGAAGGATAAATCTTGCAAAAGATGGAATTAGATTCAACAAGATTAGGAACAAGATCCATATTAAGGAGCTAACAATGCAAAAAGAGAAAAAGTGAACAACAATGACCATTCTTTAAACAGAAAGAAAGAGCATTAAAAGGAAATATTATGATTGATCTGCAATATTTCCAGTGCACCCAAGATTCTCCTACATCAGTGGTATAGGAGAAAAAGTTCTAAGATTTTAAAACATTGTAACTAAAAGAAAAGTTTGGACTTTCTTTCCATGGCTCTTTGAGCTACAGGATTTATTGTAACCAAAAAGAGAGATAAATACTTTATTCTTAAATGTAACTTGGGTGTAGAAGCAATAGGATTTATAGACATCTAATTATGGATTGAAAAAAAGAAACACGCACATTAGATCTTTGAGTTGGATAATTTTCCTCTTTAATTGAGATTAATATTTAAATTACTTTTAGTTCTCCTTGAATTTCATATTGTTCCATTTCATTTCATTCATGTTTTGTACATGCTCTTTGAGTCTTTATCATTCATGTATCTAAAGTGTAAAGAACAAATAAGTGGTATTAGTTATTTAAAATCTCAAATAACATTCATTATATATTTGTGGATGAGTGCCAATGCTCTTTCTCCCTTCTTTTTAATGGTATAATCATTATTCTATTCATTGTAAATCTAAAGAAGGAACTAGTGCCTTCAAATCAAAATTTAGAGAGTGCTTGTACATAACTATTGCAAGTGTCTCAATTGTTAGCTACAAGCTTTGCCTTCTTGTTTGAGTGCTCAAGAGTCAATTTGAAATGAATTTTCTGAAAAGACAAATCTTGTAACTAATAGGGGTATAATTTCTTGCTAGTATTTTTCTTAGCTAAGTCTCTACTTACATCCTTTCCATGATTATCAAATTTCATTGAGAGGTTTCTTCAATTTAATCGATATTGATTATATGTTAGTATTATTATTTTTTATCCTATACATAATGACCTATTTATTTCATTTTCTCATGTTTTGCATAATTAATGAATACAATGCAATTTATTATATTATTTAAATTGTAATATTAAAGGCTTTATTTAAACCATTTGCATTTTTTGTTGGATTCAACACCAAATTTATGTCATGGTTTTACATCCTCATTGTGAGTTGTAGTTTAGCTTGTACTAAATTTAGGAATACAATTTTCATGTTTACAAAATAATGAATACCAATGGTTTTTTCCTTCTTGTTGTGTCATTTAGATTACCCATTATATATTTTGTAGCAATCATGATGACAATCATAGAGGGATTATCACAAATGTCTTTATTATGTGGTTTTAGCATGTTGTCGGCCACAATTTTAACATCACTAAGCATGGGATTAGGATCCTATTAAATGTTACAAAATATTCATAATAATCAAGGATCTCATTTTTTGTGTTGGATCATTCATGCGTTCATTGTCAATAGTTGGATAATGTATTGGAGCTTTACTTTGATTTATTTCTTGTGGTAAAAGTGAGAGCATGTCCTTACAGTGAATAGATAGAAAATGATATGCATTACATTTTATTAATTTAATCTATAGCTTCTTTTGATTCCCATATGTTTTGGTATAGAACTAACTCCATTGGTGGACATGAAACAATATTTGAGGTTGGTTTTCATAGATTCTTTAATTGGCTATATTGTATACAATAACTTTTGCATTTGTTTCCTTCACTCATTATTTTTAATTCTTTAGCTAGAGATTTATGGGAAATCAACCTATTGAACCACTTTCCCATATAATTTAAAGGTAATTAGAAGTTTTAATTTCTTATAGTCATAATGTTTTATATTTCTTATGTCTTTATTAATTTATGAACCCTCGCTTGGATAGAGTGAAAAATATTAAATACCAAAGCCTTCCCTGATTTTCCACTTGGAAAGACTATTTGATGCAATAAAGTCACTTAATATATGTCTCATTTATTTCGCAAATGTGAATTTGATCAATTATCACCTATTCCTAATTTAGTGTAGCATAGTTTTAATATCAATATAATATTATCGATAATCATTCTACCAAATAACTAATACTAAACATAGGTTACACTAGCTTAAAATCAAGAATAGATACTCTCAATATTTCTTGAGAATCCTTAAATATTATTACATTTCTTATGGCATAAGGAAAATCAAGGACATGTATAATATTTGTGTACATTATCTAACTATTTGTAAAACATCATGAGAAAGTATTCACTATCTATGAAAATTATCTTGAATTAGCAAATCACCTTTAAGAATTCATTGAGATTGTTTCTTATTTCTTCACAAAAAGCCTTCTATGAACAATTTATATCCTTTATTTTATAAAAAAATTCAATATAATATTGTTTATTATGGTGTATTAATATTCTAAGTTTTATATGTACCTTTTGGATTATTTTCATGAAGAAATGCATTAGTTCTGTAAACCTTTTGATTAATGTCATAACAAAAATATATTACTAAATGTTTTCGATTAAGAAAAGGAATAATTAATGGGTGTTGACCTAGAGGTAAGACCTACTCACCCTTCTTCCACTAACAACACTACTAAAACTAGTGCAAGTACATGACATCTCGATAGAAGTCTCTGCTACTTCCCAGTGCTCAAATATGATGTCCATCTCAATAGGAGCTATTAATGTAGAAGAAAAGAGGAAGACCCAAGCCATCCTAAAGTAACACACATATTTGCGCCAAAGTATTTAGTTTTATAGTCATCCCTTCTTCACTACATGAAGTACACTATGCAAGCATGCTTTATTCAACTAGATCTCTTACGATAAGAAAGAGATACTCATTAATACATACATACATACATATATATATATATATATATATATATATATATATATATATATATATATATTACTAGAATATTAATTTATTAAATATGATTGATATTGAACAAATTTGGTTTTGAAGATGCATAATAGGTACACAATCTCCTAATTTAAATTTTGAGGCCTATTAAATATATTTCACTAATTCTTGATTTATTTAAAATAATATTATTCTAGTTTGATAATGTGTGGAATGTGCTAGGAACACTCATCCAAACACTTCATTCACAATAATAAATTTACAAGGCCTATAACTATATTAAATAACCTTTTCTTCTTACCTATTTGAAGAATTTTTTGAGATCTAGGATTTATCATTTCATATCTGTAGACACCTAAAACCTTTAGAAAATAAAGTTTTTTTATTTTCTGAAAAAGTCCTGATGACATCATCATTTATTAATTAATTAATTATTTAATTTATTTATTTATTTTTATGTCATTAAATCCCTTTATCTTAATTAAAAATATTTAATTAAGGAATCCCTCCCAAAAATGTTTAAATCTTATTTAAACATTATTTCCTTATTTATTAATTATTTAATTAATAAGTTGACCAAATATCCTAAAATAAATAAAATATTTATTTTTTGCCCAAAACTTGGCCAATTTCCTTATGACCAATAACCTCTTCCAAAATCTTCTAATCCTTCTTTAATTTCGATTAAAGGCTAATCCCATCATTTCCTACCCCTAATCCCAACTCAAAATATTTAATTAAGATTAAATATTAATCCTCATGTTTATTAAAAAAGTTTTAATAAATATCTCCTTAACCCAAACCCTTGAAATAAATAAAACTTTATTTATTTCCTAAAAATCTAATTTATCCTCATCCTAAGAAGTTCTAGACTCTTCTAGAAAGTCTTCATCCTCATCATAGGAAATTCTAGACTATTCTACAAAGTCTTTATCCTCATCCAAAGTCTAGACTCTTCTAGAAGATGTCTTTAAACCTAATCCTAATCCCCTCCTAACCTTGTCACATTCCCTAAACATGGGTTAAAACTTACTAACCCAAGCCAAAGTTAACAAATATCTCCTCCTTCACCCACCCTCATTAAATGCCATCCACTTGCCTATCCCTAAGCTAATCCTAAACCATCCTAATCCATCCTCTAATCATTTGCACAAGCCTAAACAAGCTTAAAACCTTCCTAATCAAGTCCAAGTCGAAGTTGCTCTCATCACCCTCAAAATATCTCAACCATAAAACTTTATGAAGTCCACTAGGTCATAAATGACTCTTACAAACCCTTTTATTGCTCTTACAAGTCATTATGAGGGTCTTTATGAAGATTTTATCCCTTGAGCCTCCTTTGTTGACTCATCCTTCCCCTTTCCTCCATCCTCTCACCATGTGACATGTGTCACTCCTTGATTGGCTATAAGGAAGCACAATCCATGTGCTCTCTTCTCATGCACTCTAAGCCCTCCATGAGCTTTTTCCCATCCTTGCATCTTAGCCCTCAATCCCTCAAGCCTCTTGCCTATAAATTGGATCCTTCCCCTTTGCAAAATAACACAATCCATGAAGTAAAGTTATAATGCTATTTTGAGAGCCAAATCCATACTAAAGCCATCTATCCACACCAAAAATCCACAATCATCCATTGAAGCCTTTGGAAGCATATTGAGCATACATCCTATCTATTTAGAAAAAGCTACTCAACAAGAGAGCTTCTCATTGAGAGAGCCCATTAATGGCTCATATTCTCAATTGAGAGTTCATCTTAGTCTATCTTGAAGTTTATGAATTTTGTTTAGTTTGTAGAAGCTTTATTTAAATTTGGTTTCTATTAGCATACTAACATTGCTCATATACAATATCTAGTTTGTATTCCATGCTTTTTATTTATAACTTGAGTTGTTATGCCATAATAGTAATAAGTTTAGTACCTTATAAAAAAATTTAAAAAATTTGTAGGGTTTTCTTTGGTTATTGAAAGTCTTAGTTATGTTCTAGATAACAATGCCTCAACAACTTTTCTAGGTTACAATTGTACCTAACATCTTATTTTTTGAATTTTTTTTAAATAACTCAAATTATTCTTCCATTGAGTGGTATAAAAATCAATGTTTATAGACAATCCTTTTGATCCACACCCTTCTAATTCAACCCCTTTAGTTGAGAATTGATTAATCATGTAGAGATCTTTTTAAATTTATAGGAATTATCTTTATCTTCCAAGTTAAACACCCTATTGGCGCTCAAAGTTGTGTCCCCATTTTGAGTGTCTATTTCAAATTTTGAGTCAAATCAAGCCCCATAAATGCATATGTACCTGGCTATACCTTTGAGGCCCCTAAGGTGTTTAATGTTTCTAACACCCTCCCTTCAGTGCATTTAAGTGTTCCATGATGATAAATTGACATTTCGAGTCATTTGGCGAAGTCCTGTTTTGAGCCAGTGTCATATCTGCATTTTCACTTAAGTGTCAAATAGTGACAAGAGGCCTTGTTTGCAATTGAATATCTTGCGACCAAAATGTTTCATGACTCACCACTTTGGGAGTGTTTAGTGTCCATACTTGAGAGCCTATTTTTTAAATTTTGAGTCGTTTCGAGTCTGTTTGACTAGGTTTTGAATCCCTCAAAGTTGGTCAGTTACTGCTTTCATGCTTTTGCAACTAATTTTGAATTTTGGGAAGCCTTGTTTGATGTTCTATAATTTTGACCCAGATGACCAAAATAAGAAATTTCCTTTTGCATTGCATTTTAGATGTCAGAGACTTGTAATGTTTCAAGTTTTAGCTCATGACGAATCCGTTTGATTAGTTTTCAAATGCAATTCCAAACATAATTTCTATAGTTTTGCTCGTGTCAATATTTGCAGATTGTTCGGTATCCCTATTCGAGACGTCATAACTTGAGATCCGTGATTGGTAAGATTGAATGGATTGTAGCCCTGTGTTTTCCTCTAAAAATACTCCAAGTGTGTTAGTTTTTAAGTCATGACGAATCCATATGCACACTTTTTTAGGTCCATTCCATTTGTAAAAATTGATTTGTTGTCATTCTTTCTAGTCAACAAATCCAAGTAGCTCACTTTGAATGCTCTCCAAATGTGTCTAGTTATTCATCATGAGTCCAAATCGTAGATTCATAATGTCCTCATGACAGTGAACCAACGCCCCAATTTTTATCTTCCCAAGTGTCAGTTTACCCAGTTTTTGAAGCCGATTCTAAACCCAATTTAGTGTTTTCTGATGTGTTTAGTTGCAAATAATTCTGAGAAGGAAACTTTGACAATGAATATCTTTTGGCCTTGAATTCGTCATGAGACTAGACTTGACATGGTGCAAGAGTGCGAAATAGAGATTCAGTGTGCCAGACTTCAAAGCCTAGTCAGGTGTTTGGGTCAATTTTTAAGGCCAGTCAGAGGACCCTCTGGCATTAAATTGGTAGTTTGCAGATAAGTGATAAAATGAGCTCTAATTGATGGTTTAGTGATCGTACTTGATTCAAATCAGCTTGAGATGATCAATGGATAAATTTGACATTTTAGTCATTCGAAAATGAAATTTTTTTTTAGCCAAACCCACTTGGGGCCCGACCAATTCCTTCAAGTTGACAGAAACATTGATGTTTTTATGATGTTCTATAGTGATGATGGTCTTTGAAGATCAGTTGATTATGCACTAATCATCATTTACAATTCATAATATTGTACGAGGATAAATGAATGTATTTTGGGACTAATTGTTCATCATGAACTTTTAGATATATTTATCACTCTGAAATGGGTTACCATCCATTGAACTAGTATTCTGATTTGTCCATGGACCATTGAAGAGAAATGGTAGTAGTCTCAAAGAAAAAGCTTAGACTACATTTTGGAAAATTCAGATTTCAAAGATAAGATGGAGAGGTTTTACTAAAGGATGAAGAGAACAATCCATTCTGTTTGTGGGTCACTCCATGGGAGCTGTAGTGGCAACCTTCGTGACAATTAGGTTTCTAGAAAAGTGGGTGAGACAAATCTCACCCTTTTGCATTCCATTT
This sequence comes from Cupressus sempervirens, assembly GCA_028749045.1. Lineage (NCBI taxonomy): Eukaryota > Viridiplantae > Streptophyta > Pinopsida > Cupressales > Cupressaceae > Cupressus > Cupressus sempervirens. Next base: position 961,863,393 of record CM053792.1, on the reverse strand, counting down.
GGTTCTCCATTAGTGGGAGGTGTTAGACATGAGGAAGCCACGCAGGGGTGAACATGGCTAACTCAAGAATAACTCTATTGTGAACACTACTCAAAGGCATAAGTCAACTAATCAATATGATCGATAGTAAACTAGAAAATGTTCACAACGAAATGTGACTACCTATTCACTTCTGTTGAAATTCTAAACGGAATGAAATCCACTAGGTGTGATTCAATGGATGCCACGATCAGTTAAAAGGGGGTTGGTTTTTTTAGTAGCTTCACTAACTCCTTCATGCTTCAGGGCTGGATTACACAGCTTTATCAGCTTATTTGGCATCTCATATGTTCTTTATGGGGTCATAGAAAGACTAGTGACATCAAAATCTAAGGAATCCCATGCTAATAAACAGAGAAGTCATGCATTCAAGATAGAGTGCCCACGTATGAAGGGAAGAGCCGCCTTGTAGAGGATATCCATATGAATAAAGGAAGTTTGCACATTGAAGGGAAGCCACAGGAGCAGAATAGGAACATCCCACGCAAGGGAAGCCACAGGCTGTTGAGCGCAAAAATGAATCTATCTTGGGAGCTGCCAAAGCCAAAGTCGATGCATCAGAAGAAGCCCCACAAAGCAAAGAAAGTCCGCGTTAGTAGAGGGGAGGTCACTCACGCATGAGGGCATACAGGAGGTAGATTTCAAATTAAGTAAGGGACGGCTTGAAACAGAGGAGCCTCATGCCCATAGCCCCTGTGGTTAAAAGAAAGAATCTGCAAGTTTCAAAGTGCAAGCCGCAGATTAGCAAGGTAAGGGAGGCACGATTGGATGCCAGCAAAACGCAAGCAAAAGGAATTTGCTTTGGGTCCTTTCAATTGTGAAAATGTGGAGTAACAGGAAATAAGAAGCCGGCAGGTAAAAGGAAATGCGCAGGCATTTGACACAATAAACGTATGGCTCACGTTAGTCGACTCTCATTGCATAATGCTTAAATCTCAAAAGGAGTTTTGAAATGGTGCACCAGTCTGTGCAGAGACCCCGTTTGTGTTAGATTCAAAATGCCAAGCATTGTTAATCTGCTGCCTTCCTCCAACTATTGTGCTATGGCCATGTCACCATAGATGTCAAAAGGAACAATGAGTGTCCTAGAAGGCAGAATGCCCACACGCTGGAGGATGGAAACTTATGTAGAAGAAAGCAATCACGATGAAAAGGAAAATAGTTATACCAATTATCCCACACTCGCTGTGTTTATGCCTTTCTTGATGTTTAAATAATATTGCACAATCTTGTTAACATGTTTTAAAGACATGAGCCTTTTATAAGGCAAGTTATGTTTGGTGGGACCCATGTACAATGAAGACCGCTGGCGCGCAAATTGAGAAATTTTTTGAACAAAGTTAAACATACAATGACATGGCTCGATGCGAGGAGATCACACCACGTGGCGAGATGGGCGGTGGGTGCACGCACGATAAAGAATGTGGGATGCCGCCATGTGGCAGTGGGCCCCGCATGTGCTAAGGTGGCATTGCAGAGAAAGCTCAAGCAGGAATCGACCAGATGCCAACACGTGACGCATCGAACAAATTGTGCATTTTTGCAAAAGAGAGATGAGCATGGGATAAATAGTGTGGGATTGCGGGATGGCGACACGTGGCGTGGGTCTCAAGTGGCACTGACCTAACTGATGATGGAGCAATCAGGTAGCCAATTAGAGGTCATCACGTGGCATCTAGTCAAAATTGGGTTGAACCCAAAATTGAGGGGTAAGGGAAAAGTAAAATATTTTGAGTTGTCATTTTAAAATGCTTTTCCAAAAAGCGTAAGCAAAGATTTGAAAAATAATAGAAAATATTATTTTTTCAAAGTTTATGTGCAAGCAAAAACTTTTAAATCAAAAAGTCATTTATTCTAAAGTTCAAACTTTAGATATTTTAAAGTTTTGGAAAAATAAAAGGTATGCAAACAAGGTGGTTATAATAGAGGGATCATTTTCAAACTAAGATTTAGAGGGTTCCCGGTATGCAAATATAGCAATATTATATATCGCTAGAACCAGGAGAAATCAAAATTTCCAATTTCGAGGTCAGTTTTGCACAGAATGCCATTAGTTCAAGCTACATGAGGTTTTCTTCTAGATTCCTATTTTGCAATTGTATTCAAGTGAGGAAGTTCAGAACTGATTCTTGACATGGTAATGACTTGAATATGGTTAAAAGGCAATGGAAATATAATTAAGATCAAATTTGGTCACCCATTCACTCAATAAAAACTCAAATTTCACCAGAATTTCATAAGGAAAATTAGATATTTTGGATGCATAAAGATTTTTCATCATTGAGCAGAGATATTTCAAGATTAGTTACAAGTAATGATGAAAACAAAATTAGATCAAAATGGTAGAAGGAAGAGAGAGGTTGTTTAGTTGTAGAAGATTGAATTCCAAATGGACACATGTCACTCAGAACAGATCCAGGAATTCTTTCTCTCCTATATCTTTCTTTCTTTCATCCATTGTAGAGGTTCTAGTTTTTGGAGAAAAACCAGTCACTATTGTGATACCATGTTTTGGACCCAGTTTTGATGTATTCCCATACTGTGATACCACATTTCTTTTAGCAAATTTCTCTTATATGAACAATAGTAGGAAGATAAATATAGCTAGTTCTGATATGTTAGGATTTCATGTTTTGATTTCATACATTTGAATGTATTCTTTCAAGGAAATTAATACAAATGAACAAGAATTCCATCAGTTTCATACTGATTCTCGTCTCTTGTCTCAGTGAATTTTCAATGTTTTATGATCTTTGAACAAAGAGCTTAGGTCATAGTTGCAGGCCCTTAAGGTTGTATGTTGTTTTATTGTTGCTTATGACTCAAGGAGTTATGTAAATGCTTCAAGGAATCAACAAGATTGCAAGTTTACTGAGGGGGATATCATGTAAGAATGAGGTTCAGATTGAGCACAAATATCTATTTACAAGGTAAATAGATAGATCATATATTTGAATATATAAATAAGTATCAGATATCCATATGTATGTATTTGATTCATGGATTTTCCCAATGGATTAGGTGTTGGTTAGCTACAAGATCATTAAAGTCTTACTACAGCATATCTGAGGCTTTGTTGAATTCAACATTATAAATCAAATGTTCTTTCCCTTTCATGTTGAAGAACCTAAATATCTAACCCTCACTTATCTTATGCATTTCATAGATTTCCATTCAACTACTGTGGATCTATGTTATTACATAAGTTATTAGGAGATATAAGTGTTTTCATCTGCAGTAAATAGATTCAGGGATATGTTCTGCACTGGTACGGTATCGATTGAACCTGAGGTCCACCCGCCTAGGTCTTGCAGAGCCTGAAGTGAAGGAGTTATGTGTTATAGTTGGCCCAAGATTGTAGTCGAGTGTATCTGTTATAAGAAGTTGCTAGCCTTAGATGCATTTGTCTCGTTTCTTGGTTATTTGCAAAATTGTTAAATCAGGAGCCAACACACCCCTTGTACACAGTTGTCACTATTAGAATGCATAATAATTTGACATTTGTAGATCATGAAATGATTACCTTTGGTAGGGAGATGTTATCTTTTATTCAATATTATAATTTTAATTCATGAACTTATTATTCAACATTTTCAAATTATTTTAATGTATTTTGGGCATATATTAAAAAAAATTATATATGATTTTGTTTGTAACATTTTTATGAATTCACAAAGCATTTCATATTTTGGCTTGTGAGTTGTGCTACCTTTCCTATGATTCTTTATGTTCAATTCTCTTAGCCACCTAGTTTCAAGGCTTGGTTTGTCACACCAAGTGAACTCACTAGATCCTCCTCTTGGAGATGAAGCTTCTAGGAAAACTTTTATTTTGTATTGCATCACATATTATCAGCCTTCTTTATGGCCTTGTTAGAATGATATTCAATTAGAAATCATTCCCTCTTTGAAAAACATGAAGCAACATCAAGATACTTGTCTAATAATAATTACCAAGCTAGGTTGGGAATTCATGATACCTTTGATTATTTTGAATGGCTAAATAATATTCTATGATGTACTTCTCATCAAATACTATGATATCTAGGGCATCCTAATTCTATAAAATTAGGTTCATTTGTTAACAACATTAGTTTTGTTACATTTCTTAAAATTTCAAAAGAAACAAATTCGAACCTTATAAATTTAGTTCTACCAAGTTAACTCAAAATGACAATAAACATAGGTTTCACTTCTATAGTTAGGATTATAAATTTTTGTTACATTGACACATACTAATAGATATGGCTCAAAATAGTGTTCAACTTCTTTTAGTGCTTCTTACAAATATTATATTTGAAGTCCAATTACTAGTTTGTGGAATCAATAAATGTGGCATGGATATCCTTGACTCAGTACCCACTTGTTTATGACTCCCACATTAGATTATTGATGAAACTTCTAATATTGTATTGCTTTTGTAAAACATATTTGACTTCTTCATGTCAACTATGATACTTCTAATATCAAAAATAAAAAAATTAATTTTCTAAAGCAAAATGATTAATTTATGTTTGACATGAATTTTTAACTGAAATTATATAAAAAATCATAAAATACATTTAAAATGTAAAATTTAATTTTAAAATTTAAATATATATTAAGTTATCTTGATAAATTATTTGTTATGAAATATTTTCCCATATATATAGACATGCATGTGTTTCCACACATGTCTATTAACTTTTAAAAATCAATTTAAGTATATTTAATAAATTAAATATAAAATAAGATAAGATAATAAGACAAAATGAGAACACATAAAATAAGAAAATGGTGTGTACAATAAAAATAACATAAAACAATTCAATGTAAAAGTAAAATAAGATTATATATCTATGAAGATAAGCTATACAACTAATATAATATAGTAACATAATATTTCTTTAAACACACACCTCAAAAATAGTATTTCACTTTATGCTCCTTTTGCTGTAATAAAATGTTTTTAATTACAATCTACTTTAAGAAAAGGCCAATGCATATTAAAAATAAATGATAAGTCCTAACTTTTTCAATATAGATTCCCTCAAATATGGATATAATAATCCTATGTTTTATTCAAACAAGGACATGTATAATACCTATGTATATTATAGATAACTATTTGTAAAACATCGTGAGAAAGTATCCACTATCTACACTAATTCTCTTGAATTAGAAAATCACCTTTAAGAATTCATGGAGATTGTTTTTCTTGTTTCTTCACAAAAAGCCTTTTATGAACAATTTATACTATATATTTTTTTTAAAAATAAATATAATATTTTTTATTGTGGTGTATTTATATTCTAATTTTTGCATGTACCTTTTGGATTGTGTTGGTTAGGAAATGCATTAGTTTACTTGTAAGCCTTTTAATCAATGTCAAAATAGAAATATATTACTAAAATGTTTTTGATTAAGAAAAGAAGAAATTAATGGATGTTGATCCAGAGGTAGGAATTGCTCTCCCTTCTTTCACTAACATCACTTCTAAAACTAGTGCAAGTACATGGCATCTTGATAGAAGTCTTCTCTACTTCCTAGTGCCCAAATATGATGTCCACCTCAATAGGAGCTATGAATGTAGAAGAAAAGAGGAAGAACCATGTCATCCTTGAATTAAGTAACACACATATCCGCACCAAAGTGTTTAGTTGTAGAGTCATCCCTTCTTTACTTTGTGAAGTACACTATGCAAGCATGCTCTATCCAACCGGATCTCTTATAATAAGAAAGAGATACTCACAAATAATAGAATAATATTACTAAAAAATTAATTTATATAATATATGACTAATATTGAACAACTTTGTCTTTGAAGATGTACAATAGGTACATAATCTCCTCATTTAAATTTTGATGTCTATTAAATTTATTTCACTAATTCTAGTTTTATTTAAGAAAATATTACTTTAGTTTGATAATGTGTGGAATGGGCTAGGAACACTCATCCAAAAAGTTCATTTAAAATAATAAATTTCCAAGGCCTACAACTATATTAATAACCTTTTTTCTTGCCTATTTGAAGAACTTTTTGAGATCTAGGATTTGTCATTTCATATCTAGTTTTTATTCCATGCTTTCTATTTGTAACTCGAGTTGTAATGCCATAATAGTAATAAATTTAGTACCTTCAAAAATTTAAAATATTTTTGTAGGGTTTTCTTTGGTTATTGAAGGTCTTATTTACCTTCTAGATAACAATGCGTCAACAACTTTTCCAGGTGACAATTGTACCTAACATCTTATTTTTGAGTTTTTTTTTTAAGAACTAATATTATTCTTCCATTGATTGGTATAAAAGTCAATGTTATAGACCATCCTTTTGATGTACACCCTCCTAATTTAACCCCTTTAGTTGGAAATGGATTAATCATGTAGAGACCTTTTAAATTTATAGGAATTGTGTACAACTCTTCGTCTAAGCTTTCTTTCTCTAGTTACCACTTGTCATGCCACATTTACTGTAGGAGCTTTTAGGCTAGGATATTATGGCTCCTGCCAATGGTGAACTAGTTATTTTTGGTGTTCACACTACTGCTTTAGACTACCATGATACCACCACAGAACAAACACCCTGGCAAGTTTTTCTTGTAGGTTTTTCACAAGGTAATCTTGACATTATCCTTCCTTTGCAAAAATTTGATGATGCTTGTGACTGGTTAGAACAACATACCTTGATATGTCGTTTTGTGGGTAGGACTCCTCCTGAAGCTATGCTCCCAGAATGTGTTAACAAGAGCTGGACTCCTCATGGAGTTTGCCTTGACACTACACAAAACCTTACCAAAGGTTTTTCTTAATTTCCCTTCGCTAACCTGTTGCAAGCAAATGAAATCTTTAACAATGGACCTTGGTTTGTGTGTTCTTCTCTACTCATTTTTCAAAAAATGGTCACGAGACTTCATAGTCTCGAATGATAAAAAGCTTAGTGTTCCTATGTGGGTCAAGTTCCTAGGTCTATCCCTACCATGCTAGCCTTTCATTGAGTCCATTTCCAAAGCCCTTGGCAAATTTGTCACCAAAGAGCCTAAGAAATTTTTTAATGCTCACCCACAATGATGCATTTGCATCGAGGTTGATCTTTCCAAGGATCTTGAGGATTCTGTGGAAATCTAGATTGGGGCTCAAACCTTCTCCCAGAAGGTGCTTTACTTGAATCTCCCCAACACCCGTTATAGGTGCCAGTCCATGGAACACAAGATCAAGGATTTCCCTTTGGCTATGCCTAGGGTCATGCTCATGCCTAAAGAAGCACCTTCCAAATAGGCTGAAAGGAAAAAAGAAGAATGGGTTATTATTGGGCACAAGGGTGAGGCTACCTTGAATCCCTTGCCCCCCAAGAAATCCTATGTAGTGGTCACTGTGGTTCATCCTATCCCCACAACAGCATCAATTCCAACCAGTCTAGGGATGCAAGTGGCTTTCACAACATCTATTCTAGGGGTTTCATAGGTTTTAAACCTTGCTGGTACATAGAGGACAAAGGTAGCCACCAGGGCTTCTACCTTGGCTAGGGTTTATACTCCTCTTGCTACTTCTTCCATAGCACCACCTAGGATGTAGTGTTCTCGTAGTCCTCCTGGACCTGTAGAGATACTAGAGGTGAAATGATAGGCTATAAGTTTAGAGGGTTTTCTACCTGAATTCAACCAAGTTTCTACCTTCTTGCAGAAGAGCTACTCCTCTCTTGAGGACAAGGATGATATGGAAGATTTTTCATGAACTTCCTTTCATGAAATGTTTTAGGTCTCACAGACCTCCCCAGAAAGTACTATGTCCAGGATGTCTGTCCTAGACTTGGTAATTTAGATTTTCTTTGCCTGCAAGAAGTTAAGATTTATGGTTTCATGCTTTTTTTCAGTGTGCCATGTCATTTGGTAGGATTGCATTATGTTTTCCTCTCAGCACAAAGCTAGCTGAGGTGGTGTAGTTACTCTCTTGTCACCTCGCCTTCATTTTGCTATTATTTCACATGGTTCTGACCCCATGCATAGAATTATTTGGCTTTTTCTTTCCATTAACAATCATTCTTTTAGAATCATTAATTTTTATGCTTCCAATGATGCTGGGAAAGATCTCAGATGTGGGCTTGGCTAGCTGAAAATTTACCTCCAACTACTTGGGTCATGTGTAGGGACTTCAATATGGTTGTAGTGGCCTCTAACAAAGATGACATTCTACCTTTTCATTGGACAGCTGGGAAAAGAGAAGCTTGGTACTACATGTGCAATAAATTGGGCCTTTTTTATCCCAATACTAATCTCTGCTAGGATAGTGGGGTTTGCAACACTTAGTCTAACTTTCGAGTTGGCTCTGACCAGATTTAAAAACATCTCGATCGTGCTATGATCACTGTGCAATCTTTCTTCTTTTCTTGTAATGATCATCATTTACTTGTCATTCCCCTACTAGATGTGATGTTATCTGGCCACTATCCCATTTATTTTGTCATTTCTTGAAAAACAACTGTCCCAAAGGTGACCAAGTCTCAGTTCTTCCTCAACATGTTTGTGCTAATGCATGCTTCCACCATCTCACACATCCTATGTGTCTAGAATTTGGAGCCACGTCTACATTCTCAAAGGGGATGGATTCAATGGTGGAATGATGCCATTACTAGAACTACTTAGTTCCTACGCATCTATGGGTGTCAATTGGAAATGTTCAAAAAATGGTCATATGAAGCTAACACCCTTGCCCTCAAAAAAGCCTCTGAGGCTCTCACCCTCAATCCCTTTGATGTGGATTTACAAATTCAGCTTGCAAAGCTTTTCCATGGCAAACAAATTACTCATAACTATGCTACTTGAGGAGCCCAAATCAAAGCCCATCTCCATTGGTTGGAGGCTGGCAATAAAGCCTCAAAGGAATTTTTTAGGCTATTCGAGCCTATCATACCAATCTTGGGATTAAAAAGATCAAACAAGGAACTTTTGTTTTGTCCAGTCTCCTTGACATCCTTCAAGAATTTGTTCATCACTATGAGAACGTGTTTTCTTCGCAAGAAAATTCGGTTGCTTAGGAGGAAGCTCTCAGAAAGTGTATCTCTATTACTCCAAATTGCCTAGTAGTTGAGTAAGATGCTTTCTGTGAGCAACTTCTTTCCCTCTGAGACCTTAAAGAGGTAATCTATTCCATGGTTGAGCACAAATCTCCTAGGTGTGATGGGTTTTCCTGTGAATTTTACAAACACCTCTAGGAGCATATAGGTCCTGATTTGCACAAATTTTATCTTGAAGCATGTCATTCTAAAAGCTTAGGAGCCATTATAAATAAAGGAAATATCAAATTCATACCTAAAGTAGGTGATCTAGAGGACATATGCAATAGGAGACCCATTACCCTTCTGAATGTGTCTTATAAGATTATTACCAAGGCACTCTCTCTCAAAATCAGGCACATCTTGCCTTTAATTGTGTGGCCTGAGAAAACTAGCTTCATTAAGTATAGATATATTCTTAACAACATTATTGCTACTTGGGAAGGCATGCAATGGGTTTGCAAGTCCAATCAAAAGGCTATCTTTTTAAAGATAGATTTCACTAAAGCCTATGTTCACATTGAATGACCCTTCATCTTGGCTATGCTCTAGGCTCTAGGTTTTGGTCCCAATTTCCTTCAATCCATGGAGATGCTCTTTGGAGATGCTAATTTTTGCATTACCATCAATAATTCACAATTTGAGGCTTTTAGACTTTTTCGTTCAATCAAGCAAGGTCGCCCTTTAGCTCCAGTGCTTTATGTCCTTGCTGCTGAAGGTTTTGGCAATTTGCTAGCTCATTTTGTGTCTTCACGACTAGTTCATGGCATTTCCTTGCCTAAATCATCCTCCCAATTAGTCAATGGACACTTTGTTGATCATTCTTTTCTTACTCTTTTAGAGGAGAAGAAAACATCAATAATGCTTTAAGTTGTCTGGACACCTTTTGTCAATCCTCTAGTTCTACTATTCAATGGCATAAAATGCTCTACTTCCACCAGTCATTTTTGTTAGCTCCACCTTGGCTCAGCTAGTTTGAGTGGCAATGAGTTACGCATGGGGAAATCTTCCACTTTCTTGGCATTCCTTTTGCTTTCTAGGCTTTGCCTGTGGAACTTTGGAATGTTGTGCTAGCCAAGATTAGCAAGAAGGTTGATTATTCGATCACAAAACTACTCTCCCTTGTTAGGAAATTCTAGATTTTCTCAAAGATTCCAGTGGCCACTCATGTGTATTATTCCTCCTATTGGGCTCCCTCTAAAGCTGGAAAGATTGCTCAGGGATTTTCTATGGGCCTTTGGTTCTGATCATCATGGCTTTCACAGAGTTGCTTGGGATTTTTGTTGTCTCCCAAAAGAATCTAGTGGTCTTGGCCTACTTTCCACTCAGAAACAAGGCCTTGTTGTGCAAACTGGATTATTTGAGCTATTTCTAGAGATTAAGCCTGGAAGATTCTGGTTTGGCACTACATTTCTTCTAGCTTTCATGTTAATAGGCATGTGTGGAAGGGGATTGGTTTCCAAACCCTTCTCATCATGTGTGAGCCAGTGTTCTTGCATATTTTCTTGTTTTATAAGCGTGCTCAAAATTATTGGCACTGGATTAATGATTTTTTCAAGCCATTCAAGCCTAAACTCTTTTCTTGGCACATGATCTTGCTGGGTGACTCCCCCAGAATTCCTCAGAAGTTCAACTAGATACCCTTAGGATGGAAATTTTTTTTTCTCTATGAAAAGATAGGAATTTTTTCCTTTTCACACACAATTTTTTGGACGTTAACATTGCTATGTACACTAAGGCATGCATTTGTAACAACATAATTATGTAGATTTAGGTGCAAGCTAATAAAGTTACCCTTAAGGTAGCTCACCTGTAAGAGCTATTGAACCACTGGGGCAATGCTCCCTGACCTATGAAATTACTAATTAACCCCTACAATTTACCCCATTCTTATATTCAAATATAAAGTCCAATTACCTATTTGATTTGAGTACATTTTCTAAAATACTCCACAGGTAAATTAATTATCTAAATTATTAAAAATAATGCTTGTTGACTTCCAAAGAAAATAATCTACAATTTTATTAAAAATTAGTATTATAATAATTGAGTAAAACTATAACTTAATTTAAAAAATTCCATTATTAATTAATTCTAATTAAATTATATTTAATTAAATTAATTAATAAATAAAACATTCATATCAATTCAAAATTTATGATTCTAAATTACTTTAGTAATAACCTAATTAATGATAATAAATAATTATTATTATATATCTTCATCATTATTAATAATAATAATTTATATTAAATTATAATTAATTTATTAATAAAAGAATAACTAATAAAAAATTATTGACATTTTATAATATTAAAACTTGTTAATATTTATATATATCAAATTACATTTAATATATTAATTAACCTTTAATAAAATTAATAATAATTATAAATATTATTTTTAATTTTTATTAAATATATAAAAATGTTAAATTTAAAAAAATTAAAACATAACTCACCTTCATATATAAGCCTTGTGGCTGCCTAAGGCAACCACATGCCGCCATTGGTAGCCACAGACTACTAAGCAGCCACAATCTACCTTTGGCCGCAACGGCTTGCCTTAGCAATAGCCAGAGCCAAAAGTGGTAGGGAAGAAAGGGGACTAGGGGAGGTGGTGGTTTCCTCCTCGCACTTAAATTTTTTTAATTTTTTTTTAAAATATAAACAAGACCCCTATATATATATATTTTTTACTTTTCTCAATAAAATTTACAATTTTAGTCTGGTCGAAAAAATATGTTTAACCATTCAAATTTCTAATTAATTTAATTTTAAAAAAAATTTCAAACCCTTCCTGAATAAAAATACTAAATTCTTTAATCTAGAAAACTTCGTGCTCACCAGACTTCAAATCCTATTAAATTTTATTTATCTTTCATCTTTCCCATGCACATTCATTAATTAATTAATTTACTTTATTTTAATTTTCACTTGACTCTATTAAATTAATTTATTCATTTTAAAATCTTATGCACTTATCATGCGATCATGAAATTTTAATATGTTAATTACTTTTCCCACTTCTAAATTTATTTTGAACATTGAATTTGATAACTATTTATTAACTTAAATAATAATATTATTTAGCATTTATTTAAAAATAAAGTCTAATTATATTATTATTAAATTAAATAACTATTATCACATTCTAAATTTATCCTTATAACTTTTATCTTCAAATTTAATTCTCTCTTTTTTAAATTAATTTCTCAATTAATTAAATATAATTAAATATTAAAATATCATAATATTTTTTCCTTAAATTAAATCATTAATTTTAATCTTTTAATTAGACTTAATTAATAGAAAATTCAACAAAGACTCATAAAATAACATACGAAAACCCAACAAAGAAAAACACATACAAAATCAAACTAAAGGGTTATAATCACAAATTAACATCATCTGATGCATTTAGACGGTACACAACTCAAATTTTTGTCCTCATTTTCAATCAGGACAAATGGCTTAAAGGTTTAGGATTTGGACTTAAGAATTTATCTCCCCTCTCTTACCATTGAGATAATGCAATAGGGTATGCTCATCCTAGCAATTCAAGGAAGTCGATACCTGGTACCTGCAACCTGTATAAAATCCACAAATGTAGATACACAATATATACTAAGCTAAACAAGAAATGGTAGGAAGTGATGCATTGTGTAGATCTCGACTAGTAGGTGACTACGACTCCCTTCCTTAACCACATCAGAAATGACATACATAAAGAAAACAACACACACACCATACACATGTAGTATGGGCTAAGTATCCATAAGAAAACACAATTGATAATAAACTATGTAACTAATCATCATTAATAACTAAAAGCACTATAATAATCATCATGTATACATGAAATATAGAGTATCAAGTAATCTAATCATTTAATCAACTAAATGTAAAACAATGTCTAATAATCTCAAAACCATACTACTAGTAATCAAGCATAAAACTAGCCTAAACAAGTTTGACAATGATAGCAGAACGTAACTTAGGGGTAGGCACTATAGTCCTAGTTGGGGACATTACAAATGGTATCAAAGCTACTTTTCTTGCCAGCCTGTGAAGTTTTTAATAGTGATAAGAACAATTTAAATTTGAGGGCTTGCCAAAAGAAATGAAGATAAATCATTTTTTTCCTAAGTATTGCCAGAGAAAATAAATGTTTTCTAATATTTCAGTGGCTTGAGATTATGAGTCTATTATGTTGACTATCATTGAATTGTTTCTGAAGTTCATAGTTTTGATGCATAACATTTAATAATTTTTCGTACTCTATACTTGGTTGGAGACTATAAGAGCTTAAATATATGATCAAGAATAAGCATCAAATTTAATACAAACCAAGGTACTTATTATTAGTTGACCTCTAATATCGCAAGGATTAATTTAAATCTACATATCTATATTTTGTAGTGGAGTCCAAACTCAGAAGATTTGATAATGGTAAAATGTGGTTTGATATATTTGGGCATTTAACTTTTGAATACAAATATATTTCTACAAAGCTATATATTTGTCTAGCTACAAAGTAGTATTAAGCCAACTTTATTATAAAGGTTTATGCAGGCTTGATTATTGTGGGCAGTAATTAAAGTTAGGTATATTTTTCTAATATGCAAGAAACAATTCAAAGACCTTGGTTCTATTTTAATGATTGGGTATATATTTTGCTGGTGAGATTTTAAATTATATGGTTTAGACCCAAATATAATTGCTATGGTGGAAAAATATAGTACTCAGATGATTGAAAGGGTAGAATTAATATTACTAAATTTATTGTGAAAATTTGTTTCATGGAATCGTCTTCCTGGAGCCGTGGTTTTCTTTATGGATAAGTAGCTATGTGGAAGCTTTGTAGGTCCATTACTCTTCCTAAGGCTACTATAATGGATAAAAAATCTAGAATAATGTTAGTTGGTGGAGTATTTTCCTTACCTATGTGATTAAAAAGATTCATAAGGGCAGATTATTTATTTTAGTTTCAAAGGCAATTTTTTTCCAAATTCTTAAACCATGCCATTGATCATGAAAATCACAAGTTAGGTAACCATGAATTTTTATATATGAAATTAGTTATAAAAATTTTAATATACAAATTTAAGATGAGTAATGTCTGGGAACATGGAAGGAAATAGTATAGTGTTTGTACCATTGAGCCACACATTTTGGTTGGACAAATAAGATCCACACTAGTGGTGATAAGTTGCTAACAATAGTCCAAGTATGAAGGGATATTATGAATGCATTTATAATTATCATATAGATCACCTCTCAAACCCACAAGGATTGGTAGAAGATGTTTAATGGATTTTGTAATGATAATATTGAGCAAACAAATGAGGGAATGTACTATTTTGATCATAAATTTTTGATATGTGCTCATGTGGTATTCAATGTTTATGAAGACATTTGACTATGCTATCATTCTATTTGGAAAATTTAAATGTGTGGTTATAGAGGAGAAGATATGCTCGACCATGCAATGTAGACATGAAGGATTGATCAAGATAAGGAGGGCCGTGCATTTCTATCAAGCATGAAGAGTTGATGGAAGTTTACTAGAAACACAAGGAAAATGACTAAATGTTCTTATTTCATTTTTGTCTGAATGGACTCCATGCAAACATGAGCAACATGTAGGAAGTCTTATGATGGAAAATCTTTTTCACAAATAATCGACAAAATACAAGGATCAAGTTAAATGGAGATTTCAAGTAGATCATCCAATACAAGTATAGAAAGGAAGCTTATAAGTTGTGATCTCAATGGATAAACAAATTTTTCAAAAGTGGACATTATTTTGGTGCTTAAATTCATGATTGATAGGGAGTTTGCATAGGGTGAGGAGTAAATCGGTCATGTTGGGGCAAGAAAATCCCAATATGGATAAAAATCTAAGGGAGCCCCAAGATGAGCATGTCCAAACTTGAGAAGTAATAAATCTACCATCAACATCAAATTTAAACATGTTCCTAGTGGGTAGGGAGTGGGCATGGGGGGCGGCGAGTAAATTGGTCATATTGGGGCAAGGGAATCCCAATATGGATCAAGGCCTAAGGGAACCCCAAGCTAAGCATGTCCAAACTCGAGTAGTAGTAAATTCATCATCCTAATGTAGCAAGCAAATCTCAACTCATAGAGAAATTAATAAATTAAACTCGCAATTCAATTTCTTTTCTATCTTACTCCATGTCTTGATCTTGTCCTTATTTTTCTTCACCCTCTCCTTTTGGAGATGATCCCACCAAATCATGGCATGACCTTTTATTTCCATGCATGCAAACTTCATCTTCTTTTCCTCTATCATAGGCTTCTAGTCAAAGAATTTACTCATCTCATTTAACCAATCTATCAATTCTTCAGCTTTAAGGCTACTAGCATAGTCTAAGAGTTCAATTTTGATGCCATCATTCTTCCCTTATAAAGCCCTTAGTACTCTATCTTCGTAGCTCATTTGTGCTAACTGCTCAACTTTATTTTCTACATTTCCTTCCATTTGATCATTGTCTCCATCTGTTTCTTCATCCAATACATTATTATTTTGCACTCTTTGATTATCAACTCTTTCATCAAGCTCCTCAATTCATCTTTGCAAGTCTAGTATGATCCTTTGAAATTGGGCAACACCTGCTCTTCCTCTTTCTCTCCCAACCATCTTCTGGCTTTGATACCAAATGATGTAGCAGAGCAATCTCAACTCATGAAGAAATTAACAAATTCATAAGAAAACACAATACAGATTCAAACTCTCAATTCTTCATTCCTAAAATCTGCTTCTACATGGATCTCTAACTCCATTAAATAACAACTACCACAAAAAAATAAGAAATTTTCAAATTTGGAAAGTTTCAACAATAGGAAAAATATGCCATTTTTGGTAACTTCTAAAAAACCTCTGAAACCAATTTCAAAGTTTCCTAAATCTACCCTTTAAACCAAAAAGGCGAATTGCCATCTAATTTCTAAAATTTAGAAAGAAATTTCAAAGTTATTACAAAGTAGAAAAATAAAAATAAAAACACCTAAGATATTTTAAAACTAAAATTCAAAAGTCAAGATGGAATTTCTAGCTCTTAAAAATATAATTGAAATGGCCCCAACAGAGTTGGCTCAGTTGGAATCCACCTCAACTATAGATTTGTTTAAAAAGACAAAAAAATCTAAGAAAACCCAGATTTGAGTCAAAAGTTATGACTCTTTGAACTCCCTACATCACATCCACAATGGAATAAAACATCTACCTAGTAGGTAGGGAGTGTGCATAGGGGGCAGAATAAATCGGTCACATTGGAGCAAAATGATCCCAATATGGATAAAGATCTAATAAAGCCCCAAGCTGAGCATGTCCAAACTCGAGTAGCGGTAAATCTACTATCCACTAGGGAATTAGATACCCTATTATAATATTAGCTTTAAGGAAAAGTTTCTAAAAGACACATCTTCAAGAACTTTGATTTTGAGACACAAGAAAAGAAACACGACATTCATGATCAAAGTGGTAAAACATTTCCTTACCTTTTCTTATTTCAAATTATAATCATGATTCTAACATGTATACTATGTGTCTACATGATGTCTTCATGCATACATGTGTCTATCTCATGTTTCCATCATGTCTTCATGTATTAATGTGTCTACTTTGTGTCTTCATTCATATGTTCTTGTACATGCTATTATATAATAATATGTTTACTTTGTAAGTGCCTGACATATATGCAGGAAAGAGAATGAATCTAGACTATGAATTAATGAGGATCAAATCAATTGCTTGAGGACAAGCAAATTTGAGAGGGGAGGACTGTGAGATCCCATCAAAATAAATATAATTAAAATATAGAGAAATAATAAACCAATAAAATAATAATACAAATAATGATATAGCTATGATTTATTATAATCATACTATAATATTATATTGCTATTAAAAATGAGCGTTAAATATGATTATTAAGAATATATATCAAGTAAATATATTATGCAATAGTATTAAAATAATTATAAGAAATATAACTTATATTACTTATTAATATAATTTAATAATTATTTATAAAAGGACATGACTCTTACTATGAGAAACTATATATATAGAATATTATCATTCAAAAAGATTCATTAAGAAATGGAGAAATAAAAAATACAGAGATATGTGGAGGTATGGAGAAATACGCAAAAGAAAGTATTTATATCTGGTTTGTAATTGGGAAAAAATATAATAAATTGTTGTCTGTCCCAATTAGGGACATTACATGCATAATAATATGACATTGTAGATCATGAAATCAAATCCTTTGGTAGGGAGATGCCATCTTTTATCCAATATTATTATTTTAATTGATGAACTTATTATTTTTCATTTTTAAATTATTTTAATGTATTTTTTGTATATATGGATAAAATTATCTATGATTTTATTTATACCATTTTTATGAATTCACAAAGCATTTCATATTTTGGCTTGTGAGTTCTGCTACCTTTCTTATGATTCTTTATGTTCAAATCTCTTAGCCACCTAGTGTCAAAGCTTGGCTTGTCACACCAAGTGAACTTGCTAGATCCTCTTCTTGGAGATGAAGCTTCTAGGAAATCTTTTATTTTCTATCAAGGACCACATATTATTAGCCTTCTTTATGGCCTTATTAGAATGATATTCAGAGAAATCGTTCCCTCTTTGAAAAACATGAAGCAACATCAAGAGACTTGTCTAATAATAATTACCAAACTAGGTTGGGAATCCATGACACCTTTGATTATTTTGAATGGCTAAATAATATTCTATGATGTACTTCCCATCAAATACTAGAATATCTAGGGCATCCTAATTCTATAAAATTAGGTTTATTTCTTAACAAATTTACTTTGGCGAGATTTCTTAAAATTTCACAAGAAACAAATTTGAACCTTGTAATTCTTTTCTCTAAAGACTCCATGATTGTCTTAACTTGAAATGACAATAAACATAGGTTTCACTTTTCTAGTTAGGATTATAAAAAAAATTTATGTTGACACATACCAATAGATATAGTTTAAAATAATGTTCAATTTCTTTTAGTCCCTCTTACAAATATTATAATTGAAGTCCAACTACTACTTTGTGAAATCAATAAATATGGCATGGATATCCTTGACTCTCTATCTACTTGTTTATGACCCCCACAATAGATTATTGATGAAATTTATAATTTTGTATTGCTTTCACAAAACATAGTCGACTTCTTTAAGTCAACTATGTTACTTCTAACACCCGTATTTATGTTGCTTCTAATATTACAAAATAAAATTATTGATTTTCTAAAGAAAAGTGATTAATTTATGTTCGACATAATGTTTTAACTTAAATTATTTAAAAAAACAAAAAATACATTTGAATTTTAAAATTAAAATCTCTATAAAGTTATTGTAAATAGATAATTTTATGAAATGTTTTTACACACATTTAGACATACATATGTGTCAACCATCTATAAACTTTGAAAATATCAATTTAAGTATCTTTTATATGACAAATTGTATTAAATATAAAATAAGATAAGATGATAAGACAAAATGAGAGCACATAAGACAAGATAATAGTAATAGATAATAATATAATAATGACAAAATACAAACAATAAAGATAACATAAGACAATTATAAACCATACAAGTAATATAATATAATAAAATATTATATAATAATATAATATTTCTTTAAACACACACCTCAAAAATAGTATTTCACTTTATGCTCTTTTTGCTGTAATAAAATGTTTTTAATCGCAATCTACTTTAAGAAAAGGCCAATGCATATTAAAAATAAATGATAAGTCCTAACTTTTTTAATATAGATTCCCTCATATATGGATATAATAATCATATGTTTTATTCAAACAAAATAACTCAATCACACTGAAGCTGACTGATTTGCCAATAGAACATTGAGATGTTTATCCGAGTAACCTAATAGTCAATGAGGAACAAAGGAAGAGATAAAAGTGCAGACGCATCAAATATGTTTTGTAGCGTCGGTGAGAGTGGATATATCTGGTGTCCACGCAGATTTGACGTCAAATGCTTAAGAACCAGTCGAATTTTTCAATGACGTTAGCGTCGGCAGATTATAGTGAAAATTCATATCTCTCCAATGCTTTTCTATTATTCCGAGTCACATTACACTTTATCAATTCATTCAATTGGAACACATGGTAAAATCCATAGAATATTGTTATCCCAAGTGGATTAGTTTCACAAGGAATGGAATTGAATAAGTCTTACTTTAATATGCTTCTTCGCTTGAGTTCATTGAATCTGACTCTTGTTGTCGTTATTGTCATTGCAAGCTTTTGGTGCATATTAGATAAGTGTCAAATGGACAACAAAAGAACACATCCTTCAAAACTCAGTGTTTGTGTAGAATGTTAAATTGTCTTTTTAGCTCCTACGTTTCTTGTCTCTCTTGTCAACATTGAATAAAACAAGAAATGTCCATTTCAAAAGTCATTCCTCTTGGTTGATTGTTTTAAATGAATTAATAATTGAACCTTAAAATTATATGATAACATTTTCCTCTTTTTAATGAAAAATGTTTATGATTGCTTAAAGAGTAGTGTTGTACATATTATACAAATGGTTGCACTTTGAATGTATGTATATATGAGGTAGAAATGCAAAGAAAAATACATGTTTACAATTATGATATTTTTCTTATTATATGAGTGGAGTTTGAAATGTTCGTGGAAGGGTCTTCGCCATCATTATTGCTAGAGTAAATTATTTATTACTCTAAGTGCTTTAGCTCTCTTAGGTGCATATAATTAATATTTTATATTAATTATATTGTGCAAACCTAGCTTTCTTTCCTGTAGGGTTTCGTTCACCTTAAAAGATTGAACTTTTGTATTTTATTTTCATAACTTAGAATACATTTTCACTCTCACATTTTTGAGAACTTCTAAGGTCTACTTTTTCATTTTCTGTCTTCTCTTCATTGCAGGATATTTGCATGCAGGTGTTCTTGAGGATCTATGAAGTTGGATTTCTCAACTTCTACATGGTATCAAAGCCTCCCTGTTGCTTCCTTGTCTGAAGATTCTCGAAGCCATGATTCGCAATCAGAAACCTCATCTTTTTCAAAGATTTTTTTTTCAAAAGGGTGAAGGGCAAATTTTCAGGGAACTTTGGGCTCAAATAGACATGGCCATTGGATCCAGAAGGCCGTTTGCAGTCAAAATACATAAAAAACTTGTTAATTTTGGCCTCCGAGCGTCTGAATAAAATTTTACTCCTCCAGGAAGCCGTACAGACGAGATTTTGCATTTATTGCAAAAAAATTTTAAAAAAACGCAGGGCCGCCTAACGGCCACCACCGCTTCGCCGCGGCCCTACTCGCATGCCTCCCACGCTTAGTTGTAGCCAGTGTAGTGCCAGCGGCACTGCCAGAGCCCCGCCACCACCTGCCAACCACTCAGTCTTTGCCTTCGCTGGAGGGCACCACTGGGTTCTCCTCTCGGGCACCACCTTCACCAGCAGTGCAGTCGTAGTTGCCTCCACCGAATGACGTCAAGAAACTGATCGCTGATGTCACTTACCGATAACTTTTTTGGCATTTGATGATGTCACTTTTTGACTTGATGATGTCACTATCTAGCGGATGACATCACTTTTCTGACAAGTCAAAAAAAATTTCAGCGATAGCTTGGTGATGGCCATACAGGCGTCAAATTTAAGCTCTTCTATGTAATTTTCTAGAGAGCTCTTTTTCTAGACCTGTAGTTTGGTTTTTTGCTCATAACTTGAGCATACAGACGTATTTTTGTGATCCAAAAGAAGAAGCGCCAAAAAGTTGACTCAGAGACGGAGACAATGGTTCTAGTTTCATGTGATTTTGAGCTTTTCTTTCTCTCAATGTCGGATCCTTCTATGATCCGGCTCATGCCGCACAACTATCACATCTGGAAGACACAGATGACCAGGCTTCTCATGTCAAGAGGCTTATGGTCCTGCCTCGATGTGAACCGACCAGTTCTTATGCAACCTTATGAGTTTCTTCAGCACAGAAACAAAATGGATGAAGCCATGGGACTGATTGCATTGAACATCTCTGATAGTCTACTGTTTCATTTGGATGGTTTGACCACTCCACGGGCTTATTGGCTCAAATTTTAGACTTTGTTTGGCCAAGTGAATGAGTTTTGGGCACTTCAACTTGATGCAGAGTTGACTTCTTTGACACCTGACAGCTTTCCCACCATTGAGGACTTCTTGATGAAGTTCAAATCTTTGCGCACAATTTTGTAGGGATGTGATAGAAACAAAACAGATGATGAGTGTATTTTTTTGATACTCTCAAAGTTACGAGGATAGTATCAGATCTTTTCTTCTACTTTCTACTCCACTATGGATGCCTTGGGTAATAGACATCAGATGCCCTCTTTTGAGATTTTCTATGACAAGTTAACTCGTGAGCAATCCAAGCTCACTCAGATGGATTCACTTACAGGTTCACCATCACAAGCATTACTTGCCAAGGATACATAGGAGCAAAAGCTGAAGCAAATATCTAATTCCTCTTCTCAGCACTCTACTGATCCATCCTCTTCTTCTAAGAAGAAGGAGAAAAAGAAGACTGAGACTCCTTCTTGTTCCTATTGTCAGAAAGGAGCTCATAATGAGGCACATTGTTTTCAGAAGAGATTTGATGGCTATGAGAAACAGATTGCAAATTTGCAAGCCCTTCTTTAAACAAGCTCTATTTCATCCCCATCCTCTTCTACCTCATAGGGGTCTACTTTTCAGTCTTCTTCCACTTCTTCGACATCTTCACCAGATTTTGGATAGGGTCATGCATTACAGGCTTCTATTGCCTTCCCTTCCCAAGTCCCTTGGATACTAGATTCTAGTGCTTCTCACCATATGGCATCTTCTCAAGAGGTCTTCTCCTCTATTGAGGCTTGTCTGATTCCTCATATTATCATGGGGAATAACATTGCTCTAACAGTCTGTGGGAAAGGTTCAGTTCGCATTCAAGATGGCACATTCCATGATGTATTGTATGTTCCATCTCTCTCTGTTAACCTTCTCTCGATGTATCAGATTACACATAGTGGATCAGGGAAGACAGTTGAGTTCACTACAGATTTAGTCTACATTCGGGATAGTGCAATAGGAGGCCTTATTGCTTCAGGGATAGTTGATCATACCACCCATCTCTACACCTTCTCACACTTTGTTCCACCATCTCCATCATCGGAGCATACTTCTTCTCTTTCGCGAGAGCATCATGTGGTGCAGTCAGGACACGTGAACCTTTGTATTGTTCCTGAGATCACCACACCTCATTGCATTGAAGTTTTTTCTTCTTCAACTCTGTCGGACTCTCCAACTCCACTCATCGAGCCTTCAGGAGCACTTGTTGTAGATTCCATAGAGGACGTTCATCTCCTCTTTCATTACAGTGTCAGCACACCTACTTTGGGGATTCCTTTTCAAGATCCTCATGTCTACTCCTTTGAGCATCAGTTAGGCCTTCATGTCATTTAGTGGTTTCCTTGTTCTGTGACCTTGTTTCTTCCGCAATGGAGTTCCATTGGTTTTTTTATTTCTACAGGGACTTCATTATTCTGGGGGGGCTTTACTATCTCATCTCTCTCTCATGGGAGGGTTCTTTATGGTTTTGAGAGAGTCTCTTGAGCCATACAATTTTTTTTTTTTTTTTTTTTTCAGCATGTTTGTTCTATCTCTTTTTGGAGAGAGGTTTTCTCCTTTATCTCCAGTTTACAGAGATTTCCTTGTATTGGGTACCTGATCAGGCCTTGTTGTCGGGACCCATTTTCCCTGCTTTCGTAGCTTTGCTAGGTTAGCTTCCTCCTAAGCTTTGCTTAAGGGGGTTGTTAGAGTAAATTATTTATTACTCTAGGTGCTTTATCTCTCTTAGGTGCATATAATTAATATTTTATATTAATTATATTGTGCAAACCTAGCTTTCTTTCCTTTAGGGTTTCGTTCACCTTAAAAGGTTGAACTTTTGTATTTTGTTTTCACTCTCACATTTTTGAGAACTTCTAAGCTCTACTTTTTCATTTTCTGGCTTCTCTTCATTGCAGGATATTTGCATGCAGGTGTTCTTGAGGATCTGTGAAGTTGGATTTCTCAACTTCTACAATTACCATACTCATCAATATTTTGATTATCTTCAATAGCAATATCAGTTGTAGAAATAACGAGAGCCACCTAAGGGAACTTAATATTGTCAAGCTATCCAATAGCCCCACCAACAAAATTTGGAGAAATAGATGGTGGCTATTGGACTATGACCATCATTGCTAGGAACAATCTCTTATCATAAGAGATGGAGAGGCCTGAGAAAGAGAACCCTAGTTTTTACATGTATAGTGGTTGTATCCTTAATGTTACATATACGACTAAGATTGTCTTATATTTAACGTAGGAGTCAGTAAGAATGTTAGAATAGATCATAGGGAATTACACCAATGATCTAGTGGTACCTAAAGGTGAGAACATTTATGTGAAAACTTATTTGGTTGCACATGAATTTACATATAAGAACATTATATCACAATCACGACTATGAAAAGAAAACAATTAATTATAATCAATTGAAAATCTTAATAGAAAACTAATATTTGATTTTTTTGAAAATTAAAAGGGATCTCTAACTTAAAAGTGTACAAGATCTGATTATGTAGGTTACAATGGATTGTAAGCAAATATCTTAACAATATTGCATACCAAAGAAAAATCTAATGTCAAAAAAGGTGTAAGAAATAGTAGATCTAGGTCTGCATAGCTTGATTTATGAATGGATTACTCTAAACTCTAATTCATTCATAATAAGATAAGGCTTCATAACATCCCAATCATTGTTAAAAATTTTGAGCAAAATGGTGATAGACCTTTGAATAATTTCTTTTATAATAAGAAGCATTTGAAATGAATCCACCTACCAATCCAATGATACTCTACACTGTCTCACTCTCTTAATGTTGTCTCTTATTATAGTAGGTTGTCATTTTCATGGAAAAAAGAAAAAGAAAACCTCGTTTCAAATATCCTCTCCACATGTCAGTTATAAAAGATATTTTCCAACATATTCCCTTAACTAGGCACACTTAATTATGTCTCTATCCTAATACTATTTTGCATATTCTCTAGTTCAAATTTTGTACATTTTGAGACCTTTGTGTTTCATAGTTCCTTTGAAATATAAAGCACGCATTTCATTTCATTCTCATTTATATTATAGGTTGACCTAAATGTTATTAATTAGTGCTTATAATCAACTACATTTAGTCTATTTCCTACAATACCCATGAAAGGAAAGTATACATATAAGATTATAGAATTGTCATAATACATAGGAAATAGATAAGCCACAAGACATAATTTGGGAGCACCTATACATAAGAGAAAACCTTAGCCTCCAAAAACCATCTTTACTCCATTATATTATTCACCCATGAAGAAATAGAAATAACTAATATAGTTATATAGTTATAGCCTATAAAACATCAATCCCTTTACTACAGTCACAAGAGTCCAAGAATGTATCCACACATCCCATGCCATGACTCTCAAATAAAATTTTCACTAATACTTACTAATGACATCCTACTTAATAAATAAACCAAAACCACACACATGCATTTTATTTTATAGACAAACAAGATCATATAATATCTAACTCATGGTAGTGTAAAATAATGAGAAAAAACCACATGAATGCAATACCATTAAAGCATTTTGTAAGTTTTTACTTTATTAAATATTTTCCCCTCATATTAAATAATGACAATAATAAATCCCAATATTACACACACATGAAATAAAATCATAATGTTAGAATAGATTACACAAACTAGCATAAAGAATGGATTATCATATGATACATGTTCATCTAGGACCTTCTAGGTACAAAAAAAAAAATCATTAAGTATATATTATAATAAATGTTACGTAAGGTTTATAATAGTTTCTCCCAAATTTCTCCCACAATTTTTATGATTTACATAAGGGATAATCAATGAGTACACCATCATAGTCATACATGTAACCAAATGCATTCCCAAAACACTCTCATGCTTCATCAAGATAATTGCAATAAAACCAAATGACTACCATCTCAATAAAAAACTCCTCTCATCCTCTAACATTCCACCTATGAAAAAAGGTAAACAAATAATGGTGAAGATATACCAATCCATGAACACAAACATAAATAGTAATGTGATAGAAAAGGCTCCAAGTTATTGTCACAAGCAAGGAACCCTACACAATCAAGTGTTACATACAAAATACATGGAAATAAATTCAACCATCCACTCCTCATAGGTATAAATAACATTGATAATCTCATGGAAGTAAATCAATCCATGAGACAAAACAAGTCTTCATGTATTAAAACATGTTAATTTGAACTATATACATATTGAAGAAAACCCACTTGTATCAAGGTGTTATAGGTAAATCAAAGCAAGTAGTACAATGAGAAATCACAATGACCCACATATGCAACCTAGATAGATGTATACTATATCATGCTTTATGTAACCATAATCCCAAATCATATAAGAAAGAATTTATTGGAAGAAAGAATATAAAGAAAATGGTATGCACAAGATCATGGTGTGTCAAACTACACCCTTAAGTGATGGTGTAAAATCAAAACATCAAGTTTATATCAACTTGATCTGTAATTTTTAAGTAGTTATGAAGTTATATAAAAAAATTGTAAGAATAGAATTAGTAGGAAATTGAATTTAGTTTCTAGGATACAATGTATTATCTAGAAATAATTTAATCTGATCAATCAAGAATTTGTACTTTAATGCCCTAGTAGAAAATTTTTAGGACACCAAAAAGAAGTAGGTGTATGTCTGACCACCTTAATCATAAATTAATAAAAATATCTTTTATAATGGCATTCCTATAAATAAGAAGTAGACTCATACCTAAATGTGATGCATATTTTTGGGTATTTTTATTCAAAGAAAGTAATTAATTATGATTTTTTTTGCTACAAATTTTTCATAAAAAAGGCTCATGTCTGATACCTTAACAAATTCAAAATATTATCAAATTTAATTAATTTATTTATTGTAGTAGGTAAAGCATAGAATGTGACACATCTTTCATATTTCATAAATGTTTCGTGGTTTGAATGTTATAGTTATATTTTAATTAGTATGTAAATCAACACCTTATAGGTATCCTTGTTTAAAAATAAGTAATAAATACTTATTGAAGCAATATTCCATAGAAATTGCATCGCTGAAAAGTTGAGAACGTCCTCAAGAAAATCCTTTTCATTTAAAAAAAAATTGGTTAGATTACAAAGTAACAGATACCTCCTCAAAGTCTTGAAGTTTCCTAAACACTATATAAGCTAGTTTTAGAGTTAACCATATAGACTCTATGATTACCAATTCTAATTAGATTCCTAATGTATTGAGTGTTTGATTAGGCTCGATATTTGATATATCTAATACTGAAAATGTCAGGTGCTTGATATGACCACTTACAAGAATAATTTTGAATAAAGGTGTTAGAAATACATATTAGATAATGATTATACTATATATTAAATTGTTGTATGGGTATGTGGAAGATCATGGTCAACCAAACTATACCCTTAATCAGCAATGAAAAATTAGAAAATCAGGGTTATGTCAACTGGACATGCAAGTTTAAACTTGTTATGAACTTTCTATAAAAATAAGTTTAGAGAAAAGAATCTCTAGGAAATTGAATTTAGTTTCTAAACTACCAGGTCTTATATGAAAAAATTAAAATTAAAAATTGATTGGTCAATTTTTTTAATTTTAATGTAATAGTACAAAACATTTAGGATAAAAATTAGAAGTAGACATATGTCTAAGCACCTTAATTAAAATCATATGGTAATATCTTTTAATAAGATTCTAGATCTAAGAAGTAGAGTCATGGACAAATGTGTCGCATATTTTTGGGTATTTTTATTCTAAATAATTAATTAATTATGAATTTTCTACTATAGTATTTTTAGAAACAAAAAAAATCTCATGTCTGACCACCTTAACTAATTCAAAACTCTGTAAAATTTAATTTTCCCTTTTTCTCTTATAGTAGAAGAAGCATAGAATGTGATTTACCTTTTGGATTTGGAAAATGTTGTACCATTTGACAGTTAAAGTTATTTTTCAATTAGTGTGTCAAATCAACACTTTATACATGACTCCATTAGAAAATAAGTAATAATTACTTACCTAACTCGTAATTTGACAGGAATTACATTTATGGGAACATAAGAACATTTTTAAGAAACCCTTTTCATTTCATCAAATTTGGGAGGAGAGAAAAGTTGTCAAATGCATGTTTGAAGTAAAAAAACACACAAGAATAGGCCAAAACCACAATTTTTCTAGGACATTTTTTAAGTTGACCATGTAGGGTTGGTATCCAAAGATATACTAGGCCTTGTAAATGTATTAATCTGTTGGTTTGCTATCAGGATGGGTGGGAAAAAAATTGGAATAGATTTTGAAATGCTTTGAGATATTTCAAAACTACATATTTTCAAATTGCCACATTTTGGCACACCATGATCCTGCACATACTCATATATAATATAGATTAAATTATTATAAATTCTATTAAATAATAGTATATATTACATATTATTAATATTGTAATTATATACTAATTATTTAATATTTAATGTTAATTATTTAATATATTTTTATCATATTAGTAATTAATATTTAGTAATATTTAATACTTAGTACAATTAGCCAGCTAGCGGTCATGTGCAGTGGAAATGAAGTATTGGAAGCCATGGTAGATTTGCAAGCTAAGGTCAACCTTGATGAATGGGTGTCAAGAGTTTTCATACAAAAATGGCAATGTTAGTTTTTTCTTTGAACACATGTGCACAATAGTTCACTCCACTACAACCATTTTCAAGGATCATTTATCCAATTCCTCCAATACCAATGTTCAATCTCCCTATTATAAGAGAATTCATATCCCTACCCATTACATATAACATCTATAGTACATCTCATATTCAGATGAAATGCTTAATACCCATTATACTGCTTCCTCCTCCTCAACCCATTCCATGAAAATATATGTCCCTAGGTGTCATAGAACCCCTAGGGACATATTAAATATGTTCAAATGAGTTGAAATGGGTCATAGAATATCATATCACCCATTTTAACCCATTCCATAATAGCATATGTCCCTAGGAGTCGTAGGACCCCTAGGGACATATTACATTTGTCCTAATGGGTCAAAAGGGGTCATAGGGTATCCTATGACCCCTTTCAATCCATTCCATGACAACATATGTCCCTAGCGGTGCTAGGATGCCTACCAACATTTAATATTTGTTCCAATAGGCCAAAAGGTGTCACATGACATTCTATGACCCATTTTGACACATTCCATGACAACATATGTCCCTATTAGTCTTAGGACCCCTAAGGACATATTACATTTGTTCTAATGGGTTGAGAAGGGTTATGCGGTATCTTATGACCCCTTTCAACCCATTCCATGACAACATATGTCCCTAGGGGTTTTAGGACCCCTTGTGAGATATTTCATTTTTTTCTAATGGGTTAAAAGGGGTCATACGGTATCTTGTGATCGCTTTCAACCCATTCCATGAAAAAATATCTCCTACCAGTCATAACACCACTAGGGTCATATTACATTTGTTCTAATGGATCAAAAAGGGTCATAGGGTATCCTATGACCCATCTTGAACCATTCAATGATAACATATGTCCCTAGGGGCCATTGGATCCCTAAGGACATATTAAATTTGTTCAAAGGGGTCACACGAGGTCAAAGGGTGTCCTATGAGCCCTTTTGACCCATTCCATGATGACATATGTTCCTAAGGGTCATAGGACCTCTAGGGACATTTGTTCAAATGGGCCAAAAGGGATCATAGGGTAATGTATCTCCCCTTTTGACCAATTCCATGACAGGATTTATCCCCAAGGATCATAGAACCCCTAGGGATATATTATATTTGTTCAAATGGGTTGAAAGTGGTCATAGGTTATTATATGACCCCTTTCAACCAGATCCATGAAAACATAAGTTCCTAGGCATTGTAGCACCCCTAAGGACATATTACATTTATTCAAATGCATCAAAAGGGCACATATGATATCTTATTGCATTTGAAACCAATTCCATGACAACATATGTCCATAGGGGTCATAGGACACCTATTGAGATATTACATTTCTTCTAATAGGTCAAAAGGGGTCATAAAGCATTGTATGATCCCCTTCACTCCATTCCATAAAAACATATGTCCCTAAGGGTTGTAGGATTTTAGAGACATACTAAATTTGTTCTAATGGGTTGAAAGTGGTCACAGGGTATATTATGTCCCCTTTCCACCTATTTTATGGTGACATATGTCCCTAGGAGTTGTACGACTCCTAGGGATATATTAGATTTTCTCAAATGATTTGAAATGGTTTATAGTTATCCTATGACCCCCTTTAACCCATTCCATGACAACACATATGTCTAGGGGTCATAGGACCCCTAAGGATATATTACATCTATTATAATGGGTTGAAATGGGTCATAGGGTATCCTATGACCAATTTTGACCCATTCTACGTGATAACATATATCCCTTCCAGTCATAGGACCCCTAAATAAATATTGCATTTATTCAAATGGGTCAAAGGGGTCATAGGCTATCCTATGAGCCCTTTTGATCCATTTCATGATAGAATATGTCTCACAAAGTCGCATGGCCCCTAGAACATATTATATTTGATCATTTGGTTCAAAAGGGGTCACAGGGTAGCCTTATATTACTCCTTTCAACCCATTCCTCGACAACATATGAACCTAGTCATTGTAGGACTCCTAGGGACATATTACATTTTTTCTAGTGGGTCAAAAGGGGTCATAAGGTAAACTATGACCCCTTTCAACCCTCTGGATGACAACACATATTCCTATGGGTTCTAGGTCCCTACGGACATATTACATTTGTTCTAATGGTTCTAAAGGGATCATAGGGTATCCTACAAACAATTTCTACCCATTCCATGACAACATATGTCCTTAGAGGTCATATCATCCCTAGTGACATATTAGGTTTTTTTGAAACAATTCAAAAGGGATCATAGGGTATCTTAGAACCCCTTTTGACCTATTCAATGGCAACACGTCACTAGGGATTGTAGGACCCTTATGAACATATTACATTTTTTCAAATAGTTTGAAAGGTGTCATAGGGTATACAACAACCCCTTTCGACCCATTCCATGATAATGTATGTCGCTAGGGGTCGTAGGACTCTTGGGGACATATTACATTTGTCCAGATGGGTCTAAAGGGGTCATAAGGTATCCTATGATCCATTTTGACCTGTTCCATGAAAACATATGTCCCTAGGTGTCATAGGACCTTGGGGACCTATTAGATTTTTTTGAATGGGTTGAAAGGGCTCACAAGGTATCAAATGACCCATTTTGACCCATTGTATGATAACAATGTCCATAGTGGTTGCATGACCCCTAGGGAAATGTTAAATTTGTTCAAATGTGTTGAAAGGGGTCGTGGGGTATCTTATGACCCTTCCAACCCATTCCATGACAACATATGTCCCTAGGAGTCATATGAACCCTAGGGACATATTACATTCATTTAACTAGGTCAAAGGGGCCATAGGGAATCCTATGACCCCTTTTAATCCATTCTATGATAACATATGTCCCTAGGAGTCCTAGTACCCCAAGGTACATATTACATTGATTCTAATAGGTTGAAAGTTGTCATAGGGTGTCCTAAGACCCCTTTTGATGCATTTCATGACAACATATGTCCCTTGGGGTTGTAGGACCCCTAGAGACATATTATATTTTCTCTTATGGGTCAAGATTAAAAAAAGGAAAGTGATTCAAGTTTTTATTTGGTATAAATTGGAATGGAAAAGGAAAGAGGCCATAACCACTTTTTCCACTTGAATAGTTGATCCCAAAATAAAATATGGTCACGAATATTGAGAAGTTGAGAAAGTGTAGATGAAAGAAGGGAGGAAAAATATTTTTGCATTTTTCATATGATGATTTGAGTGATGATTACTATAATTAAATATATACTATGATTATTTTATATTATACTATATACTATATACAATAATATATAATATGATATATCTATATACTTTATTATATAATATAATATTATCATATTTAATATAATATATTATACCTTACAAAATATATATATATATATATATATATATATATATATATGTATATATATATATATATATATGTATATATATATGTGTATATATATGTATATATATGTATATATATAT
Organism: Cupressus sempervirens; assembly: GCA_028749045.1. NCBI lineage: Eukaryota > Viridiplantae > Streptophyta > Pinopsida > Cupressales > Cupressaceae > Cupressus > Cupressus sempervirens. The sequence continues at coordinate 961,831,978 of CM053792.1, read as the reverse complement.
GTATATATATATGTATATATATATGTGTATATATATGTATATATATATGTATATATATGTATATGTATATATATATATGTATATATATATATCTATGTGTATATATATATATATATGTATATTTATGTATATGTATATATATGTGTCTATATATGTATATGTGTATATATATGTATATGTATATATACATATATATATATATATATATACATATATATATATGCATATATACATAGACATATACATATACATATATATACATACACATACACACACACACACACACACACACACACACACACACACACATATGTATATGTATATGTATATGTATATATATATATATATATATGTATATATATATATATATATGTATATATATATATATATATATATATATATATATATGTATATATATATAATATATATATAATAATTTATAATTAAAAAGAGAATTAAAAGACTATATTATAGTGTATTTTTCTCATTCTATAACAATCCTAAAAGGCACATAATTAACCAATGAAATTGTAATCACACACATTAAGGAGGAGAAAATCTCAACCTCTCACTTCATTTGAATACAAACCCTCTAATTTCCATGGCATTTTTTTCCTAATTTAGATAACAAGGGATTGGGTATCTGATCATTTACTGGTGATACCTTTTACTAATTAAGTGTGGCTCTCAAAACCTAAGAGTTGCAAATTTCAGAGGAAATTTTCACCTATTTTGAGGTTTTTGCAAGAAAAAAGACAAAATTAGGGGACCATAATTTCAACAAGTGGTTGAATCGGTTCATTAGGGGTCATGGAATTGTTGATAGTATGGGGAGAAATAGTTGGCAAATGTCTAAATAGAAGAGGAAGGTGAAAAATCAAGATATTTAATTATATAAGGGAAACGATAGGGAAAATAATTGTAAAAAGAGTCAATTTATGTTAAATGTCAATGAAGTTAAGCCTATGAAAATAGTTTCCTATGAAGAAGATGTTAAATTAAAAAAATTCAATTAAGTTAATGTTGTAAATGATAATGTATTTATAGAAAAGGAAAATTTAGTTCTTGAAAATGAAAATGTAGCAATTGAGAATGACAATGATAATGTAGAAATTGAACATTACACACCTCCTCATTATAATCTAAATGAGGTCCCTTACAATGAGGAGGGACAAACATCTATTAGCATACCTTTTAGAAAACCCAAATCGTTAACTAAAATTTGATTAAACTATTTTTAGAGCATTGGAAGGGAAGAGATCACATCTAGAATAGTTTAGTTGTAGGCTTCAAAACCATATGAATATTTTTTTCACAAAAAGAAATTTTTGCCACAATTCCAAATTTTTTTGCAATTGTTAATGATGCAAAAGATAGGACCTATTATCCAAAATTAAGACTCATGTCAAAGACAAAATGGAGAGAAATTCTATTAGTGTGAAGAATTTTTTCAATGCTCTCAATATCACTAGAAGATATAGAAAGGAGATAGATAAGATAGTTTTGCAAGGCATAGTCATATGTCTCAGTTGTTGGATCAACAATTTAGAATGTCTAAGGATACTTTCCTCATTGTCACTATTATTGTATCATAATCATTGGAAAGTGTTGACATGTTGCATTCATGACTATGTTTTTCATTGATGTCAATATAGCAGTAAGTTTGTGAAGACTGACAGAGTAACATAAAAAGTTTTTAGTTGTATGGAGAATGGTTTTTTTTTTGGTGATGCGCCATCATGAATAGGTTCAATACAATGTCTTGATAATGTGGTTCAATGCATAGCACATAAGTCAAAGATGTATGAATGTTGTACTTGATTTACAGAGAGTAGTATAGAGACCAAGTATTGGTAAAGTAGTTCCTAATGTTTGTTCACTATCTTACATCTAAGATGCAATGAAGATATGTATAGTCAGACAGTGATAGAGGATAGTATGTTGGTGACATCAGCAAGTGTGCAAGCCCTAGTATCTCACTTGTGAAGTTTTGTATAGACTATGAGTCAACAGTGCTATTGTAATTGTAACTAATTAGTTATCTTATTATAATTAATTGGGAAAGCCTTAAGGCTGACTCAAGGAATTATTTTGAAGATATGGTATAAAGGAAATATGTTTTCCTTGTTTGTAATGTGAGTATGAGTGTTGTGATCATTGTATGAAGTGCGAAGTGCAAAAAGGAGCAAACTACTTACTAAATAATAGTAAGCGATCCAAGGGATTATTGGATGCAAGGTTTTTTATCTAGTTACAAGATTAGAAGTCTAGTTGACAAGACATAGATAGAGGAAGAAAGTGTTATTTATTTCTATTATTCTATAAGGAATAATATAGAGATAAGTTAGAGAGTGAGTTCATTGGTCTTATCCTTTATGCTGTTTGGGAAGTGCATATAGTTGTCTTCCACAACTCCTAATAGGATTGAGAGCACTATTGAGGAATCTTAATATTTGGGTTTGAATAATGTCTTTGGATACTCAAGTTGGTTGAAGACTTGGAGCATTTTACTAACAATTGGTATTTAGCAATTGGTATACTATCATGTTGAGGCCTTTGACATTGATGTCAACAGGGGAAAGAATATGCATGAAAACCATCTACTAAGTAATGGGGGAGAAGAACTCCTAAGTATGAATGGGAAAATTTTACTGAAAGGGGGAGAGATATCTCTTTAGGGAGATTTAGAAAGATTCATGTAAGGAAGACATAATATCTTTAGGAGATATGAACCTGATGTATTGAGATTTTTTTAGCATGTGAACAACTTATGCTAATCCTAGAAGAGTCATAGAGGATTTCAAACTTGATTGACGAAGCAAATTTGAGAATATGAGAATAGTAGTAACTGCAACAAAGTATTGTTTTTGTATTCTTGGAACATAGATGTTTTTCATCTATGTTTTCATCAATGCCAAAGGGGTATATTGTTAGCATGAATGTTGATGATACTATTTTGGGGGAGTATCTTAAGCATTGGAAAGTATTGACATGTTGCATTCATGGTTGTGTTCTTCATTGATGTCAACATAGTTGTAATTCTGTGAAGACTAGCAGAGTAATAATTAGAGATTATAGTTGCATAAACAATGTTTTGATTGTCTAGTGATGTCCAATCATGGATAGGTTCAGTAAAGTTTCTTGATGAAATGGTTGAATGCACATCATGTAACTTGAAGACATATGAAAGTTGTACCTAATTTACAAAGAGCAATACAGAGATAATGTATTGGGAAAGGAGTTCATGATGTTTGTTCCCTATCTTGCATATGAGTTGCAATGAAGATATGTGCAGTCAAGCAGTGATAGAGGAAAATCTATTGGTGATTTTATCAAGTGTGTAAGTCATAGTTTCACACGTGTGATTTTTTTTATAGACTATGAGCCGATAGTGCTATTCTAATTGCAATTAATTAACTATCTTATTATAATTAATTGCAAAAGCCTCAAGGCTAACTCAAGGAATTATTTTGAAGATATGATATAAAGGAAAGATGTTTTCCTTGTTTTTGATGTGAGTATGAGTGTTGTGATCATTGTATGAAGTGCAAAGTGCGAAATGGAGTAGAGTTCTTATTGAATACTAGTTAGAAATCCAAGTAATTATTGGATGTGAGTTCTATGATCTAGTTAAAAGATCAGAAGGAGCATAAGTCTAGTTGACAAGATAGAGATAGAGGAAGAAAGTGTTATTTATTTCTATTATTCTGCAAGAAATAATACAGAGATTATTTGGATAGTGGGTTCGTTGGTATTATCCTTGAAGCTATTTGGGCAGTAGGTCCAGCTGCCTTCCACAACTCCTAATAGGGTAGGAGTCTCTTAACATTGATTCAAAGTCTCCTAACAGGGACTAATATCTATTGAATGTATTGATAGACTCCTAATAGGGTCCATCCTCTAACAAGGAACATTTATATTAGTAAATCATCTTATGGGTACCATCTCCACACAAGTTTTTCCCCTGATCAAGGGTTTCCCTAGTTAACATATATGATATTATTGTGTATGAGTATCTTGTTTTAGTCTCTTTTTATATTACTCATATGGTTAAGTTTGTTTAAATTTTTTAATTGTGATATTAGTTGGATAACTAATTCAGCCCCCTCACCCCCCCTCTCAATTATATTGGTGGACTATATATTCTAACATTAAATCCCCTAGATGAGACAAAAAATCTCAATATCATAACTCCATTCATATTTCTATCTTTTGTCCACACAACATGTAGACATGCCCCTAATAGTGTAGAGGATAGTCAAAAGATAATTAAAAAATATCACTTTTATATGAGCGAGGATAGATATCACTTTAACGAATTTGTCCAATATTATTTTTAGAATTATTTTGAGTTCTTGTGGGAAAATGGTATTCTTATGGACAACCATCTCATTTAGTTAGATAACTACACAAGTCGATTCAAAAATGCTCGAAGGTTTAATTGGTTGTCTAGAATGCATGTACAAAGGGGTATTCCTCATATTTGGAGTTTTTTTGAGTCTAAGCATGGGAAATGGGATTGTGATGGAGTAGAGGAATGTGTGGAGGGAGATCTTTTCAACAAGAAAATGAAGATATCAACAATAGAACTTCTTGATACTCATACTATGGTTGATTGGTGTATTTCATCATTATCACAATGGGGACTATTGATTTAGTAGTGTGCAAGTTATTTTGATTGGTTGAGGAGGGATCCTTACGTGATAGATTGGATTGTGGTACAATGAGATATTCAAAGATGCATTCATTCTTTAGCTCCAATTGTAGTACATGGACCATTTGGACATGACAACTAGCTTTCTTTTATCCAAGTTGTTTTCAATGTGATTGAGATCACTATGAGTTGAGTGAGTGGGTGGATACAAGAGATCCACATTATCTTACTTTATTGTTTGTCATTCCCTCTATAAAAAAAAATGATGACATGGAAGGTTCAATTGAGTATTACCATCTATTGGATCTTATTTAGCCAAGATATATGTCATCACATTGGTTGTACCATAGGGGAATGATGAGATATCAAATGATTTGTTAGCATGTTGTGTCAAAGACAAAAGAAATCTTGCACAATCACTTACAAATAATGTTGTATTCACATATCATATTGGTTTGACTATTGTTGAACTAAAACATAGCTATGAACATACATGTTTCCAAATAATAGAGTTCCCACATCGAAAGACTATGAGAACAACAAAACCGTTCTCATATATTCACACCTTATTTTAGAAGAAAATGTAAAGTTTATGAAAAATAAGGGAAGGCCAAAAATATAATAACATTTTACTACTATTAATGTTGATTATGAATCCATATTAGAGACCCTCAAGTAAAGGGATGACCCTTCATGAACACTTCACTAGGTATGTTTACTAACTCTTGAAACAAAGTTCCATATGTTGATCTAGGCATTGTCCCCTTATGTTATTTTGTTCATATAATTTTTATATTCATAATTATTACGTAAGCCAATTAATATCTTGTTTCTCCAATTAACTTATCTTATTCTTGTACATTCCAAATGCAAGGATTACAAATGATGGATGTATGGGTTTCCCATACAATAGTTTGGAGTATGTCTTTTTTTTTTTGTATCAATATTTACTTATTATTATGGTTATAATATTGACATTTTGTATGACATTGAAATTTAGGTTTTATCTAGAGTAAAAATGCATGAGGATAGACATGTTCTAGAAGTGAAGTGAATACAATTGTATGTAAGTTTTGACTCTAGGCTTTTTAGTAGTTGTTTATCTAGGGTTATTTGTAGTATTGATGTATTTGTACATAATATGGTTGTATCAATGATATACATTGTATTTTTATGAAAATAATTAAGTATGCACAACAATGTATATCGCATACCTTTTGTTTCATCTACACATTACTTTGTATGGAAAAGATATATTCATTTTACAACCATTTAACTATATGAATGATGAAACACTTGAAATATTGAAAATATGAACTCGTTGATTTTATACCATATTTTTTCATAATCTTTTCTAATTTTTTTTTCATATAATAGAGTTCAATTGTAAATTCCTATGGTCATCTGTGTAACTATTTTTCCTATTAGTCCCTATTGATCAAATATCAATTAAAGTGGTCAAAGAAGTCAAGTCATTAGATAACAAGGAGGGGGCATAAAACTAATGTTTTTATTCCATGTCTAAATTAATATTGGTCATGTTTAAAAAGTTCAAATTATCATTGGCATAATAGTGGACCCAAAATTGCAATTATTGTAAAAATTTGTCAATTGACCCTAAATTGTTCATTGTCACATAGATTCATGAGAAACATTTTCCTTGGAAGGGTGGGTGAACCCTAGTGACACCATCTTTTATACCATGGAGAACTTATAGTGTTGGCATCAACCACACAAGTCTCCCCAAGGTTCCCTAAACATGATAACACATGATCTTCTAAGGGTTGTAACTTAGAGCTTGTGAGTCCAAGGTCTAATGATGTCCAATACAATTTTTTCTATAAATCTTGAAATTATCATGCATGCAATTGAACATTAAACAACCATGAAAAGTAGACATGCATCACACCATAACACTATGGATTTGATAACCTAGAAATCTTCCAGGAATAAGAAGGTAAAAATGGAGTGGGGATGATACCCACAACATAACTGCGCAATTGATTCCAACCACTTCTGATGGTCTACCTTGTTAAGGCCAGCCCTATTAAAGCCTAGAGCACATTGTTAAATGTGACCTTGTTAAAGGATTTAAGAACAGTCAACTTGGAATTTCACCCTGTTAAAGGATTTACATAGAGTTGTTAGACTCACCCAAGTCCATGGGATTTTTAGTCACCTTCTTAAAAGAATCTTTCATCCCTCTTAAATGAATTAGTTATCCAAGGTCTAATGATGTCCAATACAAATTTTTCTATAAATCTTGAAATTATCATGCATGCAATTGAACATTAAACAACCATGAAAAGTAAACATGCATCACACCATAACACTATGGATTTGATAACCTAGAAACCTTCCAGGAATAAGAGGGTAAAAATGGAGTGGGGATGATACCCACAACATAACTGCGCAATTGATTTCAACCACTTCTGATGGTCTACCTTGTTAAAGGCCAGCCCTATTAAAGCCTAGAGCACATTGTTAAATGTGACCTTGTTAAAGGATTTAAGAACAGTCAACTTGGAATTTCACCCTGTTAAAGGATTTACATAGAGCTATTAGACTCACCCAAGTCCATGGGATTTTTAGTCACCTTCTTAAAAGAATCTTTCATCCCTCTTTAAGGATCTCCTGTCCTCCTCCTAAGGATCTCTTTATCCTTCTCCCAGGGATCTCTTTATCCTTTTCCTAAGGCTTATCCACCTAGCTATTAAGATAACCTAGCAATGTAGGTTTCAATATCTAATACAATGATAAGAAAGTATTAGAAGGGTTTTGACCTAATACAGATTGCAACTTCAACCTTGCAGATTTCAAATCACTATTTAGTCCTTTTCTTTGCTTGGCTTTCCTCCCTTGCAGTGCTGACAGCTTGTTCACCCTTCAAGATCTATCTCCTTGAGTTCTTCCACTCATTATGCCAATGCTCTTCTCTGGTCACTCAATCAATTCAGAGTCTTGATGCTATGTTCTTACTCCTCTTGGCTTCTTCGCATGAATACACTTGTGACCAACTCCCTCTCATGCATGTGCACTTGATATTTGACCTGTAACTCCTTATAAAGAAGTTCTGTTCTTACTTTCCTGCTCAAATCTCCCTCTCCAATTTTAGGGTTTCAATGGATTAGGTAGGATACAATGTATCTGTCCCATATCTTGTTTCTATCTAGAAACTTCATGATAAATCCATTAGCATTCGTCAAAAAAATGTTTTACATAGTGTTCTATGCCCCTAGCTCATCATTCTTATCTTCTATCTAGTTCACAAAATTCTAGATAACTACCATGTCGGCTCAGATCTAGTGAATCTTTGACTTTTCAAAATAATGCAGCAACTCAGCATCATTGGTTTACTGATGCTCGACACCTTCTGTGTTACTTGGCTTCTTAATATTATTTACTGGTGCTTGGCACTTGTATCTTTCTTGACACCTGAAGACTGCTTGAGACTTGATCTTTACTCAGCACCTGAAGGATTCTGTGTTGCTCAGCACCTGAAGATCACTCGGCATACACTAAAGTTGAACTTGCTCAGCTTCAATTGAGAATCTATTCAACACTAACTAGAACTTAGTTAATCCTTACATCTTTGATATGTCTTATTGTGTCCATCCTCTGTGTCTTAGAGTATGTCATCAATACATTATTTTTTTAATGACTTAGCTGATCCTTATGCTTCATTACAACATCATAACTTCAACCTTTCTCTAGATACTCTAGTTACATCTTATTGATTGCCACCTCCTTGTCAATCAACCAATTGATAGTATTTGGATCACTTAAGTAATTTTCATTCTTGCAAGTAGCAAGTTTGACATCAATGACAAAACAATGATTGAAACATTCTTTACCAATTCCATTTCTCTTCATTCATGATCTTTTCAATCATTTCCAACAATCACCCTCTTTGGCATTGATGGAAAACCAAACTGATCAAATGATTAAGCTGATCAACTTAGTTACCACCAAAATCTGAATCCTTTGTTTTGTTTCTCCCTCTAGAATGTTGCATCCCTACTCTGTATTCCTAATCCTTCATATATATCTCCATATATATCTCCCTCTTACTTTGTATTGATCAATTTCTCCTATATCTCCCTCTTTTCCATAAATGCCAAAGATGTAGCATCTTCAACATGCTAAATATAAGCTTTGCATTTTCATGTTTTTCTCCCTCTGTCAGCATGCTTGTGACTGATCTAGAGTTTTTGCTCCTATTGTCATCCTCGACGTCATTCTTATGATATTTCAATGATCTACTTCTATTGATGTAGGGTAGCTTCCATGTTTCTTTAGACTGCTTGAGTTAGGGGCATTGCCCGCAACTCACCCCTAAGATATTCATAAGCATCCTTGGGCAATGGTTTGGTGAAGATATCTGCAATTTTTTCTTTTGTGTGAATGGATTCCATCTTTACTTGTTTGTCTTCCACTATTTCTCTGACATAGTGATACTTGATTGCAATATGCTTGATTTTTGCATGCATTACTGGATTCTTGGATATGTTTATAGCACTTGTATTGTCACAATACAATATCATAGGTTTAGTTACCTCTTCTTTCATTCCTTTCAATAGATGTTTAAGCCACACAATGTTTGTGCAATTGACTACTGCTGCTACATAGTTTGCTTCTGCAGTGGATTGAGATGTGCATATTTGTTTCTTGCTAGTCCAAGTAACTAGCCTTTTATCTAAGATTGATGCTCCTCCACTTGTACTTTTCCTGTCATCAATGCTTCCTCCCCAATCTACATTTGTGTATGCATTGAACTCAAACTTCTCATTCCTTTTGTAATATAGGCCAAAATCATCAGTTCCTTTGAGATACCTCATTATCCTTTTTACTGCCATGAGATGATTTTCTCTAAGATTGGCAGAGAATCTAGCCACTATTCCAACTACTAGTGCTATGTTTGGTCTACTATGTACAACATATTGTAGTTTTCCAATCATGGATCTGCACATTGTTTGATTGACTTCAGTTGATTCATCATTTTTAGATAGCTTATGTCCTATTGCCATTGGTGTGCTGATAGGTTTGGAATTTTCTAATCCAAACTTCTTGAGTATCTCCTCAATGTATTTTGATTGTGTCACAAATATGCCATGTTTTAGTTGATGTACTTGCAATCCTACAAAGAACTTGATTTCTCCAAACATTGACATCTCAAACTCATTTTTCATTTTGTCAGCAAAACTTTTGCAAAGCACTTCCTTTCCTCCAAAAACTATATCATCCACAAATATTTTAGATACAAGAATATCCTTACCTTCTTCTGATTTGATGTACATGTTCCTGTTGTCATCAATTCTTTCAAATCCTATTTGCACCAAATAGTTGTGAAGTCTCTCATATCAAGCTCTAGGGGCTTGCTTTAATCCATATAGAGCCTTGTGTAATTTCCATACCTTATTTTTTGTTATTTTCATCAACAAAACCTTCTGGTTGCTCTATGTAGACTTCCTCTTCAAGTATACCATTCAGAAATGTGAACTTTACATCCATCTGATAGACTTTAAATCCTTTGAAAGCTGCATATGCTAGTAAGGTCCTTACTCCTTCCATTCTGGCAATTGGAGCAAAAGTTTCTCCATAATCTAGTCCTTCTTCTTGTGCATATCCTTTGCAGACTAATCTTGCCTTGTTTCTTGTGATTTCACCATTCTCATCTAACTTGTTTCTGAACACCCACTTGGTTCCAACATTCTTATCAACTAGTCTTGAGACTAAGGTCCATGTCTTGTTCTTCTCAATTTGTTCTATTTCTTCTTTCATAGTATTGTACCATTCATCATCTGTTATGGCTTCACTTACTATTTTTGGTTCCATTTTTCTGAGCAGACATGTTTCATTTCTGAGTCTATTCCTTTTCATTGGTCCTACCTCTTTGTTTTCAATAATTTGATTTGCAGGATGATGTCTTTTCACATACTTTACCAATACGTGTTCTTTCCTTGTTTGAATGTTGTCTCTTTCAAAATCTAAATCTTCATGTATATTTTCATCAGGTATTTGTTCATTTTCTTCTTATTAGCTATTTTCAGAGTCTGAATGAACATTTTCTATATTCTGTCGATTGGCTTCTGAATGTGTTTGTTGTTCAGCATTCACTGTCTGTGACTCGATAGATACTGGATTCTATTGTTGATTATCATTCTAAGTTGCAACTTCATCATTATTAGGTATACCTTCACAAAAGTATACAAAGGTCTTGTATTCTTCTGCTTTCTTGGTCTTTTCAGCACTTTGAACTTCTACAAGCTCATCAAATTTCACATTTGTGTTTTATACTACTTTTTTAGTGTTACCATTCAAGCACTTATAAGCTTTGCTTCTAGTACAATAACCAAGAAATGTGCCTTCCTCACTCTTTGCATCAAACTTTCCATTCCTAGATTCTTTATATATATAGCATTTGCATCCAAATATTTTGAAACTTTTTATAGTAGGAGAATGCCCATACCATAATTCAAAAGGTGTTGCATTTGTACCTTTCTTGACTTGAACTATGTTGAGTGTGTAGACTACAATACTTACAGCTTCTCTCCAGTACTTGAGTGTAACATTTTTCTCCATCATTAACGTCCTAGCATAGTTAATAACTGATCTATTCCTTCTCTCTACTATACCATTCTAAGGTGGAATTCTGGTTGCTGATGTTTTCCTTTTAATTCCTCTTTCATTGCAGAACTCTTCAAATTCTCTTGATGTGAATTCACCTCCTCTATCAGATCTAAGACATTTTAGGCTCTTTCCAATTTCTTTCTCAACTCTAGCCAAGTACCATTTGAACATTTGGAATGCATCTAATTTTTTTTTTAGGAACATGACTGTCATCATTCTTGAATAGTCATCTACAAATAGCATTATGTAGTTGTCACCTTTGTAGCTTTTCACTTCAATAGGACCACACAAGTTAGTATGAACTAACTCTAATACTTCATTGGAAGTATAAGTCTTTCTTTTGAAAGTTGACTTGGTCATCTTCCCTAGTTGGCATTGTTTGCACATGATGTTGTCAGGTTTCTTCAACTTTGGTAGGCCTCTGACTTTCTTCATCTTGCTGATGCTTATCAGATTGTCAAAATTTACATGACATAGCAGTTTGAACAATAAGACAAGAAGCATCTTCCATGTCTAGGTAAAACAAATTACTTTTAGTCTAATCACCTTTTCCTATTAGACTTTCTAGAGAATCATAAATCTTAGCAACTCCTTTTTCAAATTCAACCTTACATCCTATGTTGCCTAACTGTGAGACACTTAACAAGTTATAATTCAGTCCTTCAACATAGTATGCATTATCACATGATATCCTTTCAGTAAGCTTGATACTACCTTTCCCTTTGATCTGACAAGGTGTGTTGTTACCAAGTCTAACACTATTTCCTTCATATTGTATAAAGGCAATGAACTTACTTTTGTCTCCAGTCATGTGATGAGAGCATTTGTTGTCTATGATCCATCTATCATTCTTGTTCATGTAGGTTACGAGAGTAGTTGCTTCATCTTCATCTGATTCATCTTTCATAGCCACATAGACTAATTCATCATCATTTTCATCAGAGTCTTCTTCAACAATGTAGCATCTTTTGCCTTTACCTTTGTAGTCCTTGTTGTCCTCTTTCTTTTTCTTGAAGTTGCCTCCATCCTTGTAATTTTTCTTTTGTGTGCATCTGGCTACAATGTGACCAACTTCATTACAATTAAAACAAATGATTGGTATCTTACCTTTGAATTTTCCTCTTCCTCTATGAAATCTTCTTGCTAGTAATGCCTCCAATTGGTCCACATCATCTTCATCAATGTTGCTATCACTAGATACATAGTTTCCTTTTCCATTCTTTTTTCTTTGTTTGAACCTCCTCATTGTCTTTCATTGTCATCTTAGCTTTGAATGCAGATTCAAAATTTTTTGGCTTGTAGTTGTCAAAGTTGGATAGCTCAAAAGTAGCAAGTCTTCCAATTATTCCTTCAAATGTCACTGTGTTGCCTAGTACACACCTTAGCTCTTGGATGGCTGATACTCTTATAGCATAGATGGGAAGAAAAGTTCTCAAGTATTTGCTACATACTATTTCTTCTGCTAACTATCCTCCTAGGCTTCTTATGGCACTGACTACTTCCTTCATTCTTGCACCATACTGAGAAACATTCTCTCCTTCTTCCATTTTCATATCATCAAATTTTCCTCTTAGGCTTTCTCTTTTGGCTCTCTTGACATTGTCATCTCCTCCATAGATTCTTGATAATGTATTCCACATCTGATGTGAAGTATCACATCCTTTGATGTCATCATACTAGGCATAGCTTAGTGCTAAAGAAATATCTAACATTGCTTGATTGTGCTCCTTCTTCTTGCTCATGTCATCTATAGTGAGGGGTCCTGCAAGGTCTACATGATCAAATGTGATTGAGGTTTGTGCATAGTCACCTATTAATCCAAGGTGTAGCTTCATCAAACTTTTCCATGCAACAAAGTTGTCTTTGTTTAGCTTGGGAACTTCTCTCTTGGACATCTTGATCTTCCTACTACTAGTACCTTGAAAAAAATCATCAGTCAGCTCTGATACCAATTGTTATAATTATTTAGAATAACTGAGAGGTGGGGGGGTGAATCAGTTATCCAAGGTCCAATAATGTCCAATACAACTTTTTGTATAAATCCTAAAATTATCATGCATGCAATTGAACATTAAACAACCATGAAAAGTAAACATGCATCACACCATAACACTATGGATCTAATAACCAAGAAACCTTCTAGGAATAAGCAGGTAAAACTGGAGTGGGGATGATACCCACAAAATAACTATGCAATTGATTTCAAGTACTTCTGATGGTCTACCCTGTTAAAGGCTACAACACATTGTTAAATGTGACCTTGTTAAAGGATTTAAGAATATTCAACTTGGAATGTCACCTTGTTAAAGGATTTACATAGAGTTGTTAGACTCACCCAAGTCCATGGGATTTTTAGTCACCTTCTTAAAAGAATCTTTCATCCCTCTCCAAGAATCTCCTATACTCCTCCTAACTATCTCTTTATCCTTCTCCTAGGTATCTCTTTATCCTTTTCCTACGGCTTATCCACCTAGCTATTAAGCTAACCTAGCAATGTAGGGTTTCAATATCTAATACAATGATAAGAAAGTATTAGAAGGGTTTTGACCTGATACAGATTGCAACTTCAACCTTGTAGATTTCAGATCATTATTCAATCCTTTTCTTTGCTTGGATTTCCTCCCTTGCAATGCTAACAACTTGTTCACCCTTCAAGATCTATCTCCTTGAGTTCTTCCACTCATTATGCCAATGCTCTTCTCTGGTCACTCAATCAATTCAGAGTCTTGATGCTATGTTCTTACTCCTCTTGGCTTCTTCGCATGAATACACTTGTGACCAACTCCCTCTCATGCATGTGCACTTGATATTTGACCTGTAACTCCTTATAAAGAAGTTCTGTTCTTACTTTCCTGCTCAAATCTCCCTCTCCAATTTTAGGGTTTCAATGGATTAGGTAGGATACAATGTATCTGTCCCATATCTTGTTTCTATCTAGAAACTTCATGATAAATCCATTAGCATTTGTCAAAAAAATGTTTTACATAGTGTTCTGTGCCACTAGCTCATCATTCTTATCTTCTATCTGGTTCACAAAATTCTAGATAACTACCATGTCAGATCAGATCTGGCGAATCTTTGACTTTTCAAAATAATGCAGCAACTCGGCATCATTGGTTTACTGATGCTCGGCACCTTCTATATTACTCGGCTTCTTAATATTATTTATTGGTGCTCGACACTTGAAGATTTCTCGGCACTTGATCTTTACTCGGAACCTGAAGGATTCTATGTTGCTCAGCACTTGATCTTCACTTGGCACCTGAAGACTGCTCGGCACTTGAAGATCACTCAGCACACACTAAAGTTGAACTTTCTCGGCTTCAACTAAGAATCTGTTCAACACTAACTAGAATTTAGTTAATCCTTACATCTTTGATATGTCTTACTATGTCCATCCTCTGTGTCTTAGAGTATGTCATCAATGCATTATTTCATCAATGACTTAGCTGATCCTTATGCTTCATTACAACATCATAACGTCAACCTTTCTCGAGGTACTCTAGTTAAATCTTATTGATTGCCACCTCCTTGTCAATCAACCAATTGATAGTATTTGGATCACTTAAGAAATTGTCATTCTTGCAAGTAGCAAGTTTGGCATCAATGACAAAACAATGATTGAAACATTCTTTACCAATTCCATTTCTCTTCATTCATGATCTTTTCAATCATTTCAAACAATAAACCTATTATAGACTATCTTAATTCTATGATACTCCAATTAATTTTAATTTGGCTCATCATTCTCACTTCAAGCCAAAACTTGTAGTGTTCTTGAGTGAATTAGTGTAATAAAATTAAAATGAATAATATTTCATAAACCATGAGCACAATTCTAATGAACTAAATTCCAATGAACAAGATTTTATTAACAAGATCTCAATGAACATGATTAAAATAAATAATATTCCATACACCATTCAAATTCACATGTGCAACAAAATGCAATACTATAATATATCAAAATATATAATCATATACGAATATGATGCAAATGTACGTCAATATGTACATACATATACAAAATGTGGTACATGTCATCAAAATGTGTGTATGAAATAAAATTTTATGTATATAATGTGGCATATGTCATCTCACGATGTGTTTTATGGCACTTGTAAAACACTACAATGTCCTATGTTATTGGGTGATCATCAAAATGTAACCTCTTTGACCCAATCTTTGGACTTGTCAGATCTCACATGAACAAAAAGAAAAAATCTAAGTTAGACTAGTCAATGCAAATGATTTTTATATATCAGATAGAAACTTATTTAAATATATATTTATCAATAGTGTAATTAAAATTTTCAAAACTTCATTTATATCTCTCCAATTCCTATGATGGTCAAAAGTCCTTGTATATGTCATTGGCAAAGAAGGCACACCACCACCTTTGACCTAAATATGTTTGTATGGTTTTCATATTTATATACTATTTAATCTATAATGTTATTGATTATAGAATAATGAATTAATAATATAACCAAAAATTCAAATTTAAATTTAAATTTAATTTGGTTGATCTATCATTGTGAAGTATCAATTAGGTCATAAAAGATACAAATCTTTGCCGATCTTTCTCCATTACGTCGGGTGTTTCCTAAAAGTGTAATAAATAAAGTTGTTATGATCACGAAATTTAGTTATTTATAATATAAGAGAATTAGGATAAGTAATGGATAAATTATAAATATACATATAATAGGTCCTTGATTGTGAATGGAAATGCCTTAGGGCCTACAATAGTGGATTTGTGTACATTAAAGGCCACCCCTTGTAAAATAAACAATGCAATAATATTGTATTGGTAAAAATAAGTAAGAAACATATATTTATGCATTGATTGACTTTAAAATATTTAATTACATTTCCCTTATCAATGGAAGGTGGCATAACCCTCCTCACATTCTCCCCCATTGAGAGATGAAACTTGCAAGAGAAAAAGAAGATGAGAAATTTTGTATAAATCAATATCAAATAGGAAAGTAATGAGAAATAAAATAATACATACTGTGCAGGTCTCAAGGACAAATGAAATGGTCAAATGTGTGACATTATCCACCTCTCTCATCTCCTCCTTTGTCATCAACTAAACATAAAGGAATCACATACATGTACATAGTGTGAATTTGTCCAAAAAATCAATATAAATATTGATTTGAAATTAATAATTTTGAGATGAATCAAATATATAGATGTACCATAATAGAAGGGGTCCATGCCTCTGCCTAGCCCTCATTAACTCTTGTAGGAGTTGTGCTTATAGATGCAACAATATTTGTTGTATCATCGTCCCCAACTATAAACTAAAATCCATAATCACTAATGGGACCTAGGAAAAGATTATTTCATATAATGCAAGTATGATGTACATAGAAAGGTGAGTTATTTTCTGATGTAATAGGGCCAACATCATTAGCATGAAGAGGAAACAATGACCTAGTCTAGGTGACTAGTAAACTGATCAATCTATGACTTTCTCTAATAGATTATAAGTTACCATTGGCAATGAGGTCAAGATGCTACATTGGAGGAGGGGGGATATCAAGGGGCATATGTGGTGGCTTTCTTCCACTAGGAAAATGGTCTATCCTATGGAGCTCCACCTCATATGCCGATGTTTTGCCTCATGCTCCAGGAATTAACTTTATGTTCTTTCACAAACCCAAAATATAATTTTCTCAAGAAATAGAAGGGAACCTTGATATTTTTGTGCAGTATTTTGTCAAAAGCCATCCATTAGAAATCCCTAAAATGAGTTCGAATGACCTCATTGGTGCACCATTTTACTAAAAATTTGGGTTTCTTAGGGTCAACATTTTTACCAATTTTGGGGTTGAAAATAAGTCAACTATTTCCTTTTATTAATATTAATCATCGCAACCCCATCAAAATCAAAGTGATTATCAATGGATGTACATATGGTCATGCCAATGAAAAGTATCATCATGCTACTTAGTAATGGTCTTAGTATTACCCACAATAGTAGTAAGGGTGGATGGTATGGGATATAATGCAAGGATATTATTATAATACTATTGGATAGTCCTCAATTGAATTAGCTTTTGTTGAATAAAATAATGAATGTGGGGAGGGTTTTAAAGAGGTAACAATTCATTTGGATATGGTTGTGGATTGTATTTTGGATCATGATTTAGTAGTGGGGGTGGGGGTATCTGAAGGTTGGTTGGTGTCGTCCATGTCTACTTATATTGCAAATGAACATATTATTATAATTTATATGGATATTTTATAAACAAAATGAAAAAATACTATATTTTCATTAAAAGAACCTTTTTAAAAAAATTTAAAGAATGAAATCAAGTGCAAAACAAAAGAATCAACTAACTTGTGCTAGGGCACAAAATCTAGCACACAATCCACTGGGTCTCTCTAAATACCTAATCAAAGTACTTGTTTTCTATCAAATTAGTCACTCAAATTGTGAGAATTGGACAAAATATGTGTTCCCATTTTTTTTTAAACATATGTGCAGGTTTTTAGTATCTAATATATCGGGTATATGATATATCAAACACCCATTATATCAGATACCCAATATGGTTGGGTAATGATTTTTTTTTTCTTTCATATTAGGATTGGGAGAAAAAAGTCCACATAAATTACAAAAATACTTTTGAGTTTTTTAAGACTAATTTGTTTTCACATCACCAATTTTTGACCCATACATGCATGCATACAAACATACATACATACATACATACATACATATATATACATGCACACACACACACACACACACACACACACACACACACACACACACACACACACACACACACACATGTACAAATATACATACATACATATAATGTTGGAAATACAATAGAGAAAGTGAACTCTAAGGGGTGGGGGAGTGAATCATTTCTTCAATACTTTTACCATAAATTCATTCACCACACATCCATCTCATAATTGTGCATGTATACTAAAATATCTAGTTAAACATATTCATCCATAGTATGAAAGAAAATAACATTCAACATATGTATGACACAAGATATTTGGTTACCTATAAAACCTCCAATGAGAAGGTAAAATTGGGGTGGGGATGATACCCACAAATCTCCACTACAATAGTAATAAAATGTATCCAATGAAGGTTACAATGTTTGATCATGAAAAATGATCTACCCTGTGAAAGGTATACCCTATTAAAGGCTTAAAAGATTGTTAGATCTTACCCTATTAAAGGATTTCAACACCCTATTAGAAGTGTGCCTAGTAAAAGAACTTTAACTTACAATAAAGTAAGCACCCCATTAAAGATTTACAATATCCTTTTAAGACTACTTTGTTAAGAGATTTAACTAATTCACCTATTAGAATGTCTCACCAATGATCCTACAGTTAGCACTCAGTTGCTAGATGTAATGCCCCGATCGGAGATCCTTGGAAACAAGGATGAAAAACAAGCCAGAACAATTTTTTTTTTAAAACAAGTCTAAGTGCACAAGATACAACCTACACAAACCAAAAGATCGCAACGGAAGACAAAAAGACAACCAAGCACCAACAGATCTCCAAACACCACTACCAACCAGAACACAACCACGAAAACCACAAAGACCTACCAAGCCAAAAGACAAAGGCTGAATCTTGGAAACTGACTAAGTTTGAAATCTTGAAGCCCTGAAATTTGGCTAAGTCTGAATTTCTGAAGCCTTGATTTTTCCTAGAATCCACACCTTAGCTCGCAGAGGTCTAAAACCCATCTCAAATGAATCATCGCATATATTAAAATATATATTAAGTATAAGAAACTTATACTTAAACGATATATTTTAAGCCCCTAACAACATCTAAGAAGCACTAGGAAGGTAAGAAAACCAAAAGGGTATCTAAAACCAACTTTCAAACTTTATTTCGACAAGCCTAACTAGCCCCTATTTTTTGCGTGAAGATAGAGCACCAGTATTTCTTCTCGTGCGAAGACTTCCACCGGCTCGCGTGAAGATTCTCAACGGCTCGCATGAGGACTTTTCATCCTTGCGCGAAGACTTGAATTCTCACGCAAAGAAATCTGTGGCTCGCGCGAAGATTCTCATCCTCGCACGAAAGAGAAGCATCCTCCCACGAAGATTTGAATCAGCACGCACCCAAAAAACACAAAAACAAGGCTAGAAAAAAATGAAACAAAGTTCCTCCACACCGGGGAGTACTAGATCCACTTTTCGAGGTAAGGACACTCGAATCCAAGCTAAAAGATGGACAACTGGAAGCAAAGTCTAACCATCTAAAACAATAGCAAGGGAAGAATAGAAGGAAACATTGCAATAAACTAAAGTAACATCGTAGTGAACATGAAAATAACCTCTTACATTTAAGCATAAATATCAAAGCAATAACCAAATAACCAAACTAGGTATGTGGTTCCTCCCAACCGTCAATGGCATCATAGGATCATCATGGGCCCTAGCCATCCCCCATGCATAACATCCCAAGCAATTGATCAAATCATTGGTGCTGTCGTAATAGGGACGTCACTACTAAACATGCTACAATGTAAGTAAATAAAATCTAACATGCTAGTAGTAAGCATAAGATAAAACTGTAATTAGATTACATCATCTACTACACGCTAATCATCATAATGAGGAATGCGTTAAAACTAACATCATCTAAACATGATAACATCATAATGAGAGCATAAATCACAAAAAGAATACTCCGTATACCGAAGTACCAAGTGACACATCCAGCTATAGTCGTACTAGGATAATAGACCGTCTCTGTACACTGGTCCCTAGCAGTGGTGAAGGTAGCTACGCCTCCCAACC
This sequence comes from Cupressus sempervirens, assembly GCA_028749045.1. Taxonomy (NCBI): domain Eukaryota; kingdom Viridiplantae; phylum Streptophyta; class Pinopsida; order Cupressales; family Cupressaceae; genus Cupressus; species Cupressus sempervirens. The sequence continues at coordinate 961,811,887 of CM053792.1, read as the reverse complement.
ACATGGCACCCGTAGGTCCACACCCGCCATGCTGATGGAGATAATGATCCAACCACACACACACAAAACAACAACCATGGCTAACACACACGCCAAGCAGTATGATGACTGAATCCAAGACAAACACAATGCATAAACTACAGGTCCTAGTTAGACACCTCAATGGGCTACTACATAGGGATTGACATCATGGAGAGTCGCTTGGCATCAAAAGCCCAAGCTCAGATCTGTGTAGCTCTACTCCCTCAATGGAAGGTCAATACACAAAAGTACCATTTATTATCTTTAATGTTATTACCACCCCAATTTTTAATTTAATTATCACTTATATAAAACTTCCTCTACCAACCGGGAAGTAGTCACCAGGTTGCAGGATAGAAGCCCCCTCCATATGCTAACCTACCCTACCCATGCTCATCCAACGATGAGTGCCCGAAGGCATGCAAACTCCCAACCCAACCCCACTGATCACAACTTTTGGAAGTACCACGGAAGATCAGGCCCCGTAGGTCACCCGACAATATACATGTGTGTGGCACACCACCATCACAGAGATCATACACAAGGACAAGATGAGAATGCAAAAAAAAGTCAATCGACCGAAAACATAATTGGGATGATGGATGCTACACGCATCCCAATGCAAAAAAAGATGAAAAAGTGTTCTGACTAGTATCCAAACAGATCATCCAGGTCCACGAACCACAATGTGCCGAGAAAACTCGATAAAACAGGGTGGCACACAAAACGAGGTAAAAATCTCAAATTTTGAAAAAATTCCAAAATTAAAACCCATTTGGCCTTTGGGTTCAAAAACCCCAAAAATCCAAAAATAATTGAGAACGGACACCCTATGCAAAAACGGCCAGCATAACGGCCCAAAAACCCAAACCCCCATTTCAAAAATAGGTAAAACGTTCATACCCGACCAACCGGGCAGAACTAGCAAATAGAAACGGAGGCGAACACTAGTTCATAGCCTCCTAACATATTGCTACAAGAAACAGAAGCAAAAACAGAGAAAAAACATTAAAACGGGAAGGCCCTGTAGACACCTAAAAACCTTTAGAAAATAAAGTATTTTTATTTTTTGAAAAAGTCCTGATGACATCATCATTTATTAATTAATTAATTAATTTTTATGCCATTAAATCCCTTTATCTTAATTAAAAATATTTAATTAAGGAATCCCTCCCAAAAATGTTTAAATCTTATTTAAACATTATTTCCTTATTTATTAATTATTTAATTAATAAATTGACCAAAAATCCTAAAATAAAAAAAAAATTTATTTTTTGCCGAAAACTTGGCCAATTTCCTTATGACCAATAACCTCTTCCAAAATCTTCTAATCCTTCTTTAATTTCGATTAAAGGCTAATCTCATCATTTTCTACCCCTAACCCCAACTCAAAATATTTAATTAAAATTAAATATTAATCCTCATGTTTATTAAAAAAGTTTTAATAAATATCTCCTCAACCCAAACCCTTGAAATAAATAAAATTTTATTTATTTCCTAAAAATCTAATTTATCCTCATCCTAAGAAATTCTAGACTATTCTAGAAAGTCTTTATCCTCATCCAAAATCTAGACTCTTCTAGAAGATGTCTTTAAACCTAATCCTAATCCCCTCCTAACCTTGTCACATTCCCTAAACATGGGTTAAAACTTACTAAGCCAAGCCAAAGTTAACAAATATCTCCTCCTTCACCCACCCTCATTAAATGCCATCCACTTGCCTATTCCTAAACCATCCTAATCCATCCTCTAATCATTTGCACAAGCCTAAACAAGCTTAAAACCTTCCTAATCAAGTCCAAGTCGAAATTGCTCTCATCACCCTCAAAATATCTCAACCATAAAACTTTATGAAGTCCACTAGGTCATAAATGACTCTTACAAGCCATTTTATTGCTCTTACAAGTCATTATGAGGGTCTTTATGAAGATTTTATCCCTTGAGCCTCCTTTGTTGACTCATCCTTCCCCTTTCCTCCATCCTCTCACCATGTGACATCTGTCACTCCTTGATTGGCTATAAGGAAGCACAATCCATGTGCTCTCCTCTCATGCAATCTAAGCCCTCCATGAGCTTTTTCCCATCCTTGCATCTTAGCCTTCAATCCCTCAAGCCTCTTGCTTATAAATTGGATCCTTCCCCTTTGCAAAATAACACAATCCATGAAGTAAAGTTATAATGCTATTTTGAGAGCCAAATCCATACTAAAGCCATCTATCCACACCAAAAATCCACAATCATCCATTGAAGCCCTTTTTGAAGCATAAAGCTTGAGCATACATCCTATCTATTTAGACAAAGCTACTCAACAAGAGAGCTTCTTATTGAGAGAGTCCATTAATGGCTCATATTCTCAATTGAGAGCTCATCTTAGTCTATCTTGAAGTTTATGAATTTTGTTTATTTTGTAAAAGCTTTATTTAAATTTGGTTTCTATTAGCATACTAACATTGCTCATATACAGGCCCTACCTGACAGCAAAAAGGGTCGAAACTGAAACCCGTAGAATAAAATAAATACTTCGTCGAAACTGTTGAAATTGTCGGCAAAGCGAGAACTCCTCAAGCCGAATCCAACGAGACCAATCTCGCAAAGATCCCATGCTCACAGCTCCCGCGACGAGCAAAACAATAATCCTTCAGAAGAGGATTTCCAAATTTGCTCTCCAAACTCAATTTTCCAAAATGTGAGAAGTGATATAATGAATTCACTTTTCCAATATTTATTCATTTTGAGTGAATAGTTGAATATGGAAAATAGCTAGCTAGAGTAGTTAAACTCTAAAACAACCCAAACAAAAACAGGTTATTATTCGTAATGGAAATTCACCTAAGGCAAAGCTACCAGAAATCAAATCCAAAAGATTAAAAACCCGAAAACCCAAAAATTACAGAAAATCACTTAACACTTTCGCGATGAATGCAAACTTCTAAATGCATAGACATGCTCATCGGTCTAATCACATAATGCAATGAGTTCAGATTTACTAATCATCGAAAGGTTTTATTTAATATAAAACAACTAAATAAGGATACGTCGACCATAAAGGAGCGACATTGGCAAAATATGAACAGCTGGATCACTAACTCCATAGGCCACTGCCAGGGATGTAATTCCTGCACACTAGAACACACGATCAAGTGCAATTGCATATAATATAATAGACAAAGCAATTAAAGCATTAATTAACTAATTAATCCATTTACATCACTCACGTTCGCAAAATGCATAAAGAACATAGATGAAGTAAATAACCATAGCATAAAATCCATCTCATAACATAATCAACAAATATGTCCAATACATCATATAACCAGATATCATTATAGATCTACTGTCATCTCAAAATAGCATCAACGTGCAAATATGATAAACTGAACAGCATAGCAACAAAGCATCTATGGTAAGGAAATCAAAGTATAACATTCGACCCTCAGGTCATCTCAAGGTACAAATATCAAAAGAGCATCAAGTATCTCTCGAACCAAAAGTAGACAAGGTACAGACTGCAATCACGAGAGGCACTACACTAGATAACAGATCACCTCTATCCTAATGTGTACTTGATTCTTACTAATCAAATGTATCTCTTTTGTCCTTTAACCTCCTTTCTATTCTCTTCTAACAAATTGTGCAATGTATCTCAATTCACAATACCTTAGTCACCATGAATTCTCTATTTTGTTTGCAAACTTCTCTCTTTACTCCTCCTACATTCATAAAAAATTTAAGATATGTCCTCCTTAAGAAGATGTAGGTGACTTAGGGTTAGGTATGAATCAATGATTGTGATTCACCCATATTGTCGCTTAATCCTTCCCTTTTTCTGATTGATTGAATGTTTTGCATAGGGATTCTCAATTAAAGATTCATCCTTATCATCTAGGATTGCAAAACAGTGCTTAAGTCAGGTTTTAAATGGTTTACATAGTAGTTTGTGCCATTGCAAAAAATTATGTCAAAATTGTATTACTCAACACTTGAAGTGTCTAATGCTCAGAATCCATTGTCTCTTCAATGTTGTAACTCGACCTCTAAATGATTTGACATCCATTGATGACTCAACATCTAAATGACTTGGCACTTACTATCTTCTTGGCACTTGAGTTAATCACAACATATTGTATATCTCTTGCTCAGCATATACTATCTGACAACTTATGCTTGGCATACATTACTTGTTTGACATGAACTAAGTAAATGACTTAAGTACATTGTCACTCATATATCAAAACCAATATAAGATTAACACTCTCCCCCTTTGACATGAGTGGAAAAATACACGGTCATACATGAATAACCTTAGCCTCTCAAGCATAACTCAGATCATATCCATTTAGTATTTGTCTTACATACAAAATTTCAAAAGTTTTAAATTTTGCAAAACTTATGACTCATTAATCATACCTCAAATTTTAGAAACTTATGACTCATCATTCATACCTCAAAATTCAATTACTCCGCCTGAGTTGCTAATTCTAATATGAATTCTAAACTAAAATTGAATACTCCTAATGAGTAGAATAGCTACATTGACTCTATCTGTGTTTGGTCTCCCCCAAAACTTATCTCTTCTTTCATTTATTATCCCCCTTTCTTCATTCTCTCCCTTCATTTATTCTCCCTCTTTTGAAACTTGTGTCATGGGTTGTACACAAATTGTGTGTTTTTCCTAGAAATTTTTATGGACCTCAACTATTATCTTTAGAGCTACATCCCAGTTGTGACATGCTACTTCCAATGATTTGATTTAGATAGATAAATCAGCAATGAGGTGAACTAAGCCTTCATGTGTAGAAATATGGGGATCTTTATTCATTAAAGTTTTTTCTTGAAGACTAGTTCCTTATGTAATATGTCTATGTGTGGGTCAGCATGGATTGGATTCTTATCAGTGTGACATGAGTATTTGCATCTTGAGCATGCAGGGATGCCCATTGACTTGGCTAAAATTACAAAGCTATGTCACCTTTTAGGCTGACTTATTTGGATGATTGAATTCAAGTATTTCTATGTAAAAATTAATTTTATTGAAACATATGAGCTAGACAAATTAACGCTATCTAAGATATATATGGTATCACACTTTTCCAATTGGAAATGTCTATTAAATGCATGTTTTATACTAGCTTGTATCCAATTACTAAAAAAATAAAATTATTTCATAAAATCGATGTTTCAATCACTCTTACTATTTGTTATGATATTTTTTTAATAACATATAAACACCATTTTATAAAATTCAAAGTCAAGAGTATTCTCATATAGAGTTTATAGTGTTTTAATTAGATATAGCATATTGTAATTAAAAAATTCTACAAGTGCATATTTTAACACTCGAGAAGACATCAAGATTGAGAAAGGAAAAAAATATTAAATAATATCAAAAAAAATTTAAAATCACATCACATTCTAGAGGAGAGATTCCTCTTCAATAATGTATAGTTTTTCTTCTGGTTAGAAAATATTTGTTTTAAAAAATGTGGTCAGAGATAAAACTATCGATTTCAGATGAGTTGATTTTGAATTTTTATAAAAGATAAAATATAGGTCTAAAGCCATTTTTTTTATCATTCTAGCTATATATGTTATCTATAACATAATCTAAGATTGAAGGGAAATAAGTTTATTTCCACATTATTTTGTCATGGGAGTTAGACCCCTAATTTTCAGTGTTTTTTAGCAAGTAAAAATTTGTCTTTAAAAATTAGGAAAATATATCAATTCTTATTCCAAATAATTATTAAAATTTATAATCCTAAAATTCATCCATTTCTACACATTTCATTAGTTTACTTCATTATCAAATTCTATATTATACTACAATTTTTATGTCATTGAAGATGAGTAGTTATACTTTTGTTATTTGTTTCCTTTATAAAAGGGTGACATATGTTTGTACTTTTACCCACCTTGGGAATTCATCAAAAATATGAAGTGCTTTTGACTCTGAGCTGGAGAATTTAGTAGAGCAGTATGTGTCATCTTCATATCTCCCTCTAGATTTATAATATGGCATTGTACTTCTTGTGTGAGTAGAATTGTATCACACAACTTGGTGTAAAGAGAGAAAATATTGTCTAATACTTTCTTCACACCCTCAATCTTGGTTGCTAATCCAACTTGGTGTAGTGCAATGGCACTAGATATCTATTCATCCACCTTGGTTTGAAATTTCTTCTCAGACCATTCCAATAATTTGGCATTGGCATTTGGGTCTTCATCATTGATTTTCTCTACAATATTTTCCAACTGCTTAATGATGGGCTTGGCTTCATCAAGTGTAGGGAGGCTAAATGCATCAAGAAATATGTCCTCGATGTCATGAAGTGCTTGTTTCTTCATGTGCTCCCTTCTGAGTAGTTCTTGGTGTTTCTTCCTTGCTAGATCATCCTACAATATGCTCATCTACTCTATTGTTATTGTAGTAAGATCATATTTTGGTAACTCAATCACCTCATCTAAGTTGATGTCATGATAGGATGTAACCTTATCAACCTTAGATGTTCTAGGACTTGGCCTTAAGGCTTGCAAAGGTGTAGCTTCAATAATCGGCCCGTGAAGTGCTTGGCTAGGAGTAGGAGTAGTAGTGTCTAGTAAAGTAACTAGTGTCTATATTTTTATTACTTCCTCTAGCTTTTTATTCAAGACTAAATCTTCAATCCTATCCTTCTCCTTCTCTTTGATCTCTTCACCACCTTTTTCTTGTGGTGTAGGTGCAAGACTAGCTTCCTAAACTATTTGAACTGGTGTCATTTCTTTTTCAATTATTGTAATTGCAGGTAACTTGGTGCTGATATGAGAAGGCATGATGTCCTTCCTATGGTATACTACCATATGCATGGCAGGTTGCACCTCTATAGATTGAGAGTGGTCACTTGATAATTCTCGAGTTATCTCCCCTGTAGATGCCAATTCTGCCTTCTCAATCTCATCCACACTCACCAATATAGGATGACTGCATAATTGTTCCTTGGTGGTGGAATAAGTCAGTATCTTCTGCATATCCTCCTCTGTTAGGGGATTGATGTTCTAAATGATGGTGTCAACCACATCTTTAACCTTTAACCTTTACTATATCTTCTTGAGGACTGGCATTCGGCATTTTTACTATTGGTACATTATGGTCTGTTTGTTTCTCTTCTTCAATTATTGCCTCTGTAGTGCCTTACCCATGTACTTTCATCATAGATTCATCATTTGTTGCTTCAACTACCTCATCCTTTGTTTTGTCTTCACCTACTTCTTGAGGTTCTTGCTCAATATCCTTTTGTTTTGTCAACCCATAAATTATCTTCTTTATTTGTATGCTTTGTTGGACAACAACTTCAATCTTGTTCTATAAAATGTTAAAAAACTTGGTACTTTGGAGCATCTTTTCCCTTGTTCTTATTAATAGCTTTTGTCATCTCAAATTTTGTCAAATCTGGCATCACTCTTGCATGTTTAGTCTCTATAATATTTCTCTCTATTGTGAGGCTATATTTCCACCTTTTCTTAACTCTATCATATAGGCTTTTTGGTAGAGAGTTGGCAATCTCAGTTGGATTCATCTTAAAATTTGCCATCATGGCATATATAGACTCTTCTAATTTATCCATATCTAACTTCCCAAGTTTATCAAACTCAACATGTGCAAATCCACTTAAATCTACATTATTCTTGATATATTCACACAAGTTATCCAAATCAAAGGAAGGACTATGACTTACCACTTTGAATTTTCTATTGTCATCAAATTGTGTCTTCTCTTCATCTGACTCGGTTGGAGAAATGCACTTTCTCCTTTGTCTCTTCTGCTCGAGTTCATCTCCTTTTATAGTTGTACTAGCTCTCTTTCCTTTAGGCTTCTAAACCTCCTAAGTCTTCTTGGTAGTATCTCTAGCGCTAGCCCTAGTAATAGGAATTGTAGACTTTTGTTGTGAATATTTCACAACCTTTTTAGGTTTTCTTATTGTTATCTTCTGTGCTTTCCTCTTCTTTTCTTTTGTGGCAATGGGTGCTTCATTAGCTTCTTCTTCCTCAACACCTTCATCAATTTGTACTTCTTCTTCTCTTTGTTCCTCACTTTGACCCTGTGTGATAGCAACTAGTGCTTGAGCAAGCATTTCTTCAGCATTTTCATTATCATCTTCTTCTTCACCTCTTTCTACCCCTTGACCAAATTGTTCTTTGAGTTTCTTCACAAGCTTATTATTTTTCCTCATCATAGAAGCTTTCTTTAAATCCATTTTGATCTTTGACTTTGCTACATCATAATTTCCAAAAGTAGTAGCATCTTTATCTACTTCTTTTGTCAGTAAAGTAGTGATGGTTTCAGATGCTTCATCAACATCAATCTCATAAGGCAGTGGTTTGAGCCATCTCAACCTTGGACCAAAAGCTTGAACATATGTGAAATCAACATCAACTAGAAAATAAACATCATTGAAATGCTTCTCTACTAGTGATATTTGAATCCTATGTCTTTGTTTCATTGACTTCTTAAAATCTTCAAAGTAGCTAGTCATTATAGACTCAAATTTATCTCCAAGTTGCTCTATAAATTCACCCATCTGTACTGCAACTAGTCTATTTGTCTTCCAAGCTACTTTCCCATATGTGGGAAAAGTGATCTACAAAAATAAATATATACAAACAAGTATTGAACCAAATTTGCATTGTGCACTTTTTGTTTTCCTTATGGCTCCCAAGTTCTTAGATAACTGCTGGAGTTGTAACTCGACAAGATGTTAAGAGTGGTCTTTCTTCACTATCTTGTAACCCAAATCCACAACGATACATGGTACACTATTTAACCTTCTAGATTGAAAGAACTTATCTGCAATAATTCTTATTATAAAAGAAATTAGGGGATCAAAAATTGTGTCTATGGTCATTCCTCTCTTGTTCCTTAGTGCCCCTGTATTCTTTTTAATTGCCTCTTTTGCATTTTTCTTAAGTCTATCTAGGGTTGAGTACCCTGTCACTCTATGAATGATACTCTTTGTGATTTTTATAGGACCATCCTCTAACCATACAAAATTGTCATGAATTCTACTAAGAACAATCTTAATCCATTTTGTTTTGAACACGTTTGGAAAATCTAGGGCACTGGTTAACCCTTTTCTCTCTACAACCTTGAATTCTTCTTTTAATACTTTGTTCTCACATAATTTCCCATATAACTCTCTTATATCCATGTCTAAAATGGTTCCAAATTTACAAGTGTAGCAACATGTTACATCTTGTATCATCAAAACTTGTGGTGGTATCATCGATAATGCACTAGACGGGTCTCCTTTATATGCAATGTCAGGATTTGACTGAAAATGTGGTTTTTTGATCTCATTACTTATCAATTGAACATCTAAAACTTCTTTTCCTTCCTTAACTGTAGCAATAGAAAAACCAGACACCATAACAATAGACTAGGGTTTGCAAAAAATTCAAATAGCATAGCGCGACACACAATAAATACCTTAAAATATGATGAATGGTATCAAGTAGCAATTGAATTTAGTTTGCAAACACTTGAATCCTTCTTTCCAATTTTTTTCTTTAGCTCTTCATGCTCTCTAATGTAGCCCAAACCCCTTTCAAAATAATAGTCAGAAATTAATAACACCACATATTTTCAAAACACCGAATTCTTCATTCAACTTCTCCAACTCTATTCTACCTTACAATGAAAGAAAACACCTACTTATTATAATTCTAAAAATTACCATATCTGGCCAATTTTTTAAAAGAATAGAATTTTTTCATTTTTGTAATTTCCAAAATCCATTCTATGAATCTTGATTTTTCCCAAGAAAAGCCTCAAACTAAGGCAAGATGAATTACCAACTAATCTACAAAATCAAGAGTACGATTTCAGATTTATTATAAAAAAAAACTTTCTAAAAAATTGGAAAAAAATAAGAAATCTCAATTTTGGAGGTCAAGATGAAATTTTAGGCTCCTGAAAAAATGTCAAAATGGCTACCTATCAAGCTAAGCTCTATCAGCAATCCAAATAACTTCTCACGCGACTGCCTATAAAACTTCAACCAAAACCCATATCCAAGTCAAAAGTTATGACTCCCAAAAGTTGATGCATCACTCTCTCCAAATTCAAATGATTTTGAGTGAGTCAAAAATCGACCATATAGTCCTTAAAAATTCAATAAATGCTCAATGCTAACACAACTATTATCTCAACTCCAATAGCAATTCTGAATTACTTATCTTCAACGTAATTTCCTTCATGCTTAGTAGGTACTACGAGCTCAACCAACACTATTACCTTCGATAGCTTGGCATCAACTAACCTTTCACTTGACAACCACAATGAAATTTTTCATGCTCGATAGCAACATGAAAATTTTTCTAGATTTCCTCTAAGTTATAACCAATACTTTGCATCTTACTTCATACATATATGATCTTTTTAGAACTCAATCCTTGGAATTGATGTATAAATGAACTTTGAAATATTAGTCCCATACATACCTTTTGATTGCCTAGTTGGGGATGGTATGATCACCTAATCAATTGGGAAAAGTGATCCCATATGAACTTGATGTGTTTAAATCTTCCTTCTTCTTCCATGTCTTGTTCATTTGTACTTTGACTTCTCCAACATCAACCTTTCCTTTACCTTTATTGAACTCACTAGTAGGTTCTTTTGACCTTGTTGGACAGTTTTTGCTTATGTGTCCAATCTTCAAATAGCTAACACATGTAGTTTGACTTAACCATCTTTTTTAGTCACTTCTGAAATGTGTTCTAATGTAGTTTTCAAAAATGTGTCCATACTCTTGATAATAGTGATGAATATACCTTGTATTATAATCCTAGTTATAAGAGTTTCCATTGTCCTTTACCTTTGTCTGCTTGTTTGATGACCACTTGGGCTTGGATCTACACTCATATGTTCTATGCTCATACTTCTTACAGTTATAGTAGTATCCTTTAGATCTTTGTGTGCTTATGGCCTTGGTTTTGCATTCATGTGCCTGATGTCCTTGCTTGTTGCACTTGTGGTAGTGACCCACAAACTTTTTCTTAGGATTTTGATTTTCTGTCTTGCTTATGCAAACATTAGTAGTATACCCTAATTTCCCACAAATATGACAAGTATGTTTGGATTTCTTACCATTGGCAATCCTTTGTTCACCACTTTTAGATTATTCTCCTTCTTTAGTACTAGTGTAACCCAATCCAGTAGTATCATTGATGGATCTAGGAGATCTCATCAATTGCTCAAAATACTTGATGGCTTCATTAGGTATGTTGAAACTTTCATCAAATTATTTTTCTCTTTTCAAATAATTTCTCAGTTGTTCATTCTGCAACTTTAGTGTTGTGATCTCAAAATCTTTTCCATTCAATTCATCATTTGCAGTCATCATTTGATTTAATGTTTCTAGTTACATGTGAGCAATCCTATTCACCTCTGATGTCTTCTCTTCTAGTCTTTTGGTCAGTATCCTTTTTTCATCTTCAATAATGACTTTGTCTTCTTTAGCTTTCTTTTTCTACTCAGTCACCTTACATAGCAATACTGATTGGACTTCTTGTTTTATTTTGAGATTTATGACTTCTTTAGTTAGGGTTCCACTCTTTTCCATAAAATCTGCAACTTTTACATCAAATTCACTTGTGTTTCCATTTGGAAATAATCCAATATTGTCAATCTCTTGGTAATGTGTGTCATTCTCTTGAATGGCTATCTCTTTCCTTTTTTTCAATGATCACTTCAACTCATCTCTTGCTTCATTTAGTAGATGTAGGGCAAGCTATATTTCAAACTTTTGGCTCTCAATAGTCTTTCCCAACTTATAGACTTCTATATTCAAGATCTTTCTTGAAAGGTGTAAAGCTTTCCTTTCCAGAGAACCTTTGCTCTGATACTGGAATTGTTGGAAATATAATTAGGCAAGTAAACTCTAAGAGGGGGGGACGAATCAGTTCTTCAAAACTTTAACCATAAATTCATTCACCACACATCCATCTCATAATTGTGCATGTAAACTAAAATAGCTAGTTAAACATATTCATCCATAGTATGAAAGAAAATAACATTCAACACATGTATGACAAAAGATATTTGGTTACCGAGAAACCCTCCAATGAGAAGGAAAAACTAGGGTGGGGATGACACCCAAAAATCTCCACAATTTTAGTAATAAAATGTATCCAATGAAGGTTAGAATGTTTGATCATGAAACATGATCTACCCTATGAAAGGTTTGCCCTATTAAAGGCTTACAAAATTATTAGACCTTACCCTATTAAAGAATTTCAACACCCTATTAGAAGTGTATCTAGTAAAAGGACTTTAACTTACAATGAATTAAGCACCCTATTAAAGGATTTGCAATAGCCTGTTACAACTACTATTTTAAAAGATTTAACTAATTCACTTTTTAGAGTGTATCAACAATGATCCTGCAGTTAGCACTCTATTGCTAGATAATAGATCACCTCTTTCCTTATGTGTACTTGATCTTTCCTAATCAAATGTATCTCTTCTATCCTTTAACCTCCTTTATATTCTCTTCTAAATGATTCTGTAATGTATCTCAATTCATAGTACCTTAGTCACCATGAATGCTCTTTTTATGCATGCAAACTTCTCTCTGTTCTCCTTCTAGATTGATAGAAATTTTAGGGTATGTCCTCCTTAAGAAGACACAGGTGACTTAGGGTTAGGTATGAATCAATGATTGTGATTCACCCATATTGTTGCTTAATCCTAACCTTTTTCTGATTGGCTACATGTTCTTCATAGGGATTCTCAATTAAAGATTCATCCTTATCATCTAGTATCATAAAATAGTCCTTAAGTTGGCTCATAAATGATTTACATAGTACTTTGTGGCATTACAAACAACTAAGTCAAAATTGTGTTACATAACACTTGAATTGTATGATGCTTGACATCCAGTGTCTCTTCAATGATGTAACTCATCCTCTAAATGACACGGCATCCACTGACCACTTGGCATTTGAATGCCTCGACACTTACTATCTACTCGGTACTTCAGTGACTCGACACATACTATATATCTCTTGCTCAACATACACTATTTGACAACTTATGCTTGGCATACATTACTTGCTCAGCATGAACTAAGTAAATGACTTAAGTATATTATCATTCATATGTCAAAACCAATCTGAGATCAACATATATATCTATATACATACATACATATATATATATGTATATATGTATATATTATATATATATATATATATATGTACATATATATTTATATATAATATATATACATATATACATATATATGTATATATATATATATATATATATATATATATATATATGTATATGTATATGTATATATATATGTATACACATATACATATATATATATGTATATGTATATATATATATTTATATACATATATGTATATATATATGTATATGTGTATACATATATGTATATATATATGTATATGTGTATACATATATATATACATATACGTATACATATATATATATACATATACATATATGTATACGTATATACATATATATATATGTATATACATATATATATACATATACATATATATATATATGTATGTATATATATATATATATGTATATGTATATGTATATATATATATGTGTGTGTGCATATGTGTATATATATCACACATATGTGATAAGCATATACATATATGCATATTTATATATGTATATATGTATATATAGATAGGTACATAGATAGATAGATAGATAGAAAAATAGTTAGATAGATAAATAGATAGATGGAGGGATATTTAATCAAGTAGTGGACTATTTCAGGGGAAAAGTACATATATATGTTAGAATAGAGCACATCTGAACTTAATTATCTATCAAAACTCAATTTTCATCATAAATTAAAAATAACATTTTATAGATCTTGAAGTAAACGTCATCGTCATATAAATTTCATAGTGTTTTGATTAGTTATAATATGTTAAAATTTGAAAATTTTGAAAGTATATTTATTTTAACATTCAAGAAGACACTACTTTAAGAAGGGAGAAAATAATACATCATATAAAAATAATGTAAAATTAGTATCTAGCAATAGAGGAGAGAGTTGATAGAATGAAGGATAAATAAGTGGGACCAAAGTCTCACCCAACTACCAAAATAGCTTGCAAAATCATGCAATGAAATAAATATCACAAAATAGGGGAGGAGAAGTACAGATCATATTCATTAATTCATTCAAACTTGATACATGTTGAATTGTGAGGCCTTCCCAATTATGGAAATACAACAGAAGAATCAATTACAAACTCTAAGAAAAGTCTCCATACATTAAAGATCCCTAGTTTCATGTTCCTATCAGCTCGTTTAACTACCTTTCTCCTCTAACTATCCTCTTTAAACCTAGAACAATACTACTTATTTATACTAAAAAAGCTATCTCACAGAACCTTCTAGATTGAGCATTAAAAAAAGAAGTGATCTAGATGTAGGTCCAGACCTTTTATAGTGAATGATCCATATATTAAATCATTACCAAAATCCAATTCATAGTCATCTAAAAAAGAAGAAACAAACATAAACACTCAATAAAAAAAAGAATCAAGTAATGTAGATCATTTATTGAATCACTTGGTGATAGAATAAATTAAATCTACTTGATGAACCTAGACATCACATCATAAATCTAACTAACTTGATGATTTAGAATAGGAACACCCCATCGATAACTTCAAAATAGTTACCAAGCATAACTAACAAGCTATTGAGATAGAGGATTGCCATGAACCTAAGATACTCTAACATCAAACACTTGAGGTTGAAAAGAAATGATTTTCCAAATCATGAATGAGGTACAACATAAGCTATTTATCCATGTTATATATAGAAATCCATGAAGATTCTTCAATTGGTCCATTCTTCCACTTTACCAAGTATTCTATGTAATCCTTTCCTCTTGCACTTATGCCAACTCTTTGTTCCAAAATTCGCTCAACTTCTTTAGTCCACTTCTTAGAATAATCACTTAGTAAGTAATATCACTTCTTCATCAGGTTCATGACACTCATACAAATCTTCAATGTTTAATATTGGTGATATGTCCATGTCATGAGGAAACTCCACTTCACCAACATTTCCACTGTTAAACTTCTTCATTATCTTTTAGGGACTGAATTTCTTCATCCTCATATTAGTGTATGTTCGAACAAGAATCTTCTTTTCTTCAAATGAGCCATCCCTTCATCTCCAACTTCAAAAATAATATGTCTTCTTGTCCCATATTAACTATCCTTTCATCTTTTATTACTGTGATACAAATTATGTTTCACATCCTGATGTAATGAATTCATAAATTTACTAATTTCCTCCCCTTCAACATTTCTCTTCTCTTCTCCAACAATATCAATCAAGTCTAATATACCTCTTAGTTGTGTGTAAGTAATAATCTAAAAAAAGTGTTTTTCCAATACTCCTATCCACTAAATTTTTCTATGAAAACTCAACATGTTCTAACATTTAATTACCTAATTTGTCTCCAACTGTATGCATCTAAATAGGTTACCCAAAATTCTATTCAAAACCTTTGTTTGTCCATCAATCTATGGATAAAATGTATAATTATACTTCAAGTTGGTGTCGACTCTTCCATAGAGTATTTTGGGAATAACCCACAAATTTACTCTCTCATTTAAAGATGATATTCTTTGGTAATCCATGTAATCTAACAATCTCCTTTAAGAAAAGATATGCTCTATGCATGTTTCTTTTGATGTTTTCCTACATGGTATGAAATTTTTTGCCTAGGAAAATATGTCTACAACAAAAAATATGAAATCATCACCTCTCATTGTCCTTGGTAAGCCAAGCGAAAAATCCATATCACTCCAAGGTTTGCTAGGAAAAAAATTGGTGTATACAATCCAGTATTTTTACTCACTCATTTTGTAACTTGAAATACCCCACAACTATTCACAATTTTCTAAATATCCTTATACAATTGAGGCCAAAAATATATTTCCTTCATCAAATTCAATATCTTATTGATGCCAAAATGTGAAGCTAGACCACTACTTTACCTTATCAAATTAGTTCACATTGATCCTTTTGATATACATAATTAAATTTTTTTCAACAACATACCTTCCCAAATGAAATACTCTTCTCACTTACTCAATTTATTTGGTAAAGGTTTTTTGCACATTCTCCATGACTCAGACAAATCAAGGCTAGTCTCATACAAAGTCTTCATATCATCAAAACCAAGAACCTAAATTTGCATTTCAGTCAACAAAGATCTTCTTCTACTCAATGCATCATCAAGTTGGTTAGATACTAAACTCCTATGCTTGGTCACAAATATAAAAATCAATAAATACTCAATTCATTTCATATTCCTTTGATCCATCTTGTTTTGACTACCCAAAAAATATAAATCCTTATGCTGAATATACAACACAAATTCCATCAAATAATGTCTCTATTTCTCCAAGGCTTGAATAAACATAGAAATATTGATCATACAACAATATGTCCTTTTAGTATCATTCAACTTCTTAGTGAAGAAAGAAATGAGTTTACCTTCTTGACTCAACACAATTGCTATTGCATTACCACTTGCATGGCATTCCACTTGGAATACCATATTGAAATCAAACAAATCTAACATAGGAAATTCAACACCCTTCTATTAAAATTCCCTAAATTCTTATTACTACCATGTGTCCACTTGAATTATCTTTTATGTCCTCTCATTGTCTTGGGTGTAGCATTGGAGATTGAACTAAAAATCCCAAGGAGATTTTGGAAAAAGTTGCTAAACCATGGAATTATCTTACCTCAACAACATTTTTAGATGTAGGATATTCAAAATTTTCTTTAACCTTCTTAAGATCAATATTCAAACTATCAATTGAAATTTTAAAAAATCCCAAATACACAATCTCCTCTTTCATGAAGGAAGAGTTCTTCAAATTAATCAACAACTTTTCTTCTTTCAATCTTAGCAATACCTATCTAATGTGTAAAAAATGATCTTCTCTATTTTTACTAAATACCAGAATGTCATCCTAGGATGCAATCACAAATTTACCCAAGAATCTCTTTAGAATATCAATCATCAACCTCATAAAAGTACTTTGTGCATTAGTTAAACCAAAAGGCATAACCAACCATTTATTAAAACCTTCTATTATCTTGAAAGAAATCTTCCAATCATCATGTTCTCTAATTCTGATTTGGTGATATCCACTCTTCAAATAAATCTTGGTAAATTATCTATCTCTCATTAAAAAATTCATTAAATCATTAATCCTTAGCATAGGAAACTAATAATATTTTGTTATCTTGTTAATAACTCTATAATCAATACAAATTTTCCATTCTCCATTTTTTTTAGGTGTCAACACAACTAGTACTACATATGGACTCAAATTTTATTTGATCAAACCTTTTTGCAATAATTCTTGAACTTATTGATTGATTTCCTCATTCTTGGTTGGTGTCAATCCGTATGGTGCTTTATTTGGAAAGCTAGCTCCAACAATAAGATCTATACAATGACTAATGCTTCTCATTGGTAGAAAACCAACAAGTACATTTTCTAAAATGATCTCCTTGTACTTGGTTAGAAACTTCTTAACTTCATCATTTTCTCAAGTGGTTTGAGATGAATCACATCATAACACACATCATTCTTCTTCATATTCTTAACAAATTGTTTATCTTCCATGAAATAAATGTTTTATAGATGTACATATCTCACAAATAGATTCTTCAACAAAAAGTAATAATATTTGTTTCTTTCCATCAACCCTAGTAGTATATTTATTCATTCTTCCATCATGTACAACATGTCTATCATATTGCTAAGGTATACTCAACAAAATATGACAACAATCCATAGGCCATAATATCACAAAATACCTTATCACAATCCTTCCTGATTTTCATATTAACAAAACATTATTTACTTACCATCAATATATGCTCCTCCTCGATCCATGAAATTTCGTAGGGATTTGTATGCTTTGATCTTTTTGATAGCAACTTTGTAACCATTTATTTGGATGCAAGATTCTCTAAATTTCCACTATCAATGATCACTTTCCACACTTTTTCTATAGCTCTACACTTGATTTTGGAGGAACTCTTTATTACCAAAAATTCATTGGTATTTTCACTCCATAATGTTATTTTGATCTTCGGGTTTCCTTCGTTATTAGGTTTATTTGGTGAATGTTTATGCAGTAAAGTGTTTCTGCTACTACCAGTCTTCTTCTGTATAGACCCAAATGGCCTATGTTCCTCTTCACCATAATTGTTAAAAGTTCCTCAAAATCTTCCTATGTCATCTTAATCTTGCCTTCGACTATATCTAGGAGGGTTAAACTATGGTGTATACTTCAAAATTTTAAATTCTTTAAATAATATTTATTCTATCACATCCATTATAGTTTTAGGTGTGGCTATCTCCTATAATTACTCAACCTTTATCATTGCTAATGTCATCAATATGTCTTCCATAGCATTGGGTTGTCTCAATAGCTTCAAATCTAGTAGCAATCTACCTTAGCATATCATCCAATCTTGGATCTACATCTCTTCTTTAATAAACCATCTTGGAACCCTTTGCAATTATAAGTTAGATTAAAATTTACTACCCTACAAAAAATAACCAACTAGGGTTTACATGAAGGAACCTTGATCAAAGACCTAGATTCACAAACCTAGATCAAGTCCACTCTAATACCACTTGACATAAAAAAGAGTCAATAAGTGGCTCACCCAATTACCAAATCACCTTGTAGAATCACACAACATAATAAATAGCATAGAATAGGGGAGAATACATAGCAGTTATATTCATTAATTCATTTAAACTTGATATATTTAGGACTGTCAAGCCTTACTCATTAGGACCAATATAATGCATAAACCAATTATAGACTAGAAAAATCTTCATGCATGCAATATCCATGATCTCCTATTCCTAACTACTCATCTAAGTGTCCTCATCCTCTAATTTTCCTCCTCCTCTAATAGTACTCTTTAAACATAGAATAGAACTACAGTTTATTTATACTGCACAAAACAATTCAAAGATCTTTCTAGATCTAGCAAATTAAGAAAGAAACAACCTAGATATAGGTTTACAAATTTCCTAATGAATGATACCTATATTATATCTTGAAAAAAGTTTAATTCATAGTTGGATTGGAAAGAAAAACCAAACAAAACCACTTGGTGAAACCAAAAACTAAGCAACGTAAAATAGTCACCGAGCCACTTCGTGAAAAGAAGCAATGAAATCAACTCGGTCAACCAAGACACCAAAAAAAGAGACCAAACCAACTCAGTGAGCTAAAATAGGAACACTCGACTAAGAACTCCTAAGAAGCTATTGAGTAGATAAAAATGGTAATTGAGTGCAACTAACTAGCTATTGAGATAAAATATTGTCATGAACCCAACAAGCTCCTACATCAAAAGCCCAATTTTTTTTTAAATGTAGATTTTTTTCAAAAAGGTGTAGATTTGAAGGGGAAATTTTTACAAAAGAATTTAATATTGTTGATTTCTTATAAGTTCAACCTTGAGTAACTAAAATAAAGAAAGTATATCTATCAAGAACCAAAAAAAAATTATGCACTTGCTATACATGTCACATAACACATTTTGGAATCAAAGAAAAAATAATTATTTGTGTGGACTCATTTACAATCTAAGTACACCCCATAGTTTTAACAATTGCAAAATGGAGTTCAATTTTTTTTAAATGCATAAATTCTTGCTAAACATTTTTTAATAGGAAATATAGACATAAACTTCATCTTATTTTACACATTTCATTAGTTTACGTCATTTTTGAATTCTAAACACAAATGCCACTTTAATGTTGCTAAAGTTGAATAGTTTGTATTTTGTTGATCTTTTCCTTTATTAAAAAATGACACATGTTTTCATGTTTATCCTTTAGATCATATTGATTACTTTTTTGTTATTATCTATATAGATAATTTCTACTCTAAATCAACTAACAAATAAATTGTAGATTTTTTACATAATTTTAATATCGAGATACATTTGAGATTCACTTGTTTGGTGTTTCTTTTCTAATTTTTTTTTTTCAAATAGGAAGTTTAAATTAATTAAACTAGTAGTGAAAATATGATGTTGTTATAGAAAATTAGTGAGAGAAACTTTAAACCAATTAAACTTGTTGTGAAATAGCATGTTGTCATATAACGGTAGAGATTGGATAGTTAACAGATCCATCCAAGGGAGGATTTAAAAATTATGTTTTAAAGTTAAACATAGGGTTTGAAATTATGCCCAAATGTGATAAGACACTCCCTTCATACATCTTAAATTATAATTCAAGTTTTTTATGGAAGCATGAAAATCAAATTAGGTGGTGGCAAAAGAATAAACAAAAACAATCGAATAATTCAAAGTAAACAGACTTAGAATTAGTTACATAGCATAAATGGATAATATAAGACAAAGATAATAAGTAAAAATGGTGATGAACTACACAATTGAACATATTCTAAGACATTAATGCCTCCTTAATAGATCACATAAATTATAAATCAAGTTTTCTGTGGAAGTATGAAAATAAAATTAGGTAGTGACAAAAGAATAAACAAAAGCAATTAGATAATTTAAAGCAAGTAGAATTAAAATTAGTTAAATAGCCTAAATGGATAATTGGAAATAAAAATAATAAGTAAAAGTTGTGATGAACTACACAAGAACCTATTCTAAGACATTAATGCCTCCTTAATAGATTACATAAATATCATATATAAATAAAACTTGATGTTTTATAGAAACCTTCAATTTGAAAATACAATTGAAAAATAGGTCCATAGACTAGATTCAAGTGTAAGAAATTGGTTAATCTTGTCAATTGAAAGATCAAATGAAAAGCTTGCATAAAGAATGTAACATTATCCTAAAACTTGTGTGTGTGTGTGTGTGTGTGTGTGTTCTCTATTTTTATCTTGTTGTATACCTTCATTTTTGATAAGTCTAATAATAAATACCTAAACAGTCCTACATTTAATAAATATTATGTACATTTATATATAAGCTCGATGAGTAGTAATTAATATACCCATGAACTGTTACAAACACATTCTTGAAATATTGTTGCACTGGCCACACACAAACAATGTAAATACTGTGAAAGAATGTAACTATTGTTGCACTCGGGACTTTCTCTTTTTCTAATGTGAATATTAGAAAAATAAAATCTTTTAGTAAATACATAAATAAAAAATATATAACTTATTATTTTTCAATATCTTATTTTAAACAAGTTTACAGAAGATCTAAAAAAGCTTATCTGAAAATAAGATATTTCTAAATTATTTATCCTATATACAAGATACAAATTGCTTTAATGTCAAATGAATCTATTGTGCTAAACACATTACATCCAGAATGCTACTAGCTTATATATATTCAAAGATATCTCTGGGCTTATTTTATATATATATATATATAGTGTACATTCATATGTAAGCTCAATGAATAGTAATTACTATACCATGAACTGTTACAAACGCATTCTTGAAATATTGTTGCATTGGCCACACACATACAATGTAATACTGTGAAAGAAAAGGTTTTAGTTATTAACTCAAATCTACAGTCTTTCCAGTTTTACTGAGCAACACATACATTGATATAAAACTATAATAAAAGCACTGACCAAATTATTTCGACAAGGTACATGCCAGCTCTTCATGATCTGCCCATATTCTTCTTCTTAAATTTAAAATAACTTCTTCATCCTTTACTGTTTTTCTCATAAACATAGTACGTATATAATTGACGACTCTAGAAATCTGTCCATTTTTATACACTTCTGTGATTAACTTTATTCATAACCTTCCAAGGTATACGCAGCACTTTCTTCATCCTACTCACCAACCAATACTTTACATGCAATGATGACAAAGCAATACATTATTACATTCTTCAATGTAAAGGAGAATCCTCCATTTTGACTAGGAAAAATCCTTCTACTCTTTCATCAGATGAAAAGAGAATCATCAAATCTTGTTTTTTCTGGAGAAGTACAAGAAAAATAGAAAAGAAACAGAAAAGAACTATATTTAACTATTGGACCGGAAAATCTTGTAAAAAGTGACGAAATTTTCCACGTCGATTGGTGAAAGTATAAGAATCTTCTCTTAACAATCTGCAGGACTTTCATCGTTTCGCCTTAATCGTTATTAAATAATTGAATCCACCTAGCAATTGTAATGCGTCTTTTTAAAGTCTTTATTCTACTTGAGAGCTCATGGCAATTGGCATGCCAGAGATGGAAATATATAGCAATGGGCGGTGGAAGATGTCCAATGTCTTTAAGAAAGCAAAACATGCTACATATTCTACACATCATCCACTCCAGTGAAATCACATGGCGAAGCATAAAGTTGTTAAAACGTGGATTTATTATATTTTATTCGTGCTTAAGAAAAACCAAGTTGGTCTTCTGATAGTTCAACGTCTATTTTTTCAACCCTAATTTTGGATGCAAGCCTAAACAGAATCTGTTCTTACCGACCTTTAGATGTTTCATACTTAACAATTATTCTTTTTATATCATACATTCTGAAAGAGAAATTGTAATGTCTCATTTGGGCTTTTACCCATTGATCACGCTAGAAGGGCCTTCTAGATATACAATTATGAAGTAATTGCGGTAAACAACGTTGACGACAACAAAAACAAATGTCCATTTGAAAACAAGGTACATGTTCTCCACAGCATCCATACCAATGACCACATTTACATGGTGAAGCCTAAATAATTCCAAGTGGTGAGGAACCATATTCATTAACACTAATATTATTATTTCAAAACTATATAATAAAGTTATTACAGATGTTTGGTGGAATGGAATTGCATCTCTTAACTGTAGGGTCAAAAGGAAAAAGAGGAGTAGCCAAACCCCGAAGTTTTCAATGCTATGTTAGTGGCAGGAGGAGATTGATCATAATCAAGTGACCCCATACATTACCAGGTCCTAGATTATGGTGGGATCATTTTGGCCTTTTCTCACTGTTGTGCTTGGGCTGGTTAGCTAGCATGACAAGGATTAAACTTGGGAAATGTTTTACTCTTTAGCCATCTAGCATGGTTAGATTATGAGTCCAAAGCATGACCACATCCTAGAAGGGAGCACTCATTATACTGGGGATGTGGAAGGTCTTTTCAGTTATGATCATTCTATTTGATATTGAACTTAGAGATGACATAGGTCGATTTTTTTTTTTAAACACTAACTATTGA
Source organism: Cupressus sempervirens (assembly GCA_028749045.1). Classification (NCBI taxonomy): domain Eukaryota; kingdom Viridiplantae; phylum Streptophyta; class Pinopsida; order Cupressales; family Cupressaceae; genus Cupressus; species Cupressus sempervirens. The sequence continues at coordinate 961,788,582 of CM053792.1, read as the reverse complement.
TCTTTGGATTGAAGCGCCAATGTTTGGATTAATAGATAGATTGGTTAAATTTATTTATTTATTAGGGAAATAGTTAATGTAGAAGTGTTACAAAAAGGGTACAATACACTAAAGAAGGTTTTCATATAGTATAGAGTGTAGTAGGTTTTTAAATGAATAAAACTAGTCTCATGTTAAGCAAATGCATTAAAATGTGAACTACTTGAGAAATAGATATAATAGAAATTTTAAATTAAAATGTCAATGTACTAAAACATGAATGTGTTTGTTCTAAATATGTCATAGGATTGCAACACCATTGACAAGGGTGTCTAGACATGTTATTTAAAATTTTCTATCATAATTCTTTACTTTAGATCATTGACTTGCGTTATAGATATAGTTAAATGTAGCTTTGGGTGCTTATGCAATAGATACCCTAAAGTTATCCATAACCATTAAGATGTTTCACAAATATATTAAAATATGAAATTGTTAAGAGTCAATATGCATTAACAAATGATACACTTAGTGGGATACCTAGTAGAAACATTAAATAATGAAATGTCTTAGATGTGGATTGTTGAAAGAGGCCATGAAGGTGCAAATATGGACCTAGCAAAAAAATGATAATTTCATGCTGAAAATGATTGTATTTGAAGGGCATAGATCTATAATCCCAGGATGATGATATTACAAAGAATGAAATGATGAAATGGAAGAAATGATGAAATGTTTGAATAAAATATAAATAAATGAGATGGGTCAACCATGAGGACCTTGTGCAGGGGTTTGATCTGATTTGACTTTATTCTTAGAAGAAATGTAATGCTTAAGAAAATGTAATTTTGTTACATATTTGAGATACATTAAGTTATAAAACAAATAATTGGTTAGGGTCTTCATAAATGAAAGACATGTACAAAAGAGAGTTGTTTAAAGACATGTACAGTTGACTTCAATATAATACTCAATGATAATATAAAATTTATGCTCTTTAATAAAGAATTATATATTTTTTTAAATGAAAACAAACAAGACATTAAAAACCTATAATCACTCAATTCATAAGCCTACGTATATCTTTAGACTATTTATAGTCACACCTAATAATAACACCAAATTACATAATATCTCACATGATTAGAGGCATTATAGCCTTACCCTAAGTAAATTCTGTTTCTAAGACTCAAAGCACATTGTAAGTTCTTTGCATAACTCTTCATCCGATCAGCATCAACCAAAGCTTTATATAGACTGATGACAAAACAATAGATCTTATATTCTTCGATCTTCTAACTTGTGCAATCTAAAGAACAGTCCTCTTTTTTACTCAAAATAATCTTTCTATTCTTTTATTAGTTGAAAAGAAATTCCCCAAATCCCATTTTTCTGAGAAAGTAGAGGAACGATAGGGAAATTTTTTTTTAAAAAACTATATTTATACATTGAGCCTTTTAATCTTTCGAAAAGGGATGAAAATTTGCACGTCTGTTAATGTAGGCACGGGAATCTTCTCTTACCAATCTGCAGAAGTTTCATAGTTGCCCACTTTTCGACATTAACTAATAATAATACAATTCAACTGGCAATTTGAATATAGTATTTACGAGGCTTTTCCCAATTGATCATTCTCCACAATTGGCCTGCTAGATATGGTAGTATAAAGCAATGGGCGGTGGATGATGTCGAATGTTTTTAAGAAAACAAAACATGGTACAGATTCTCCACATCATCCACTCCAGTGAAGTCACATGGTGAAGCATAAAGCAGTTAAGAGCAGGTTTATTATATTTTCTTTGCCTTAATAGAGGAAACCAATTCAGTCATCTGATAATTCAACGTCTATTTTTGTAACCCTAATTCTTGATGCAAGTCTGAACAGAATCTTCTCTTACCTACCTATAGATGTTTGATACTTTGACATTTAATCCCTACTAAATCATAGTCTTGTTTATGTTTTTATCAGCTGGCCATGCTAGATGGCACTTCTAGATGAACCAGCATAAATCAATGGCGGTGGACGATGTTGATGACAACAAAAATAAATGTGTCTATGAAAACAAAATAAGGTACTTGTGCTCCACATCATCCAGAATAATAGTAACCACAATTACATGGTGAAGCATAAATGATTCAGTGTTGATGGTGGATACTGATATTGACATAAACATTAATATTTCAAAACCAAGTCATACAATTAGTAGATGTAGTTGGCGAAACGGTTGTATCCTTAAAGTCCAAATTAAAAGTAAATGAGGACGAAATGAAGGTGGCCAACCCCTAAGTTTTCAGCGCTATGTTAGTTGGAGGAGGAGATAAATAACAATTAAATAACCCTTAGCAATGAGCTCCTAGCCTATGGTGGGACTGTCTTGGTCTTTTCCAACTATTTGGTTGGATAGCTAGCTTGGCAAGGACTAAAATAACGAAGATTCTACTATATAGTTATCTAATCTGGCTACATTAAAAGACAGAGGAATGACCACATGGTAAAGGGTACCACATGATGGGAGACTATGGGGAACTTTTTAAACTACGATAGTTCTATATAGAGCTATAGGTATGACTACATTCATGCCCACATGATATATAGATACGTCCTTACAAAGAATAAATCTTAAGATTTTTATTTGGATAAAACTTAGAGTTGAGATATGGAGGTTTTATTTTGAATTAATCGAAATTATGGGCATACAATTCTTCAAATTTAGGATAAAGATGCATGCTACTTGATGGCTAGATTAGTTCTATTTGTATTAATTGATTAAGGTATTTCTTGATTTAAAGACATCACAAAAATGTGTACAAGCTAAAGTGAGTTTGACTATCTTATAGAGTGTAGATTGGTAAGTAGAAAAATAGGCTTGTGTATTCAAAAAAAAATGCTAAACAACCTAGTAGTTGAAAAGTAGATCTACTAAAGTTTGCAAAAGTTGTTGAATTGAAGTCTAGACACATTAAAAGAATGTACAAATTTGTTCTAGATATGCTATAGGAATGTAGGGGGAATTTCATAAGGTGTAAATGTGTTGGCTTAACCTTTTCTTGGTAGATTGTTTATGCTAGATCTTTAAGTTATGGTGTAGAGACAATAAAAAGTAGCTTTGGATGTTTATTTAGTTTAGACCCTAGAATATTGTAGAAACATTAATAATTTGTTAAAAAAATCTAAAAGGCGAGATCATTAACAATCAAATGATTTAAAAATTAATAGATTCACTAAATTATGTCTATAATAGGAAACTAAAGGATTGATTGGCTAAGGTGTTGACATGATGAAATGTGGTACAAAAGGTACCAATATGGGCACTTTGGGAAAATAGGAAAATTTCTTATTGAAATTATTTTTATTTGAAGCTACTAGGTCTATGACCTTTTTGTGATGATCTAGTGCAAATAAAAAAATAAAAAATGATGAAATATTTGGATTAAAAATTAGATGAATGTGATGGGTCATGAATGAGGATCATGCATGGTGATTTGACTTGATTTAAATATATATACTTAGGATAGGTAAAGTGCATAAGAAATCCTTTTTCAATAGGTTTACAATATAAATCAACTTCTACAACATTTCATTAGGGCCTTGATCAATGAGAGATGTTGACTTTGATTTTGAGGGGAGTTGTTCAACTTTAATTAATCAAGGAATATGTAATATTCAAGATTGAGGATAGTAGATGAGTACAAGGGTTTTCTTAGGCTTTTAGAATGAAATAGGTGAGAGATTTGAATTGATTGAAGGATTAGGTAAAAGCTAAGGTCCTTTAAATAATAGGTAAAGAGGAAATTATTAAAAGGGTAAGGATGGTCACTAAGTTGGATTGGGAGGATAATTAGAGGAAATAGTCATCATGGTTTAGATGGATTGAACTAGTCATTTTTAGATTTTTATTTCTTGGATGTAATTATCTAGACTAACAGTTCACACTATTTGAAAAATATCAACTTTAGACAATGGCTTGATGGTGTGTTGATGACATGCATATCTTATTGAATTTTAAGGATTTTTATTTAGTGATTGAAATTTTTTTTTTTATAATGAAGATAAACCAAGAACATCATAAATATATAGGCTAAGTGGATGAGTCGGTCATTCTGAGTCTATAACTAAGCACTATCCTTCATATGATTGATACCTACAAAGTGTATCTAATTACATGTTATCCCTTACACTTAGAAGCACTAAGGCCTTACCAATAACTTATTAGACCTATTCAATTATGAATACACTACAAGATAAGGATGATCAATAGTTTTTATCTAGGATAAAATAATGGAACTCTTAGGTGTGCTTAATATACTACAAGAGTAAGTAAGGAATTTTCTATGCATAAAATTAAATTAAAGAATATATATTACAAATTGTGGTAATCTACCCTAAACCTTCACTATCTAAGGCATAAATTTCTTGAAGATTGAGTTTGATTGACAAGATTTTATTTCTGAGAAATGTGTTCCTCAATTTGCACCAACCTTTTGAATTCCATAAGAATGGTATAGTTTGGGTTAACCCATAGGGTGATGACATTCTTAAATAAAATCCTTGAATAGTTGTCCATTTACTTTTGATCCCTCAAGATTGCATCAAGCACATAAGAAAAAGATACATAATTTGAATTTTTGAAATACTATAATATAAAGAAAGCAATCAAATGTAATGTTTTTATCTTCAAGATCACCAAAATAAATATATTATTAAAAGTAATCACATATATAAAATAGAATATTGATCTCCTAAACGAATGAAAATGTCCCTACATTAGTGATCAAGTTATTTGATCAATTACTTGGATAAATGATGGTGGGTCTCTCTTGCTTAGTTTTGTTTGGCTTCCTTCAGACGTGAGAAAGGCAATACGTGCACGGGCATGCAATGTTGATATAGGGACCCATCTGCAATTGGCAAATACTCCCAAAAGAATAGCATATTCAATAATTATTGAAGTCTACAACTTCCTACCCAGTTTTAAATTAGGAAATTCTAACCAACATAAACATTAGCGTTTGACCCGATTATTTCGACGAAGTACATGCCAACTGTTTATGATCTGCCCCTATTAGTTCTGATTCATGCTTCATAACCTTTTTATGTTTGTTAATTAAAATGTCTTCATCATCCTTAACTCTTCTATTGAAATGTCTTTGAAAACATGGCACGTCTGTAATTTTCTTTATTTAAGTCTCTCCATTTCTGTACTTCTCTGATCAACTTTATTGTCAGCCTTCAAAAATGTGTTGGCAAATACTCAGCATTTCCTTCATCTGAGTCACCCTTACACGAGATCATGACAAAGAAATATCTTATAAATACATTTAATATTCCCACTACTCTCCAAATCTTTGGAGCAGCTTCCATTTGACCCGGTGGAATCTTTGTACTCTTTTATTAGTTAAAAGCATAGTCATCAAATCCTGTTTTTTCTCCTGCAAGTGTACAATCTTCTTTCTACTCTTTTCGAATTAAAAAGCTTATCATTTCATCAAAAACATGGTTTACTTGCAACAATAGTAAACAGTAAGTACAATTTAATGGGTGAAAATTAATAGTTTAATGCATAGATAGGTCCGTATAAAGTAAGGATTGGTGGATAACATTGAAAACCAGAAAAAGGTACATATTCTCCACTAAATCACACGGCGAAGCATAAAGGAGTTATACTCAGCTACCTATTTCGGTGTGACAATGGGCATCCTCCTCCCTCTTCTTATTTGACATAGACCTTTGTCACCTCTTTCAATGTCAGCATTCCTTGCACATTTAAATTATTTTGCCACCCTTGCTAAAATACGGTTTAACTTTCTGCTTTGGCTTTTAAAGTGAACCTTAGCAAACCTCAGGCAAAGTTTTCAAGGGACAAGTGTGGCGTCATTGGAGCAAAGCTACATTAGGGGTACGGTGTTGCAGGTATATAACACAGTGTTTAATTATTTAAATAATTTTCCAATAAAATTATAAAGTTAAATAATAATAATTATATTTAATGTAAGAGATTTGAAATTGAGATTTACAAATAAAATAAAATATTAGTATCTTAATTGTGACAATCTTACCAATGCTAATCTATATAGCTTATAGAGATTACTTAAGACAGAGAACAATGATAATTATGGGAGAAAGTTTCAAGTGAATTAATAATAATCTTTACACTCTTTCGTGCAGTTGAATGTAGTCTTTATTGATTATGTCTTATTTTTACAAGGTGGACATAGTATGCTTCTACAAAAATAGAGATTCACAAATTTGACATCTTATTAACATTCACATTTAACCTCTATAGAGTTGACCTTCTACAGACTACAAACTCCTTCCAATCTATTGTGGATTCAATCACCTTTTGTCTTCATCTACTTTCAATCTCCTCCATGTTTTTTTTCCTACAAATCAGGTCTCTCTCCCCATTTTGCCTAAATTCCATCTTTCTTTTAATATTTTGTCTCGACCTTCTATTGCACCCCTTTGTTGTTGGACTCATCAACTTCCTCAATCCAAGCATTTGGTTCAACTACCAAGTATCCCAAATGCGACATTTCCTACTGCCTGTAAGAAATTCAAAGGTCTATCCCTTTCATGAGCCCCACCCTTAAGGATGATATGATATCTTCTAGTGCATAAGCACTCAAACAAGAAGAAGTGAATTGAACCTCAACTATAAATAGTGCCGAGATACTTGCCAAACAACATCAACTCTAAAAATGTTGGAAAGTTTCTTCACATAAAACAACCAAAGCTACAAAATGGAAATTGAAGCTAAATCAAATACTCAAAGAGAAAACCAAATTTTTAATAGGGGAGATGCCTCTACATTAGACTCCCCAGGTGACTCAAGCCTTATGCTCTTGCAAATGGAGTTCTTAGTTTCATTTTTGAATTCCATGTGCTTTTTCTACCTTTCCATTTTTTCATTCTTCTTGACTGGAGACTTTTAATTTGCATTGCCACCTCAATATATTTTTCATTTGTATTATTTTGCTTCTTTCTTTTTTAGCATATCCCAATCTATGATTTTATTAATAACACCGAAATCCCCACCATGTTGTCTCCTCTGTGAAATCTTCAATGAATGTTATGTGCACTAAAAAACCGTCTATGTTGTACACATAAATGAAAGTAATTCTACAATTTTTGAACTTTTGGTCACGATTGCACTCTCACCATCCATTTTTTCTCTATGGAGGAAACAATGTGCCCCTCTAAAGACTGGTTAAAATATCATAACGATACATAATTCCCTTCAAACTACCTCACTTAGATGACTTGAAGTATCAAGAGGATGTATTTAGAATTGAGAGATTGAGTTTGTCAAATTAAAAGGAATACTTTAAATTACATGATAAACAAGGAAAATTAAAGTGAATAAGATTAAAATATACCAATTACTATGTTATAGGTATGCAAATAAAAATTTATAATAGATATAGATACAATGAATTTATAGAAAAGAAATTTAAAAAAAAAAAATTATTTACATGAAAGAGGTTGCCTCCTAACATTGAACCTAAAAGAGGTTACATAAGGGTCATTCTTGCAATGTAAAGGTAGTTTTTAGTGGAGTTTAAGAAAAGGTAGTGTGAGAAGGGTATTTCCACAGAATCTACTAATGTTGTAAGCTCAATAGGGCATGTACTTGAGTATATTATTTCTCTAAAAAATGTAATAGAATATCATTTCTGATAATAAAAGTCTCCTTTTCTATTTTGTTTATTTTTTCTTGAGTTGTGCCCTCAACAACTAGTATTAGAGTAGGAGTTCTTGAGTGTGTAAAAAGATCACCAACTATGAGGTAGTCTACACTAGGATTGTGTGGTTCTGGGTTTTATGAGAGTGAGAAGATGTATCCATGAAGAGAATGTAGTGGAAGGGTCAGAGGTGTTCTTCTAGATGTTAAAGCCCTCAATTGGCAAGTGCAAGCATTGAAAGAGGAGATCTAAAGATGGACAAATCTTCTCGTAAGGGATGAAAGTGAGGAGGAAAACAAAGAAGAAGAGAATTTTGTACAAGAAGCCAAAGAAGAAGGTGTCCTCAATCAAGAGGAGGAAAATACTTTTAGTATCATTGCCATGCTAGGGAAGACCTAAACTTGAGGTCCCCAAGTTTTGTGGAAATATTAACCTAGAGGAGTTGATTGTCTAGATTAATGAACCATAGGAATATTTTGAGTATGAGGATATCGAGGACCTTGATAGGGTTAAGTTTGTGAAGTCTAGAATGAAGGGCAATGCCAAAATCTAGTGGTAAGAGAGTCAGTTAGAGGGAAATAGAAGAGGAAAGGAGACAATCACAAGGTGGGATTGAATGGTGGAAAAATTAAAGAAGCAGTTCATTTCCATTGACTACATGCTTGAATTGTACAAAAAGATGTGAGGGTTAAAGAAAGCCAAAAAAAATTTCCAGGAATATATAGAGGAGTTCTACTAGGTCCTTATAAAGATAACACATGTAAAGCTAACAAGGAGAAAGTCACACATTATATCAATGAGTTAGGACCTAGTACTCAAGAAGAGATGAGTCTAGTGAAAATAACCAACATAGAAGAGGCATATTGGTTTACCTTGTGAATTGAAGGGAAGCTAAACAAAAATTTTGATGGAAAGAAAAGATGGTGAGGTCAAGGAGGAAGGGGTGGTGGTATGTCTTTTGGAGGTCAAAATGAGGACCAAAAGAAAAATGAAGACGTCGGTACCATCTGAAACTAGAGGAATGAGAGCTTCAATCACTCCCATGATCAAATTTTTTGAGACCAAAGAGGAAGAGGCAGAGGAAGAGAACAAGGGTCAAGAAGAGGAGAACTGTGGAGAAGAATTCCACCAAGCCTATGAGTGCCCTCAACACCAAGGAAGAATAGATAGAAGAGATGAAGGCCAAGAAAGGGTCGCTCATTGGGATGATGATATCAAGTAATCACACTTAGAGAATGTATAAAGATGAGAGGTCCTTTTTTGTAAAAGATTCTTGCTAAGTGGTGAGAGTGAGCATGGGAAAAGTAGGAGTTTGACCCGATTATTTTGACAAAGTACATACCAACTGTTTATGATATGCCCCTATTAGTTCTGATTCATGCTTCATAACCATTTTATGTTTTTTATTTTTATTTTTAATTAAAATGTCTTCATCATCCTTAACTCTTCTATTGAAATTTCTTTGAAAACATGGCACATTTGTAAGTTTATTTAGTTAAGTCTCTCCATTTCTATACTTCTCTGATCAACTTTATTGTTAGCCTTCAAAAATGTGTTGACAAATACGTAGCATTTCCTTCATCTTAGTCACCCTTACACAAGATCATGACAAAGAAATATCTTATAAAAACATTTAATATTCCCACTGCTCTCCAAATCTTTGGAGTAGCCTCCATTTGACTCAATGGAATCTTTGTACTCTTTTATTAGTTGAAAGCATAGTCATCAAATCCTTTTTTTTTCTCCTGCAAATGTATAATCTTCTTTCTACTCTTTTCGAATTAAAAAGCTTATCATTTCATCAAAAACATGGTTTACTTGAAACAATAGTAAATAGTAAGTACAATTTAATGGGTGAAAATTAATAGTTTAATGCATAGATAGGTCTGTATAAAGAAATGGTTCGTGGATGACAATGAAAACCCAAAAAAGCTACATATTCTCCACTAATTTCACACCAGTGACCTCAATCACACGACAAAACATAAAGGAGTTATACTTAGCTACCTTTTTCGGTGTGACAATGGGCATACTCCTCCCTCTCCTTATTTAACATAGACCTTTGTCACCTCTTTCAATGTCAGCATTCCTTGCACATTAAGGGCCCGTTTGGTTGCTAGAATAGGAATAGAAAAGTTGGAATACGTTTTCTATTTTTTGTTTGGTTCATCACTTGGAATAGGGAATAGGAATACGTATTCCCATTTTGCCTCTAAAATGAGCTTATACCCATTCCAAAAAATAGCTATTATTGGAATAGCCATTCCTATTCCCAATATTACATGCCTATTCTCCATTCCTATGCCCACAACTTCATTTGGCTATGAAAATATAAAAATGGGAATGGGAATAGGAATACCTATTCTTGAATAGAAAATGGGGTTATGTATTCCTATTCTTTTTTGGTTCACCTAGAATTTGATGCAGAATTCACACACTCAAAAGTATATGTTTTCTAAAATTTAAAAAAAATTGGAATAGTAATACGTATTCCAATTTCACCTATTTAGGTGGAATAGAAAATGTTGATTTTGGGCCCAAAATTGGAATACATATTCCAATTTAATTCCTATTCCAATTTCGATTTGGTGCATCCAAACAGAGAATTCAAAATTTCAAGAGTATACATATGCCTATTCCACTTGTATTATTGTTGCCAAATGGGCCCTAAATTATTTCTACCCTTGCTAAAATATGGTTTAACTTTTTGCTTTGGCTTTTTAAGTGAACCTTACCAAACCTCATGCAAAGTTTTCGAAGGACAAGTTCGGCGTCTGTTGATGTTTTGAAAACTACCAAGCAACAAAATGCTCAATACCAAAATGACATCACTCATATAATCTAAGGACTAGCCAATTCCTATCAGCAATTATAAGTGCAAACCATTTGGACCCAACTTCAACAAAACCAAGGGTGGTTTTCTACTCTCTAGGCTCTGCAAAACCAGGGTGGGTATACCCAGGGATGATTCAAGACTGGGAAATACTGTATGAGGATTATTTTAGTTTCATTCTGATTCTCATCTCAAATCCTCAAATACATGCATAATTCATGACAATTTGATAAACACATCCCATATAACAGATCTGGCCAAAATTCTTCTATAGGTCTACACGTACTCTCAGCAATAGTGGCTAACTGAAGCTAAAACATTCCATGAAAACAAGTATAGGCCAACTTTGAAAATCTTTAGGAAATAAAAGTACAATTGATTATAATTCTACATTTGAAAACCATTTATGACACATTTCTCTTCCAGATGAATCAACTTGACCAATGCTTAATCCATTGGGTTTCAAAGTCTACTACAAATTTTTAGATCTAATTTGTGGCCTTACAACAAATTTTATGAGCAACTCTTATCAAAATTCATCATTCAAAAATCCTTTCCACTACTACAACAACCTTATCAAACTCATCAAAACTTTTACTTAATCCATTGAACTAATAGCAGCGATGAACATATATACAACCTAACTAGATTGCATTCAATTGCACAAGCCTTTACTCATACAATATCAAGATAACCAAGTAATCAAAACGAGACAAAATTCAGAAAGAACTAATATCAAGACAACTCATAATTTGTATTCATTTTCTTTGAAAATTATATACATTTACAGTAAACTTAGAATGACCTTAGGAAGAAGCCCAGAGATCATTCTATTATTCATGTATTCTCAGGAACTAACAGAGAAAATACATCATAAACTTGCCGCAAAAATTGGACCAAAAACATACTAAGTATATCACTTAGAAAAAAATAGAATTCGGACCCTTTCTCTATCCCTGGAATCTCACTTATATAATGTGAGATGCAATAAGCTTCAAGCTGAGAGAAATTGATAGGTGTCCTTCAGAAATTTTTACATATACCCATCACAACAAGACAAAACTGCGAATAACATAAAGACTAGTACATCGAACATTCCTTTGTGGGTCCACTTTTGTTATTCCCTTTGGAAAGACAAAAAAAATAAAAAAATATTATGATCAGATTCCTTTTAGTGCTCTAATTCCTTGGGATAGGTGGCCATCAAATGTGACAGTGATGAGTCATCTCCTGCTACCTAAGGATCCTCTTTGTCTTTATCATCAGTGCCAGAGGTGGCTTCTACTTTTGTACCCTCTTCTTTATCATCATCCTCCACCTCATCACCTCCTTCTTTCTGTTCTGTAGACATAAGATCTTCCTTCCACTTATTATAGGTAGTGTCCTCTGGCCAATCAAAATTTAGGACTTCTCTTTGTATAGTTATCAAGGAATTTGCAATCGCCTCCATATCAACCAATTCTTTTCTGATGGAGTTATAGAATATCTGCACTTTAACCAACTCCTCATTTGTCATAGCCCATAAGAAGTGTCCAGATTCATTTATAACTTTATCTATCCTTTCACAAAAAAATTCATCTAACTCCCTTTTCCATTCCTCTTTTTCCTTCACTTTATCAACAGTTTTTAATGCACAAGGGAATAAATCAAACTTTTATGCAATATACTTGGAAAAACAAATAGTTAGTCTTTTTTTAAAAGAATTTTTCTTTTTCATCAAATCCTTGCAATTTATTTAACAAGTCAAAGATTCTTTCCATTTGATGACAGGGCAGCTGGATGACAGATATACACATAGTAGTGATATCTTCATTTCTTTCTGTCCACTTCTGCACAAGGGGCCTGAATACAACTTCATCTCTCTTCAGTTCATTCCTAATGGATGCAATCTTTTCCAATAAATCAAAACATGATGACCACTCAATTCTATCTACTAAATACATTATACCCTACCTTATTTTCTCCCCAAACTAATTATTTAGTTCTACATGCAATGCATACAACTTATTCTTTTCTTCTTTTAAATCTTTTGTAGTGTAGAACTATGTCCTTTTAGGGGTATTTGGTACCTCAATAATTGGAGTGAACTTGAAAGGTTCAATAGGTGGCCTAGGGGGTATACAATCCTGGGTTTGCTAGATTCTCCTACTTTTCTTTTCCCAAGGACCTTCTCCATTTGAGATACTTTGTTTTCCAATGATTGTATCTGCATACCCCTTTCCTCATATGCTTTCAAAACTTCTTCAAACCTAGGATTGAGTTGGGAAAATCTATCTTCTTCCTGGCTAGATACAACACTACCAAATTTTAACATTTCTGAGGCCATTCCTATTATTTGCTTACTGCCTACCTCACCAACCCTGAAAACTGTCAATGCACCATTATGCTCTGCAGTGGAAATTTCCTACATTCTGGTCTTGTCTCTTTTTTCAATTGACCAAATAACAAGGGCTTGGTGGTCATCACTAAACTTAACTCCTCTATGAGCCTATAATACCTCTTCTTCAATTGTAAATTGGACATCCTTTTGCTTCCTTACTAAATAAAAAACCATGGCATTCACTATATCCCATTCTGGAAAAATAAGGACTCCTAACAGCTTAATTACTTTCCTACCAGCCTCAGGGGTAAATTGAGCAAAATCTTTCAAAAATTTAGACTTGAACTCCTCCTTAATAACATAATTTGATTTATCAGGTTGTTTTGCCTTTATTTTTTCACAAGTTTTCTCAAAATTTCCTATATTTAACCTCCATAAAAATTGTGCAAATGCTCTAGACTTCACAAAATTTTCATCATTAATAAACCTCTCAGAGGCTTGGGCAACTATAGGTTCAATTTCCTTACCTTGGTAATCAGCAATAGTTATATCCAAGGAAGGTGTAGGTGGTTCTTGAGGCTCTTATGGAGGTAACAATCACATCTCCCTCTCCACCAATTTTTCTAAGATGTTCTCTTAGAGATGTTTCATCATCAATTCTGATTGGAGACTGGCTTGGGGAATATTGTTCCACTTGGGAAGAAGACCCTTGCTCTAACTTTTTTCTTTTTGGAGCACTAGCTACAAGTGGGCTTCCTAGCCTTGGTCTCTGCTAAGGGGGAGCCTATTGTACATTCTGGACCATTACATACCCTGCCCTCTTCTACAAAGTGTACTGACTAGGAGACACCACATTTCTACTGTTTATTCTCTTCTACACCTCTGTAGCCTTGTCTGGATAAGCCTTGACATATGTTTCCTTCTTCTCATTCATGGATTATATTATCACAACAAAATTATTCATTACTACCTACATCTTGGCTCCCCAATATTTCTTTTCTCTCAATGGATCATAATGGAGGTCAAAAGCATTAATAAACTCTAAGGTTTTTCTATATACTATCCATTTCTCCTTTATCAATTCCTATTCTTGCAAAGTAAAATAATTTCTGATCACATCCTCTGGATAGTATACTTGTTGCACCATGTGGGAAGCTTTTATTCTCTCTCTTAAGAGATCATAGAATCCTTCAAGGTCAGTAAACTTGCATGAGACTCTACCATGTTATATCTATCTAAGAACAAATTCAAATGCTTCTAGCCTTTCCTTACAAAAATAAAATCATGCACTATAGTAACAATTGGAAAGAAGGTACCCTTCTTAGACAATTCTCTCTCATCTATAGTGCTTATCTACCATAGGAGTTTAGCTATCCCTATCTTTAAGGGCACATGGAAAGGTAGTGCATGAGGCTTTCCCAAAAAGCCATATACTCTTATTACTGTTGAGACATAGTAAGGGATTATATTCCCCCATTTATGACTAACCAATAGTCCTTGTGCATGGTCCTTAGGTCTGACCAATTCTAACAATTCTTGTGGAATTCTGGGGCTATCCCGTTTCAAAAGCAGCCTGAGCTTTGATGCAAAGTATCTATCAAATCTCACATAACTGGCATCTATAGCTTCTAAAGTCATATCTATACTCCACAACTGAACTAGATTCCTCTCTCCATCCCTAGTTGTTTCCAGCTCCATACCCTTGGAGAAGAAGGTGAATCCCTTGTACAAGCATACATGCATAAGCAATGAATACCAACATAATGGTTTGTTTACTTTTCCCCTTGCTATTCCCACCAAACCATTGTGAATCTCCTTTGCAAGGAAAGTAGCAAAATCTAGAATAGTACTCATTCCAAATTGAAGAGTTTGAGCCATTATGAGAACAATTGACCCTGGGATCTGCTCAGCTTCATCCATCCCAAAAATTTTGTAAAGAGAAGTATATAATGCCTGAGCCCTAGGGGTTAAAATGTCTTTTCAATCATGGCTCAGGTGTGTTAGCAGTAATCACAGACAAGGTTCTAATTTTAGTAGCATGTTCCTGCAATGGCCCTGTCCTCAAGTATATTCTTTGTGCATCATATCTCACTTGTAAATCATCCATATAAATGATTTCATGTATAGTGTGGTTAGGGTTAAGGTTGAAAACTTCACTGAACAGTTCAGGGCAAACCTTAAAAAGATTGACTCTAGAATGATTTTTCACCCATCCTGTAATAGGATCATATTTCTTTGCTAGGTCAGTCAATAGATCACTATAAAAGGAAACTGAAGGGATTATTAATTTTCCAATGTCAAATTCCTAGACATTGCTCATGGGGGTATCTAAATTCCATTCTGAGAAACATTTCTTGAACAATTGCAAACCCCAAATAGAGACTTGGGCATCTCTTACCCAGTTTG
Organism: Cupressus sempervirens; assembly: GCA_028749045.1. Lineage (NCBI taxonomy): Eukaryota > Viridiplantae > Streptophyta > Pinopsida > Cupressales > Cupressaceae > Cupressus > Cupressus sempervirens. Next base: position 961,773,361 of record CM053792.1, on the reverse strand, counting down.
CCCTATCATAGAAACCCTCAGCGACAACTACCTTAGGGTTCTTAGGAATGAGTTCCCTCCCTTTAGTTATTTCATTTACTAATAAGGGAAATTGTTCTAGGAAATCATCATGCACAACCCTTTTTAAATAATCAGTTTTCTATGAAAATTCCTTTCGTGGAGGCATTTTAAAATTTCTCACTCTTACAATAGAAAATTCTTGATTTTTACAGGTTACAGATTACTTACCCACTAAATTTTCCCTTCTTTCTCTATAATTTTATTTGCAAATTCACTGAAACCCTTGAGAAATTTTGTGCCCTTGCTCTAGAAATCCTTTTCACTTTGAGAAAATCTACGGTTGTATGCTTCAATAATGGCAATTTTTCATATTATACTAGTGCATTGAGGTCGTACGGAGGAAACTTTGAGTCATGTTAATTCTTGTAACTATTAGTTTCGTATTATATTTCAAATTTTAATCTAACCCATTGAGCTCTCAAAGATCAGACGACTTTATTTCAAAAGTAAAATGCCCTGTAAAAATTCAAGCCCCCAACCACATGTCAAAAGGGCGCATGCCCACATTACTTAAGATTCTTGTAACTTCTTATTGTAGGTATGCGCTATTCGTTGATCTTTCCCAGATTGACGGTGTGCCAAAAACCTTTTCTCTATCGGCCCACTTGGCTAGCTTAACCAATCAAATATCATCCTTTTACAATGTGCTCTAACAGATTTTACTGCAACATTTAAACTTTTAGTGCCCATGACATCACTGCTTTCAACTTGGCATACCTATCACACTCCACCAATGAGCGCACTTTACTCCATCTGACCTTTCTAGCATGGCATGACTCAGCATTCCCTTTAAGTCTTGGTCCCACTATGCCCGCTTGCCCGCATTACTTAAAATTCAAGCAAGTCCATATTGCAAGGAAGCACTAACCTTGGATCTTATTCAAATAGACGGCGATCACAAATCTTCTATGACTGTAAAATCTAGTGAGCTAGTCAGACCAATGAGATGCTTTCTCTATACTCCAGCTCATCTGATAAGTACCACATAAGACAAGTTGTTATTCTCTTCTGAGCAAGGAGGGCCCATGATGTCATACTATGCCATGTGTCGCATTTACGCTTCCCTGCATTACTTAAAATCCTTGCACCTTAGAATTGTGGGGAAGCGTCACTTGTTGATCAAGACAAGATCAATGATCAGATCAATTCACATTTGAACAAAGTCTAGTTAGCTATACTAACCAATAGGAAACCTTCATATGAGTTTGCATCTTCTAACAACATTCCACACCAATGGGTCCCATATCTTCTTCTGAGCGAGCAGGTGCTTGACATCATCTTTTCCACGTGTCAAGCTAGTGCATTCCCACTTTTCTTATCTGATGAGCATCTTCAAATTGTGGGCTTGCACCAGTCGTCGATCTTAGGAAGATCAACAGTTGTAAAGCTAGAAATCTATAAACCTTACAAGATGAGAAAAGTGACATTACCCTAGACACGTGTCTGCATGGCACATTCCCGCTTTGTTTAAACTTCTCTCAAGTTCTTTATGCGGGAAAGCATCCTTCATTGATCAAGACAGGATCAATGGTATGAAATTTTTTTGCACTTTATGGTCAATCATCCACTTGGGCCAATGAAATGAGTGCTTTCAATCCGTGTGCTCTAACTCACCTGACTATTGCATTAATTTTTGAAACTTTTCATGCCTACATCATAAGTGTTTCCAACTAAGCACAAGTTGTAGACCACATGGCATGACTTAGCATTGCTTCCTAATTTGGCCCCACTATGACACACATCACAAAGGCACATACCTGCATTCCTTATTTGACTAGCAGCTTCATAATGCAGGCATGTGCTGGCCTTTGATATTTGAAAGATCAACAATCAGAAACTTTGAGATATAAAATAATACATTTATTAAAGAATGGGCCAATGATATTACAGGGATTTTAAAACATGCATGGGGAACACTGACAATTCTACAAAAGTTCTAACTAACTCTAATAGCCACAAACCTTTTTTTTTGGCACACTGAATCTGATCGGGATCAATGGTCACACAAAGTTTGCTATTACATAGGACTTTTTCAAAATAAAATAATGCAGTTTAGGCAAACTTTATAGGGTTTATCAAAAGATTAAAAAGTTACTCTTTCGTAAATAAACCTTTAGGATAAAAATTGTCCCACCAAAATTTATTTGAATTAATGTTCCCTAAAGTTTTCAAAGGCTAGGGCCAAACAAGGCAAGGCATAAGGTTATTTGTTGAATTATTTGCCTAGGGTTTTTTGACCAAATTTAAAATTACTTTGGAGTGCACATTTAGGGTTTTTCACTACTGAATACAACAAAACAAGGGTGGTGAAAAACCAGGCCAACAACGTCATTAGAGCAAAGCTACATTAGGGGTATGGTGTTATTGGTATATAACACAATGTTTAATTATTTAAATAATTTTCTAATGAAATTATAAAGTTAAACAATAGTAATTATATTTAATGTAAGAGATTTGAAATTGAGTATTCACAAATTAAATAAAATGTTAGTATCTTAATTGTGACAATCCTACCAATGCTAGTCTATATAGCTTATAGAGATTACTTAAGACAGAGAACAATGATAATTATGGGAGAAAGTTTCAAGTGAATTAATAATAATCTTTACACTCTTTCGTGCAGTTGAATGTAGTCTTTATTGATTATGTCTTATTTTTACAAGGTGAACATAGTGTGCCTCTACAAAAATAGAGATTCACAAATTTGACAACATCTTATTAACATTCACATTTAAGCTCTATAGAGTTGACCTTCTACTAACTACAGACTCCTTCCAATATATTGTGGATTCAATCGCCTTTTGTCTTCATTTACTTTCGATCTCCTCCATGTTTTTTTCTACAAATCAGGCCTCTCTCCCTATTTTCCCTAAATACCCTCTTTCATTTTATATTTTTTCTTGACCTTCTATTGCACCCCTTTGTTGTTGGACTCATCAACTTCCTAAATCCAAGCATTTGGTTCAACTATCAAGTATCCCAAATGCCACATTTCCTACTGCATTTGAGAAAATCAAATATTCATTTCTTGCATGAGCCTCGCCCTCAAAGACAATAGGATATCTGCTAGTGCATAGCCACTTAGGTGAGAAGTAAATTGAACCGCAACTATAAATAGTGACAAGATACTTACCAAACAACATCAACTTTAGAAATGTTGGAAAGTTTCTTCACATAAAACAACCAAAACTACAAAAAGGAAATTGAAGCTAAAACAAATAATCAAATAGAAAACCAATTTTTTAATAGGGGAGATGCCTCTATATTAGACTCCCTGAGAAACTCAACCCTTATGCTCTTGCAAATGGAGTTAATGATTTCATTTTTGAATTCCATGTACTTTTCTTACACTTTCCATTTTTTTATTCTTCTTGATTTGAGACTTTCACACTTGCTTGCCACCTCAATATTTTATTTATTTGCAATAATCCGCTTCTTTCTTTTTGAGCATATCTAAATCTATGATTTTAATAATAACATCCAAATCTGCACCATGTTGTCTCCTCTGTGCTGTCTTCAATGAATGTTATGTAAACTAAAAACCATCTGTGTTGTACACATAAATGAAATTACCTCTACAAGTTTTGAACTTTTGGTCACAACTGCACTCTCACCATCCATTTTTTCTCTATGGAGGAGGAAATGATGTGCCCCTTTAAAGACTAGTTAAAATCTCATAAAGATACATAATTCCCTTCAAACTACCTCACTTAGATGACTTGAAGTATCAGGAGGATGTATTTAGAATTGAGAGATTGAGTTTGTGAAATTAAAAGAAATACCTTAAATTAAATGATAAACAAGGAAAATTAAAGTGAATTAGATTAAAATATACTAATTATTATTTTATAGGTATGCAAATAAAAATGTAGAATATATATAGATATGATGACTTTATAGAGAGGAAATACAAACAAAATAAAATTATTTACATGAAAGAGGTTGTCTCCTAACCCTAAACCTAAAAGAGGTTACATAAGGGTCATTCTTGTAATGTAAAGGCAGTTTTTGGTGGAGTTTGGAAAAAGGTAGTGTGAGAAGGGTATTTCTAAAGAATCTACTAATGTTGTAAGTCCAATAGGGCATGTACTTGACTATATTTTTTCTCTAATGAATGTAATTCAATATCATTTCTGATAATAAAAGTCTTGTTTTCTATTTTGTTCATTTTTTTCTTGAGTTGTGCCCTTAGCAATTGGTATTAGAGCAGGAGTTCTTGAGTATGTAGAAAGATCACCGACTATGAGGTAGTCTGCACTAGCATTGTGTGGTTGTGTGTTTTAAAAGAGTGAGAAGATGCATCCATGAAAATAATGTGGTCAAAGGGTCAAAGGTGTCCTTCCAGAGGTTAGAGCCCTCCAGAGGCAAGTGCAAGCATTGGAAGAGTAGATCTAAAGATGGATGAATCTTCTCGTAAGGGATGAAAGTGAGGAGGAAAATCAAGAAGAAGAAAATGATGTACATGAAGTCAAAGAAGAAGAAGGTGTACTATATAGAGAGGAGGAAAATATTTTTAGTGTCATTGGCATACTGGGAAAAAGATGTAAACTTGAGGTCCCCGAGTTTTGGGGAAATATTAACCTAGAGGAGTTGATTGTCTAGATTAATGAATTGGAGGAATATTTTATATTTGAGGATATTGAGGACCTTGATAGGGTTAATTTGTGAAGTCTAGAATGAAGGGCCATGCCAAAATCTAGTGACGAGAGAGTTAGCTAGACAGGAATAGAAGAGGAAAGGAGAAAATCATAAGGTGGGATTGCAATGTGGATAAACTAAAGAAGTAGTTCATTTCCATTGACTACGAGCTTGAAATGTTCAAAACAATGCAAGGGTTAAAGCAAGCTAGAAATTTTTTCTAGGAATACATAGAAAAGTTCTAATAGGTCCTTATGAAGACATCACATACAAAAGCTAACAAGGAGAAAGTCACGCATTATCTTAATGAGTTAAGACCTAATATTCGGAAGGAGTTGACTCATGTGAGAATAACCAGCATTGAAGCAGGATATTAGTTTAACTTGCGAATTGAAGAGAAGCTAAACAAAAATTTTGATGGAAATAAAAGAGGGTAAGGCGAGGGGGAAGGGGTGGTGGTAGGTCTTTTGGAGGTCAAAATGAGGACCAAAAGAAAAATGAAGATGTGGGTACTATCATAAACCAAAGGAATGAGAGCTTTAATCACTCCCATGATCAAAATTTTGGAGCCCAAAGAGGAAGAGACAGAGGAAGAGGACAAGGGTCAAGAAGAGGAGGCTTTCAAGGTACGTATTTTCACTATGGGGAAGAATTCCACCAAGCCTATGAGTGTCGTCAATACCAAAGAAGCACATATAGGAGAGATGAATGCCTGGAAAGGGTTTCTCATTGGGATGACAATACCAAGAAATCACATTTAGAGAATGTAGAAAGAGGAGAGGTCCTTGTTTGTACAAGAGTCTTGATGGAAAAGTAGGAGTTTGTTTCATACCAGGTGCAAGTGCGAGGGTAAATGTTGTGATGTGATTATTAATGGTGGAAGCACTAAACATTTTGTGTCAGAGGAGATGGTCACAAAGTTAAAGCTCAAGAGGGAGAGAAACTTACACCCTTATCAAATTACATGGGTACAGGATGACCATAAGGTCCTAGTTAGTGAATGGTGTTAATGTGAATTTCAAGATTGGAAGTTACCATGATGTGGTACTTTGTGACATCATACCAATGGATGTATGTCATTTATTAATGGGTAGGCCATGAAAGTATGATCGACATACAGTATATGATGTTTTTGCAAACACTTATTCTTTGATGAAAGATGGAGTTCTTCAAAAGCTCAAGTCATTAATAAAAGAAGATGAAAAGGTATGCATCAAAGTTCTAGGGTATGTATTGTTGATGGAATTTTTTTTTTTGATAGAATGAAACATCAGCATGTGTGTTATGCTTTAGTTCTTAGAATGGATATGGAAGATCGTAGAGAAGTTCCAGTAGAAGTTCCAGGCCTATTGAGTGAGTATGGGGATATCATATCTAATAATGTTCACGAAGGGTTGCCTCCACTAAGGTAAACTAGTCATCAAATAGATTTAGTCCCTAGAGTTAGTTTTCCTAACAAGGGTACTCTCAGAATGACTCCTACAAAGATTAAAGAGTTAAATAGAAAAGTTCAAGAGTTTTTGAGGAAATGTTTGATTCAAGAGAGATTGAGTCCATGTGTAGTAGCTATAGTAATGGCACCAAAGAGTGATGAAGAGTGGAGGACATATACAGAATCAAGGGCTATAAACAACATAACCATCAAGTCTAGGTTCCCTTTCCCAAGGATGGATGATCTTATGAACTTGATGTAGTACAAGGTAGGATAATCCCCAAAGGAAATTTCCTAGCCCCTAGAAAATAACCACACAATAGAAGAATAAAAATAACACATAGATTTAGATCCAAAATAATGCAATTCTCATAATATAATCATAAAATTTACATCCAATATGCCTAGTTGTAAGGCCTTCCCAGTTATGGCCAAATACAAAGAAATTAATAGTTCTACAAGATCCTCAGTATCCAACCCAAACCCTAGCTAGTCAAGATCCACATTCTGGTAGAAAGTTCCAAGGAAAATATAAAATTGTGCTCACAAGCCACCAAACAACCTCCTTGTTTCCCAAGCCACAAGTTCTAGCTCTTCTCAAACTTTTCTCCTCTGCTTCATCCTTCTCTCTAAGCTTCTATACAAGAAGAGATCACACCTTGGGAGCTTAATTACAAATGTTTAAATGTCTTTCTTAAATAGACACTTACCACCCAACACAACCAATGTGGGATAAAAGGTAAATACAACTATCTTACAACAAATATTTAATCCCCACCCAAATACAACTAAGCACCATCATGTGGCCAATTATGAAATTACCTTGCCTTTTTGGATCACAAAAAATATTAAATGCATGATTTAAGGAACTTTCCACAAAATTCTAAGATGTCACCTACACACCTCGATAAATGAAAAATCCTTTTCTCTCCATTTTTCCATTTTCTATATGTTTAAAATGTATTTTTCCTATAATTTTTGTCACTTTATTTGTCCATTTTTATTTATTTTTTAAAAAACATTATCACACCCCCTTTTATTTTGCAATGCAATATTTCCCTACATCAAACTCCCATGTAGATAGAAAAGTGTGTCTAATACTTTGATGCCAAAAGAAATTTCTCCAACCAACAAGTCTTCTTCTCCAAAGGTTTCCAATATGTCCCAAAACAAAACAAAAAAACTATACACCAACCATCTCAACTTCATCCATACAAACATCAAAATCAAATGAATATCAACAACCAAATCAACATGCTCACTCCTAGGAATAAATTAGACATAATGCTTCACCAAAAATCCCTGTAACTCTGCCAAATTAGAAACACAAAGATCCAGAGTATCATCTAGATCCTCAACCACATTAGCAACATCCAACTCCACATCAATAGAAACATCCATATCAATCGTATTAGTAGTAACTAATACATCCTTAATTATCTTAGAAGAAACATATGCATGTAGATCCATATCAACAACCATATGCAAATCCTCATCCATATGTAAATCCACATAATTATCAATATCATCATCCACAATAAGATTATCTGTAATTTTCATGTTAGATCCAACCAACTGATCATGAAAACAAATCTCCTTTCTAGTTTCAATAAGGTTAGGAATCTCTTTTGTAAGGTCAGGTATCTTAGAAAAAACCACAAGTTTCTTTATAGGTTTCATATGAGATTCCACAAACTAATCAACAAAACCAACCATACATACCTCTTTAGCTTCAATGAAGTCATCCTTTACCTCTTCCTCAAAAAAAAAATACCTTCTTCTTTCCACAATATTCTTAACTAACTAGACTAGTCTCTTCAAGATTGGGAGACTCTAGCTCCATACATGTATGTGAAAATCAACTATCCATTCCTTAACTCTATTAGTCATACTAGCTTCCAACCGAGCAAAAATCTCTGAAATCTTCTTCTCCACTACATCACAGAGATTTGTAATCATCACAAGGTCCAATCTTTAAGGAGGAATCTTCCAAAATATTTGTAAACCCTCTACAAAAAACCCCACCAAAGAACCTTTTGACAAACCTAAATTGTTTGCAAGTCAAATCATAACTTGCCACCTCACTCAAACAACTAGGAAAAAATCACAAGTCCAAGAACATGGATATATAATACAAATCACACAAACTCTCTATGATCAAGCTTCCATCTTTACAACCATTGATCCATCTGCAAGTCCTTTGCAAGTGTAGGTCAAATCACAATCCACCACACTACACCAAGAATCATAAACTAGGACTCAAGAAGAAAATGATCCTCAACACACTCACCACTGGATCAAGACCTTCTCAGATCAACTTCTCCCAACCCAAGGTCCTTGTCCAAACTACCTCACATTTGGTGATCTGTCAACATGCTAAGGAATAAATATGCTTTGATACTAATTGATGCAATACAAGGTAAGAGAAACCACAAAGGAGATGTGCTAGCCTCTAGAAAATAATCATGCAATAGAATAATAATAATAACATAGAGATTTAGATTCAAAATAATGTAATTCTCATAATAGAATCATAAAATTTACATCCAATATGTCCAATTGTAAGGACTTCCTTATTATGGAAAAATACAAAGAAGGTAATAGTTCTGCAAGATCCAACCCAAACACTAGCTAGTCCAAATCCACACTCTAGTAGAAAGCTCCAAGGAAAATCTAAACTTGTGCTCACAAGTCACCAAGGAATCTCCTTGTTTCCCAAGCTGTAGTTACTACCTCTTCTCAAAATTTCCTCCTCTTCTTCATCCTTATCTCTATGCTTATATACAAGAAGAGATCACACCTTGAGATCTTGATTAGAAATGCTCACATACCTTGCGTATATAGACACTTACCACCCAACAAAACCAATGTGGGATAAAAGATAAATGCAACTACCTAATTCCCACCCAAATACAACTAAACATGACCACGTGGCCAATTATAAAATTACATTACCTTTGTTAATCACAACAAATATTAAATGCATCATTTAATGAATTTTCCACAAAATTGTAAGATGCCACCTACACAGCTTGATAAATGAAAAAATAATTTTCTATCTATTTTCCTATTTTCTATATTTTTAAAAAAAAAAAATCCTCTAATTTTGGTCACTTTCTTTGTCCATTTTTATTTATTGTTTAAATTTATTATCACACCCCCCTTTATTTTGTAATGCAAGATGCTCTTGAATCATAACTGTTTGATTGGAGCTCAATACTTCACAAAGATAGACCTCAAGAGTGACCATCACCAAATATAGATAAGAGAGAGAGATTAATGGAAGACTAAATCAAAGACTAACGAGGGTCTATATGAGTGGTTAGTCATACCCTTTGGACTAACCAACTCCCTAAGAACCTTCATGCGGCATATGAATGAAGTACTAAAGAATTCTCAAGGAAATTTGTAATTATTTATTTGGATGATATTGTGGTTTCATTAAGTATTTGAATGGACATTTTATAAAGATTCATAGTGTCTTTGAGAGGTTGATGGAAGAAGTTTTTTTGATTAATTTGAATAAGTGTACCTTTGTAAAGTTAGTTTGTTTGGGGTTTGTTGTATCATTTGATGGTCTCAAAATAGACCTAGAAAAGGTGAAGTTCATCCTGGAATGGCCTACCCCAAGGTTTACAATTCATGTGAGGTATTTCCATAGTTTGGATAGTTTTTATAGGAAGTTTAGTAGTATCCATGCACCCCTAAATTAAATAATGAGAGGGGATATAAAATATTTGAAGTGGACTACAGGAGCTACAAAGAGCTTTGAGTATTTGAAAAAGAAGGTGACAAAGAAACCTATGTTAGCACTTCCTATTTTTAACAAGGTGCTCCAGGTGGATTAAGATGCCAATGGAAATTCCATTGGAGTTGTATTAAGTTAAGAAAGTGAGCCTATTGCATATTTTAGTGAGAAATTGAAAGATGCAAAGAAAACATATTATGCTTATGATTAAGATTTTTATGAAATAGTTGTGGCATTAAAGAAATAAAGGCGTTATTTTTTGCCAGAAGAATTTGTTTTGTACACTGATCATTAAGAATTATAGTACCTAAATAGCTAGGATAAATTGAATCAAAGGCACTTGAAATGAGTAGAGTTCTTATAGAGCTAAACATTTGTATTGAAACATAGAAGTTGAAGATCTAATGGGGTTGTTGATGCATTGAGTAGGAGAATATTATTACTAACATAAATGAAAGTTCAATTGGTTAGGCTTAATAAACTCAAGACTTTGTACCTGAAGGATTCTGATTTCACAAAAGCATGGAAAGATTGCAAGGAACCTATTTCCCTAGACAACATAAGTTGGTTGAACTATATAATCCAAGATGTTATGTTTTTCAGAGGAATTTAGCGATGCATTCCAAGGAGTTCCAGGTGGGAGAACATGATTATGGAGAAACATATTGAATGAATGACATGAAATTTTGGTCAGGATAAGACCATTTCCATTGTCAATGAATAATATTTCTATCCTAGGTTGCCACAAGGTATGGAGAAGTTTGCTTTGAGGAGTTATCGACTACGTCAGATAGCCAAGGGAGTAAGTCATAAAAAATGACTCTATTAGTCATTACCTATTCTATCAAGGCCCTAGAAAGGCATAAGTATGGACTTTTTTCTTGGGTTTCCAAGGACACAATGGAGTAATGATTTAGTATTTGTGTTGATTGACAAGTTTTTGAAGATGGATCATTTCATTCCTTGTCACAAGACTCATCATGTGGTTCATATTGTAGATTTGTATTTCATAAATGTGGTGAGGCTACATGGTCTACCAAGGAGCATTATTTCAAAAAATGATACAAAGTTCATTGGGTATTTTTGAAGGACTTTGTGGAAGAAGTTGAAGACATAGTTGAAGTTCATTTATACACATCACCTATAGGTTGGTGGAAAAAATCAAGTGGTGAACAGAAGCCTAGGTAATTTGGTTAGGTTTTTAGTAGGGGATAAGGCCAAGGTATGGGATTTGATTCTACCAAAGGAATAATTCTCTTACAATAATTTTTTGAATATGAGTATCGATAGGTCACCATTCCAAATTGTATATGGGAATAGTCTAAGGACTGCACTAGAGTTGAGAAAGGAGCAAGGAGGGAGGACTATTTCTAAGGAAAAGTATTTTTTTCAACATGTCAATAAACCATATGAGGAAGTACATAAGAATATTTCCAAGATGGACATGGAGTGTAAGGCTAGAGAAGGTCAAAAGATGAACATGCAATTTTGAATAATAATGGACTACACTAGAAAAGCATAATATATGGTGGTTTTGATGAAATCCCTTATGATGGTTGGTAATTGAAATCATATACCTATAGGAACTACATTTTACCCTCATCAGGTCCAACAACTTGATGAGGTCTCAAAAACTTCTATAAGAACACATATATTTTTTGGTTGAGGATCCATAAACTCGTATACAATATAAAGCTTGATTGAACTATTGTACTCAATAAATATTCATTGTTTCTTACCTCTAGACAATGTGCTCTTTGACACAATTCATTTCTTGTCACCTCTTTCTCTTTAGTTGGATTTAGATCCATCACAAGTGCAAGAATTTGTAGATTGATTCTTTCTAGGCTCTTTTTACACATGCTTATAGGGTCAGTGGTATATGCAATGTTATCATCGCATAATACTATGGCTTCCATATCAGCAACTAATTTCTCTTGTGTAATTAGTTCTTTTCCCTTTCTGTAAGCATCAAATTGTGACAAAAAACATTAGTAAAATAATCAAAACAAGTCAAAAACCTTAAGGAAAACAACATAATAATACAATATTTTGTAAAATTACAATTTCACCAAGTTTCATACAAAAGGTTTATCTTCGCTAAAGAAAGGGTGGGAGAAACATCCCTACCTCTATCATTTGATTGATCAATGTCACTCTTTGACAAAGAATATATATAAAATATTGGCATAATGAAAGAAATAGTAGACTTAGAAAAAAAAATCAATAAAATGGTATATTGTATATGATCTAAGTTCCCTAAGAAACATAGCTATCTACAACCTATTTCTATTGCTAAAGGTTTGAAAGCCGAACTTGGAGATTTGTATCAAATAGATTCATAGCAAGAGCCTCTATGGCTATATGCAGATTGAGAGTACTGGCTTCATAAGATCTCCTGCAGTACATAGCTAGCTGTCTATTATAAATGCAAAGAAATATCACAACATTGAGGATAGCATCATTACACCATTAAATCCATCCAAAATGAGTGTGGGGTTGGGGCTCAAGATTCCAGACATGTGGGATGTGAGCAATAGCTGGTGGATGGGACAACAAAGAAGTGTTGAGGTAAAATTGGGTTTCACTTGAGGGAGGCTAAGGTATCTTCCAGGTGATAGAAAAGAGAATGGGGGAGTGGTCTGACAACATCACATTAGGTAGGGGAGTGACAGATAGGGCATTCTTTTGAGAAAAGGAAAAAAAGGTTTGTGCAAAAATCATAGCCCTGTCAAGTCTCTTGAAAACTCTATCAGACCCAACTCAAAAATTGGACCAAGTGTGCCAAATCCCATCTAGGTGGTGGCAAGTAGCATTGAGATCAAAAAGTCCTAATTTGTTCCACATGTAAAACTAGGCCTCCCATTCAGTAGCTACCCATCTAAAGGATAGAAGGCCTTCCTTGTCAAAGGCTAGCTCAACCATGTTGAAGTCCCCATAAAAAAACCATGTCATAGGTTCCAAATGATCTACCAAACAACACTATAGGTGGGAACCCTCAACAACATCATTGGGATCATAAATGTTAACAATACCGAAAGAATGATTCTAAAAAGATAGAAAAATCCAAACCACACTGTACAAAGGTTCAGAACCATGCGAAACAATAGAGAAAATTAAACAAGGGGAGAGAAGAATAACAATACCACCTTGACCAACTTCATGCTAAGAAGCAAAAATGGCACTATCTAGCCAAATAACATGACAAGATTAGGTAAGAAGAAACCCAACAACTTTAACTTCTTAGAGACAAATCACATCAATATCAAATCGACATTTGACATCATGAACAAAATATTTTCTTGGGAGGTCAGTCAACCCTTGCACATCCCATGAAAGGAAATTCATGGTAACCCAGCTTGCATGTCATCCTCATCCCCCAGATAGGAGAATATGTTGTGAAAAAAGAGGGAGGCTCAAAAGAGGGATCATCAATAGCAATGACCCTCCGAAGTTTCTCCCCATTGTAAAAAAACTCATCGTGGCCATCTGGGTTGTGAGATCAGTGTAACTTTTTGTTGCCACTTGTAGTGCTCAAGTCCAAAGAGGGCATGTATCTGGGGTAGGAACACCCATTGTCCCCTAGCCTCCAAGGTTTGAAATAAGAGGTGGAGGGATCAATGGAACTAAGGAGTCTATGGGTATCTAGCTTAGGCTAGATTTATCATGATCCACAGGAAAAGAGCTCATCTTACCTACAACTAAACCCTTCCCTTTTTTCAGCACTATAGTCCATTCATCTTTCTTGGTAGTTGTAGCAAGTTTAGTTTCCAAAGTAGAGGGGTGGTAATGGTCCAACAAGTGACAATCCCTAATCTTATTCTCAGCTGACTAGCACCGATAGCAAGTATTGAAAAGGTTAAGGTAAAGCACCTTTTAAGTAAAGGTAGTACCACCTATCTAGATTCCCACTGTATCTTTGAGATCCCTAGATAAGTTGACCTCAACATAAACCCTATGTTGGGGATGAGCGTTGAAAAACTTGTCCAATTTAAGGCACACAACCTTGCTGACAATTTGCACAATAGTAGGTTAAAAAGACTAGGAAGAAATGGGAAGCCTAGGGAACTCCACCCAAAAGGGTACCTTAAAATTTCAATCATTAGAAGAAAAAAAATCTCGCAACCAGCATTATAAAATCAAGAAGGGGGATCTAATAGTCTAGGGGCCTCACACAAAAACATGTTCTTCTTGACTTGCATTTCCAAAGCAAAAAAGAAAACAACCTTTGGTAAGGCTTTGAACACCTTCAAGGTGAACACACCAAGATGTCCAAACCTTGGAAACCCATTCTTGCAGTGTGCTTTTAGAAGGAGTATGACCCAGAATATACCCAATAAGGGTTTTTTTTTCTAACCATGTGCATGAATTATCAAACTCCTTGGCATTCAAAATAATATCAGGAGAGGAATTACCTCATGGAACACCTTAGGAACAAACTTCTGTGGGCAATTGGTCAGTAGAGCCATTATCTCTAGTAGCAAAAACAACTCTAGCACCAACATCAACTACTAGGCTAGAGAAAGTCAAACTCATTATAAATGAAATCTTATTCCCACAGTAAATGTGGTATGACCAATAGTGGAAACCAACAAGGATTTAGATGAAGGCCCTACAAACCCTAGTAGAGCTCATTTAGGAAATGCTAACCCATATTGAAGTTATTAATTGGAAGTAATTAGTTTAAACAATACATATATAGTACTTACAAGTCTTATGATAGTAACTTTCTTTGTATCTATGCAATTCAAACTATAATCTATTAGCAACTCTTCCCTTACACATTAATTTTATTGCAAATACAAAAACATGATTTCTCTCATTCACCTCAAAAATGCAATTGGGTCAATTATTTGTTGACCTAGGACACGTACTATTTTATAAAACTTGCAATGTTCCATCTTTTTTTTGGGCCTTCCTTCAATGTACATAGAAAGTCTTTTACTTCAATCATTTTCTTTCCATTGTAGATAATTTTTTGACAATGCATACCTATTCATAATTTTTTTTTATTGAACTATCTGCATCCAATTATTGTAATTTTAACAAGATCCTACATACTCCATCAATTCAACAACTTTTTTATAACATAACTCTATATTTTTGATGAAAAATAGACTCAGACCATGTAAGTATGATGGAGATATGCGATATATCCTCTCGCTAACACAAAAATTAGTGTTAATAGGAGGTAATTCCTTGGGTACCCATTCTTTTTGAAGATGTATGTACCTCAAGGGGACCTTGATGTCATCTTTTGTCTTATCATCACAAGAACATGGCCTTCCTTAAGAAAAAAGAAATTGCATTCATTAATTGAATTTTCTTCTAATCTTTTGACATCTAGTTTGTCTCTCTTTTGTAGACCTACAAGATGTCTCACTATGCTCTTATATTCATGTATTTCCTATCGGGATTAACTTCAGAAAGAAATAAAATTATATATAAATATAACCAATATCATAAAATAATAGATCACATAGAAGAGAACACAAGACACCAAGGTTTAATGTAGTTCACCCAATCCCTGGGCTACATCCACAACCAACAATTCCAATACTTTTATTAACCATTGATTACAATCCAAAATCCCTTATAGCTCAATACTGCCGCAAGAAGCTACAATATCACCATACACTATGAAATCCCTAATCCTAAGCCATTTTATACAAGCTTTTATCACTTACAAAATCAGGGCTAGAATAAGTCATGCAATAGAAAAATAACTGATGACACCTTTTACAATAGTAGGATCATTTTTAGCTTCAAGGGCATTTCCATAAAATCTCCCCACAAGTGTGTTACCCCTCGACCCCACCATTTATAGTGATAGAGAGTGCACCTATCGCATTGCCCTAGGACACCACAAGGGGTGTTGTCCCTTGACCTTGTCTTGGATGTGCTACCCCCAAACCCCCATAAAAATGATATGGGGGGAAATCATGTTGAATAAATTGTTGAGTCTTATTAGGATCCACATTACAACAATCTCCCACTTGGAGACTGATCAAACTCCACAAAAATAACCTCCCACTTGGGGACTAATCATAGCACTGCTAAACCTATAGCTCCCACTAGAGTATCAAAGCACCCTAGACTCTGCTATTCTTTTCTTTTATTCAATTTAGAAAACCAACTAAAGCTAAAGAGGATTTCAGCTTATCCCTTATTACTGCCTTGGTAAACATATCTATTAGATTATCATATGTATGTATCTTGTCCAACTTTAACTATCCATTATCCAAAATTGATTGAATGAAATGATACTACAATTTTATGTGTTTTTTCTTTGAATGTAGAGCAGAATTCTTTGCAAGATGAATGTCACTCTTGTTATCTATAAATAAATAATCATCCCCCTTGTGGTGTCCAAATTCTTCCATGAAGAATTGAAGCCATATCGTCTCCTTGGCTGCCTCTATAGAAGCAACATACTCTACCTCTATAGTGGATAAAGCATTGACCTTCTACAACCAAGAAACCCAGCTCACTGTTGCCCCACCAACAATAAATGTACATAACTTGTAATACTCTACCTGGTATCAATATCCCCACCAAATTTAAGTCAACATAGCCTTGTAAATCAGTAATAGAGCTCTGAAAATGTAAATACTTACTAGATGTTCCTATCAAATATCTAAGAATCCATTTAACTATATTCTAATGCTTGATCCTTGGATGACTCACATGCCTGCTAACAACTCCCACTACATGTGCAACATCTAGCCTAGTACATACCATAGCATACATCAAGCTTCCTACAACTACAACATAAGGCACCTCAGATATCTTATCCTCTTCTTCTTATGTATTTGGACATGTCTCCTTAGTCAATTTCAAATGACTAGGTAAAGGTGTGCTGGCAACTTTAGCATTCTTCATAGAAAAATGTTGCAACACCTTCTCAATATAATTAGACTAAGATAATGTCATTTTTTTTGTTCTTCCTATCTCTGTAAGCTTGCATAACAAGGATTTTTTTTATGCCCCCAAATCCTTCATAGCAAATGAATGTGCTAACTATTATTTTAACCACTTAATGTGATCCATGTTAGACCTAGAAAAATACATATTATCAACATATAAACATAAAATAATTTAGTTTTCATCATCCAACCTCTTAAAATAAACACAATGATATGAATGACACCTCCTATATCTATGTTCATGCATAAAATTGTCAAATTCTAGATGCCATTATTGAGATGCTTGCACCAAACCATATAAACTTTTCTACAATTTGCATACTAAGTTCTTGTTTCCTTTGACCTCAAATCCTTATGGTTGTGCCATATGAATCTCTTCATTGACATCACCATGAAGAAATATTTTTTTAACATCAAGCTACTCCAAATGTAAATCTTTAGTAGCTACAATACTTAAAACAATGCGAATAGAAGTCATTTTAACAACAAGAAAAAATTAGTGGAAATATAAGAGGAGTTACTGAGAGGGTAGGGGTGAATCAATAACTACTAAAATAAATCCCAGATCCCTTAGATGTCAATATAAATCAAAACTCTGATTAAACTGTATTCTGTTGTAACTTGGCAAACACACATTCACTTGGCGTGCACTAGCAAATGTTGTAACTCGGTAAATATTGAAATAACTTGGTAATTGCTTAATATGAAAATCCTTAAGATATTATATGTGATTAATCTTACTTAACTTAGTTGCACACATGTAAAAGAAATAGTATGAAAATAATTGACACCAAGATTTAATGTGGAAATACAATTTGGGAAAAACCACCAATTGTAACTAGTTACTGATTTTCACTCTTTTGAAGTGAGCTCTATTAGGAGCCAATGATGTTAAAGGTTACAAAATACACTATTAGAAGTGACCCTATTAGAGGATTTAATCACCCTTTTAGGAGTGGCCTTTCTATAGGTCTTCAGACACTTCAAACAGAAATGCCACCTTGTTAGAGGATTTACAAATAGTTGTTAAGCCAACTCTATTAAGAGATTTAGATCACTACTACAATGGTTAGAATGTAACAATGAGATGACCTAATTTTTGATGCAACTAAATTGCTGATTATAAATCTCAATTTTGGCTTGTATACTTGATCCTTCCTGATTGAATGGACCTTTGCATCTTAACAAGGATATTCTTCTTATCCTTCCAATTCACTTCCTCTAAGCTTCATCAAATATTCTATTATGTTCCACATATTCAATCCACAACTTGACCTTATATTTATATCTTACACATTTTCAAGTCATCTTGAATACAACTTAGAATAATTAATATTCATCTTCTTAGTCGGCTAGAACCAACAACTAAATCACTTGAACTCAATATTCCAAAATAAGAAAATCCTTCATTAGTCAACCCTCCTTAGTAGACACTAACTCAAACATTATTTTCATGTGTTAACCAAGTGAACTTGGTTAAGACTACATATTCACAAAGTTTCTTTAGTAACCAAGTGAGCTCGACTAACACTGGTTCCATCCAACATTTCATTCATTAATCAAGTGATCTTGGTTAACACTAAACTTCTAAACTTTCCTTAGAATCAAGTGAACTTAGTAGACACTATCTTCTAAACTAGGCAAACTCTAGAATGTTGGGCAGACATAAGAAATTATCTTCATTACCCGAGTGAGCTCAGCATACACTGACTAGTAATGATATGACATTGTGTGTAACATCAAAGACAATACACAATTAATTAACTATTTTCAACAATCTCCCTCTTTTGCATTGATGACAACACAACACATTGTCATAATACAATGAAATTTTAGAGAAAGAATAAAGCAAGGGACATATTCTTAGTTTCATTATAATTTTCATCCTTGAGAACTCCCTCTATCAGTGTGAACTCTCTCTACCTTTAGTTTCTCCCTCTATCTACAAAACTTTGTCTTCAACATCTTCCTCTGATAGAAAACTTTCCTTCTTTGATATTAGACCAAGCTCTCCTTCTTTAATATCTCCCTCTTTGTCAACTCTTGAAGTGATAAAATTTCTATGAAATATGACATCAAACTTCTCCCTCTTTGAGATCTCATGCCAATGACAATGTTCAGTGAATATCAATGTACCTTATGTAATGATTCATTTGCAATGTGCCTTTATCAATACTACATCAATTGGCTGATCTTCAACATGTTCTAGTTGATACATCACTAAACTACATTTAGTGAGCTTCAGATAGGGGAATGACTCCTAACTTACCTCTTGGATACAAAAATGCATCCTTAGGTAATGGCTTAGTGAATATGTCTACAATTTGTTCTTTAGTATTCACATGTTTCAATCTTACCTCTTTGTTTTGTACCAATTCTCTATAAAAAAAAATTTCTATAGAATGTGCTTGGTTTTGGTATGCATCACAAGATTCTTTGATATATTAATTATACTAGTGTTATCACAAAATATAACTACTTGATTCTTGATCTCTATCTTCTTACTTGCTAATAGTTGCTTGAACTAAACAATATTTGAATAATTAACTATTACTGAGATATATTCTGCCTTTGTTGTGGACTGAGAAATACAATTATGTTTCTTTCTTGTCCAAGACACTAGTCGTTTACCAAGAAAGAATGCTCCGCCACTTTTTCTCTTTCTATCATCAACACTTCTTGCCCAATTAGCATCTGTGAATGCTTTCAAATCCAAATTTCCTCCTTTCCTATACCATAATCCATATTTTTTAGTACCTTTTAGATACCTCACGATTCTCTTGATTTTCATCATATGATTTTCTTTGAGATTTGTTGAGAATCTTGCCACCATACCGACTACTAATACAATATTAGGCCTTGTATGCACTACGTACTACAATTTTCCAATCATTGATCTGCATGTGGTTTGATCTACTTCTTTGGATTCATCATTTTTGGACTTATGTCCAGTAGACATAGGTTTTCTAACATGTTTTGAATCTTTTATTCCAAACTATATTTTGATTGAGTAATATAGATACCATCTTTTTTCTACTAGATCTACAATCCAACAAAGAATTTTATCTCTCAAGATATAGACATCTCAAATTCTTTACTTATTTATTCTTAAAATGCTTTGCATATGTCATCATTTCCTAAAAATAAAGTGTCATCCATAAATATTTCTACCAACATAATCTTCTTGTTTGGTCCTTCTTTGATATACAGATTATTGTTATCATTTGTTCTTTGAAAATCAATCTTTATCAAGTAGTTATGAAGTCTTTCATACCAAGCTCTGGGAGCTTTCTTGAGACCATGCAATGATTTGTGTAATTTATATACTATAACTCTTTTTCCAAGATCTACAAAACCTTCAGGTTGTTTAATGTAGACTTCCTCATCAAGAATGTAGACTTTACATCCATTTGATAAACTTTAAATCCTCTATGTGCTACATATGCTAGTAAAGTTCTAACACCTTCTAATATTGCAACATGAGAAAGAGTTTCACCATAATCAATACCTTATTCTTGAGAAAATCCTTTACATACTAACTTTTCTTTGTTTCTTAAGACTTTTCCATTTGCATTCAACTTATTTCTAAATATCCACTTTGTGCCAATTACATTTTTACCCTTGGGTTTGGAACAAGAGTCCAAGTCTTATTCTTCTCTATTTGAACATATATTTCTTCATTCATAGCTTCAATCCAACTTTTATTATCCAAAGCATCTTTAAACATTTATAGGTTAAAATTCAACAAGCAAACATGTACCTTTTAATTTGTTTCTTTTCATTGTTCTGTCTAACTTGTCTTCTATGATCTAATCAGGTGCATGGTGGTTTCTAACATATTTTTCTAACATAGGTACTTTGGATTTAGAATTCATTCTACTAACCTCTTCATGATCTTCTATATCAAGCTTAGGTCCCACTATCTATGACTCATGTCCATCAGGCTTGGTTTGCTTTAGCATTGGCTTAGTAGCATATGACTGCGACTTACGTTGGACTGGTTACAACTTGGTAAATTTTGGAGATTTTGGGGACTCAGGAGGTGAGGCCTCCTGACTTCAAAATATATTTGGGGCTATTTCATGTTCATAGTAAACAAATCTTCTATAATCCTTAGGTTCTCTGTTGTTTTCCTCTTCACTCTTTTTTGCAAATTCATCAATCCTCACATGTGCACTTTCTACATGTGATCTTATGAGTAGTTAGATTTAAACACTTGTATGCTTTACTTCTAAAAGAGTATCCTAGGAACATCCCTTCATCACCTTTGACATCAAAGTTTCATTTCCTAGATTCCTTCAAGATATAACATTTTCTACCAAATACTTTCAAGTAGCTTACATTGGGTTTGTAGCCAGACCATATTTCATAAGGAGTTTGATTTGAGTCTTTCTTCAAATGTACTCTGTTCAAGGTATGCAATGCAATACTGATTACTTCCTTCCAATATTTGATTGCAACACTCTTTTCTATCATTAAGGTTCTTGAACAATCCATGATAGATTAGTTCATTCTTTCAGCTATACCATTCTACTGAGGGGCACCAACGGCTGATACTTGTCTCTTAATTCCTTTTTCAATGCATAAATCTTTGAACTCGGTGGAAATGAATTCAACACCTCTGTATGATCTCAAACATTTTAGTTTCTTTCCAATTTCTTTCTCTACTCTTGCCAAATACCACTTAAACTTTTGAAAAGCTTCATATTTTTCTTTTAGATACATTACAATCATCATTCTAGAATAATCATCAAAAAATAGAATAAAATACTTATCTCCACTATAGATCTCTATTCAAATAGGTCCACATAGTCTGTATGAACCAATTTCAAGACTTCTTCAAATGTATAATTCTTCCTTTTGAAACTAGTATTTCCCATGTTTCCAATTGGATAATTTTGCATAGACCTATATTAGGTTTCTTCAGACTAGGAATACTTCTTACTCTTCTATTTTTTCTTATCTTCACTAGACTATCAAAGTTCATATGACACAACCTTTTATGCCATAATCAACTTTCTTCTACTTGAGCAATAAAACATGAATTTTCTCTGAGATCTAGGTAGAATAGATTACCTTTTGTTTGTTTGGTAGATTCAACTAGATTTCCTTTTCCATCCAATAGCTTGGCCTTCTCATTCATAAATTCCACCTTGAATCTAATGTTATTCAACTATGTCACACTCAGTAGATTATGCTTTAGTTCTTCAACCCAATAAGCATCGCTAAATCTAAGTTCATTGGTTGGTGAAATACAACCTTTTCCCTTTATGCAACAAGGTTCATTGTTTCCAAATCTCACACTACCACCATCATAATGTTCCATGTGTTAAAATTTTGATTTATCACTAGATTTGGAAACAATATATACCTTCATCATTTCATCTTTTTCAACAATATATACCATTTCATCATCTTCGCTACTATCTGGATCTTTAGATATGAAAGAAGATTTCTTACCTTTTTCCTTGTTGTCTTTGTAATTTTTGAAACCCTTCTTTCCTTTGAATTTGTTGCAAATCTTTTCATCTGTGTTTTCTTTGTTTTGGCACCTAGTAGCAATGTGTCCAACTTCTTCACAAGAGAAACAGATTAAAGGAATTTCACCTTTATACTTTCTTTTTCCTTTCGGATACCTCCTTGCAAGTAATGCTTCAATGGCTTCAAAATTATTGTCAGAACTATCTTTCTCTTCACTTTCAGATTGTTTGCTATTAGACTTTTTGGCTTTCTTCTTGAGTGATACCTTGGCTTCAAATGTAGACTCAAGTTTTCTAGAACTAATAGTTATCTAGTTCAAATGTTGTCAACCTTCCAACTAGTGCATCCAATGTTATAGTATGATTTGGATTACATCTCATCTCTTGAATAGTAGACACTTTGATTGTATAGATAGGAAGAAGGGTTCTTAGTACCTTGTTTACCACTATTACATCATTAGTTCTCCCCATAGAGGCTTTGATAGCATTGACACTAGCTTTGATTCTATCAACATATTTTATAATATTTTCATCTTCTCTCATTTTTATTTGATCAAATTATCCTCTAGGACTTTCAGCTTTGGCTCTACTTACATTGTCATCTCCTCCATAAATGTCATTTAGCTTGATCCACATTTTCATGAGTAGTTCCACAATCTTTGAATTCATCAAATTTGGCATAGTTGAGAGATGAGGCAATATCAATCATCATGATATTATGACTTTTCTTCTTTGCAATTTCTTCAACACTCATAGTTCTAGTAGGAGCCTTGTATTTAGCATCTAGATTCTTTAGCCCTATATCTCAAATGGTTGCCAAGCATAGCCTCATGAGTTCTTTCCATGCCTTGAAGTTATCTTTGTTTAGTTTTAGAATCTTCCTTCTATAAATCCTAATCTTTATGTTAGGTCTTTGAAACCCTTTTTGCAAGCACCAAAAGCTATGATACCAATTATTGGAAATATAAAAGGAGTTACTGAGAGGGGAGGGAAAAATTAATAACTACTAAAATAAATCCTAGATCCCCTAGATGTGAATACAAATCAAAACTCTGATTAAGATGTATTATGTCGTAACTCAACAAATACACATTCACTCGGTATATACTAGCAAATGTTGTAACTCGATAAATACTAAAATAACTTGGTAATTGGTTAACATGAAAATCCTTAAGATATTATCTATGATTAATCTTACTTAGTTGCACACATGTCAAATAAATAGCATGAACATAATTGACACCAAGATTTAATGTGAAAACCCAATTTGGGAAAAATCACCAATTGCAACTAGTTACTGATTTTCACTCTTTTAAGGTGAGCCTTGTTAGGAACCAACCCTATTAAAGGGTACAAAGAACACTATTAGGTGTGACCCTATTAGATGATTCAATCACCCTATTAGGAGTGTCTTTTTTAGAAGTCTTGAGACACTTCAAATAGAAATGCCACCTTGTTAGAGGATTTACAAATAACTGTTAAGCCAACTTGGTTAAGAGATTTAGATCACTGCTACAATGGTTAGAAAGTAACAATGAGATGACTTGATTTCTAATGAAATTGAATTGATGATTATAGATCTCAGTTCTAGCTTGTATACTTGATCCTTTATGATCTAATGTACCTTTGAAGCTCACCAAGGATATTCTCCTTATTCTTCCAATTTGTTTCCTCTAAGCTTCATCAAATCTTCTATTATGTTCCACACATTCAATCCACAACTTGATCTTATATTTATATATTACACATTGTCAAGTCAACTTGAATACAACTTAGAATAATTAATATTCATCTTCTTAGTCATCTATAACCAACAACTAAATAACTTGAACTCAATATGCCAAAACAAGAAAATCCTTCATTGGCCAACCTTGCTCAATGGACACTAACCCATAATTTGTTTTCCTATGTTAACCCAGTGAACTCGGTTAACACTACATATTAAAAAAGTTCCTTTAGTAACCAAGTGAGCTCATTTAACACTCATTCTATCCAAAATTTCCTTCAGTAATCGAGTGATCTCAGATAAAACTCAACTTTTGAACTTTCCTTTGATGACCAAGTGAACTCAGTAGACAATGTCTTCTTAACTAAGAATATGTTGGAATACTCAGAAGACATAGGAAACTATCTTCATTACTTGAGTAAGCTCGATATACACTAACTAGAAATGATATGATATTTTGTGTAATACCAAAGACAATACACAAATAATCAATTATTTTCAACAAAAAAAATCATCAAAATCAATTCCCTTTATGTGTGCAAATCCTTTTACCACTAACCTGACTTTAAATATTTTATTACCTCCATCCTCTTCTTTCAACCTATAAAACAATTTATTTTGTAAATCCCTTTACCTATAGGAAACTTTTATAAATCTCATATCTTATTTTTTAGCAAAGAGCCCATCTCTTTGTTCATTGTAGAATTGGGTACTGAATCTTTGTATCCACTTGCACAACTTCATTACAATATTTAGGTTCACCAGCATCAATTAGTAAAATTGAGTACAAAGAGGGAGAGAATCTTTCTAGAGGTCTACTCAACCTTGTTGACCATCTAATATGCATTGGAGTGTGATATTTGTTGTTGCAGATTATGAGGAACTTGTAGAATACCATCTTTTGGAGTATCATCCAACACTACATAATCATTTTCTTTCTTCTCATGTTTCTATAATAGATCTCTGTACAACACTTTCTCATTGAATATGAAATTCCTACTTCTTATTATTTTATGATTATCAAAACCCCAAAGCCTATAACCAAATTCATCAATTCCAAATCCAAAAAATACATATTTATTTGTCTCAGCTTCCATTTTGGTTCTATTTTCAGAATCAATATGTGTAAATGCTTCACAACAAAAGATTCTAGGAAAAGAATAACTCACCTTCTTACTAGTTCATGCTTCCTCAAGAATACCATAGCCCAAAGGAGTAGAGGGACCTCTATTAATCAAATATACAATATTATTGACACCCGCTACCCACATGTTTAAGGGCGACCCAAGATGTAACCTCATGCTTCTTGCACACTCAATTATTTTCTTGTTCATGTGTTTAGCCACTCTATTTTCCTATGGAGTCCTTAGAATAGCTTTCTGTCTGTGAATGCCATTAGTTGATCAATAATCTTCAAATTCAAGACTACAATACTCACCAACATTATCAAATCTGACACATTTTAGCTTTTACCAGTCTCATTCTCAACCAAGCATTTTCATTTTTTAAAATTTACAAATACATCATATTTTTGTTTAAGGAAATAAACCAATACATTTCTAGAACTACATCATCAATAAATATAATATAATAATGAGAGCCACCAAGGGGAGATACCTGAGCTAGTCCCCATACATATATATGGACAAGCTCTAGTTTCTCATTTTTATTTTCCTTTCCACTCTTCATGAAAATCACTCTCTTTTGTTTTCCATACACACAACTTTCACAAAAATCAATATTGACACATTTTAGACTTGGTAAAACTTTCTTTGAATGAAGTAATTTCATACTTTTCTCACTCATGTGCCCAAGTCTAGAGTACCATAGTGTTGTATTAGAATCTACAACAACTATTTATTCTCCCTATTCAAGGGTAGCAACTATTCCTGAACATTCATTTTTCTCTGAAATGATTGGAGTAAAAGGAACACGATGACATGTACAAAGATATAAGGTGACTACTTTCACACCTTTTTCTACTACAAGGGAACCTTTTGAAATGTTCCAATTTTTATCATTAAAACTAACTGCACCCTCATCATCAAGTTTTCCTACTAAAATTAAATTCTTAGCCAGCCTTGGAACATGTCTTACCTCATGTAGTAGCCAATGGTTCCCATTCTACAACTTAACCTTAACTTTTCCCTTTCCAACAATTTATTAGGGTTCATTATCTCCCAAATAAACAAGCCCAAAATATCCCTAGACATAATCAATAAAATGACCTCTATGGGATGTAGTATGAAATGAAGCTCCAAAATCTAAAACCCAAGAATCACCAACGCTTTCTAAAGAAAGAAGCAAAGCATGCTCTTCGAATTTTTTATTTACTACATTTTCCTCCTTGTTCCTTTCTAGTTTATGTCCTTCATTGTTCTTTTGAGTCCAACAATCTTTCTTCTTATTCCCTGGTTTCTCATAGTACCAATACTCTCTTGGTCTTCTGGATTGAGACCTATTCCCCTTTGATTTTTTTCTTGATTTCCCATGATTTCAAGAATTGTTTCCTCTCTTAGTCATTCTACCTCTTTTTTTTTCATTCAAAGTGCTTCCTAGGTAAAAGTACAAAGCTATGTCACCTTTAAGGATGACTTCTCAAAAAGACTAAATTTGTTTATTTCTATCTAAAATTTTATTTTCTTCAAACATATGATCTAAATAAATTCATTTTGGCTAGGTTATATATAGTTTCACACTTTTCCTTTTGGAAATGTCTATTAAATGTATGTTTTATACTAGTTTATATCCAATTACTAAAGAAGTAAAATTATTTCAAAAAAATTGCATTTCAATAATTGTTATTAATTTTTATGATTTTTTTGATAACTTATAAACACCATTTTATAGAGCTTAGAGTCAAGAATAATCTCATATAGAGTTTATAGTGTTTAATTAGATATAGTATATTATAATTTAAAAAAATTATAAGCATGTATTTTAACACTTAAAAACATGTTGATTTTGAGAAAGAAAAAATTATTAAATCATATCAAAAAAATGTAAAATTTATATGACAATCTAGAGGGTAGTGTCCTCTTCAAGAATGTATAACTTTTCTCCTATTTAGATTAGATTTGTTTTAAAAAACATGGTCTAAAGCCCTTTTCAAAAAAAAAAAATTC
Source organism: Cupressus sempervirens (assembly GCA_028749045.1). Taxonomy (NCBI): domain Eukaryota; kingdom Viridiplantae; phylum Streptophyta; class Pinopsida; order Cupressales; family Cupressaceae; genus Cupressus; species Cupressus sempervirens. The sequence goes on along the minus strand of CM053792.1, from coordinate 961,746,226 downwards.
TAGCTATATGTGTTATCTATAACATAGTCTGAGATCAAAGGGAAATAAGTTTATTTTCATATAGTTTTGTGTGGGAACTAGACCCCTAATTTTCAGCATTTTTCAGCAGCTAAAAAATTAACTATAAAATTTAGGAAAATATATCAATTCTTATTCCAAATAATTATTAAAAGTTATAATCCTAAACTTCATCCATTTCTACACATTTCATGTTGATCTCAGATTGGTTTTGACAAGTGAGTGTCAACACACTTAAGTTATTTACTTAGTTCATGAGAAACTAGTAGTGCATGCCAAGAACAACATGTATATATATTAGACCATGCTGAGTCATAGTGAGTGCCAAGCCACTCATGTGTTGAGTCACTCAAGTGTCGAGCAAATAGTGTATTGCACATGATATAGGAGCCGAGTAAATAGTGGATGTCAAGGAATATAGGTGTTGAGTCATAGTAGAGAGATTAGTGTATGCCAAGCATTAGAGACTTCAGATGTCAAGTAAGACAATTTTGACATATTTGTTTGTAAAGACACAAACAACTATGTAAACCATTTTTTAGCTGACTTAAGATTGAATTTTGATATATTGGAGGTAAGGAGGAACCTCAAGTTGGTTCCCTATGCAATTACATGCTGCCAATCAAAAAATGGGAAGGATTATGTGGCAAAATAAATGAATCTTATTCGTAGATTCATACCTAACCCTAAGTAACTAAGTCTTCTTAAGGAGGAAAAACCCTAAATTAGAGAGAGAGAGAGAGAGAGAGAGAGAGAGAGAGAGAGAGAGAGATGAGTGAGTGTGTAAGGAATTAAAGGAGTGAAGAGAAAAATTTGCATGGACAAATAGAGAATTCATGGTGGCTTAGAAGTTATGAAATGAAATGACATTGCAGAATCAGTTAGAGCAGAACAAAGAATAGAGAAAAGAATACAGCAAAGAGACATCTGATTAAGAAGGATCAAGAGGACATTGTTTAGAGGTGATATTCTATTAGGAAAGAAAGTGTGAACTACATGATCTGTTGGCTCCTGATTTAACAGAGTTTTAATAACCAGGTATAGTGGGTAAGATTGCATCTACGGGCAGCTATCTCTAATTATGGACACAATTTACCAAGAACTCAAGCCAACTATAAGGCTTTGACCCTTCTTCACTCCAGGCTCTGCAAAACCTAGGTGGGTGAACCTTAGATTCAATAAATATGGTACCAGTGCAAAAACATACTCCTGAATCTATTAAGTAGATAAAAGGCCTTATATCTCCTAATGACTTATGAAATGACATAAATTTGCAGTAGCTAGATGCAAAACCATGGAGTTCATAAGCTAAATGAGGGCATTACATTTAGGTTCTTTAACATGAAAGGGAAAGAAAATTTGATTTATAATGTTGAATTCAAAAAACCCTTAGATATGCAGCAGTAAGGCCTAATGATCCTATAACTAACCAATGCCTTATCCATTGGGCAGATCCATGAATCAAATTCATACATATGGATATCTAATACTTATTTATATATTTTGTTATACAATCTATCTATTTACCTTATAAATAGACATCTGTGCTCAATCTAAACCTCATTCTTACATGATATCCCCATCAGTAAACCTACAACCCTGTTAATTTCTTTGAAGCATTTACATAACCCCTTGAGTTATAAGAAACATTGAAACAACATACAACCTTAAGGAACTGCAACTACAACCTAAGCTCTTTGTTCAAAGGTTATAAAACATTGAAGATCACTAATGAAGGAGACAAGATTCAAGATGAAACTCAACATGTTGTTCTTTGTATTAATTTCCTTGAAATAATACATTCATATGTATGAAATAAAAACATAGAAAAAACCTAACATATTAGAACTTGTTGTCTTATATGCACTACTATTGTTCATACAAGAGAATTATGCTGAAAGAAATGGTGGCATAGTCAAGGAAACATGTCAAAAACTGGAACCAATGGTCTCATAGTGAAAAAATGGAACCCCTAATGGTATCACAACAATGAACTTTTTTCTTCCCAAAAATTGGAACCTCTACAAAGAGAAAGAAAGGGAATGATATAGCAGGAAGGAATTCTCGGATTTGCTCTGAATATGACATGTGCCCACTTAGAATTCCTTCCCAAGAAAATGAAAAAGCCTCTCTCTACCTTCTCTCTATAATTGCAATAATCAAATCCCTTCATTTTGGCCTTCAAGTGCATCAAATATCTCAGAAATTTGATCATGAAAGAAAGTAACTAATTTTTAATGTCAAAGTAAATGCATGGTAAAAAGTGAAAATCAGTTCAATGTGACCTCCAAAATGCAAAATAATCTTTTCTAGCTTTTTTTTACCACATTCAGGCTACAAAAAGTCTTCAAATCAGCTCTTTAAAAAACTCTAATGCTTAATGATCACATTTGCTTGTTCTGCCACCAATGCCCTAGGAAATACAAACTAGCCTATAGCAAGAACTAGGGAATACTTGTGCACAATCTAACCTCAAAAATGGAAAAATTGTCTCATTCCGATTTCAGTGGTATATTGGAGTGCCCATTTTTGACAAAAATAACCCCTGTTATGGCCTTCTGAAAATCAGACCTCTACTCCATGGCTTCTCATAAATAAAAGAATGAAAATGAAAAATTTAAAATATCCTATAGTTTGAACTATAGAAATTTGACATTTCAAATCAAATTTTTCACAATGGGCATGAACGTGTAGGAACAGGGATATTTTTAATTTTAGAACTCCTTTTCCTACCCGGGCTACCACATGGCATCCCCTAATTGGTTGCCTAGTTGCTTTGTCATCACCTAGTCAATACCTACCTCATCATCGCCACCTCATTGCGACATGGTGCTCCATTATTGGTTGAAATTTTCATTTGCCTGATCAATGTTACCGAGACCCACTACCACATGTTATCACCACATCAACCCTCACCATGTCCCTATAGTTAACCATCATGCATCTTCGTATGGTGAGATAGCGACATCCATGCAATTTGGACACATGTCACAATCTCCTTCCATCTGGACTCATTTGTCTTTCATCAAATTTCTGAGTTATTTTTGATGACTCGCTATGTTGCTAGCTGAAAAACTTAGGATTTTTCAACTAGCGAGGTAGCGATGCATCGGATTTTTGAGTTTCCTGATGACCTACAACATTTTTGACATCATCATTCTTCATTGAACATTTGTTTGTTCAAAATTTTACTTACCTCCATGGTGGTTGGATGAGTGGGGCCCTTGCACTAGCCATAGCCTTTTCAAAAGGCTCTGTTCTTAATACACTCAACATTGGGTGTGGAATAGTATTTAAAGTACTAAAATTTTCTTTGCTGAGCCAATGTGGGATATACCACTTATCCCTTTGACTGCGGCCAGTAGCTCCTCTACTATTTGATGGCGGCTATCAACTTATGCTTGCCTATGCATCTACTTGTTCCTTTAAACAATGAATCATCATTGCCACGGCTTGCTCTAGATTGCATTGGTTTTTACCTGATTAGCATGGGTAGTTATTTCTTTTAGTGAAGGGATTTTATGTTCTGTGCATGCATCAATGTGTGGATTTTCTTTTAAACTAATGGGAAAATTCTCCACATTTAATGTAGATGCTCCTACCCTTCCTATGGCCTTTTCTTTATATGCTATTGGCATCTAAACTCACTTCAAGTTGTAGCCTCTCTTTGCATGGAGACCCCCTACATTAGTTGGTCGCAGGCTTCTATGTACAAGCCATCCTCCTATACTTCTAGTGCAAGGCTATGGTTTGTGGCATCCCCGTTGCCTGCTATGAATGATCCAACCTACTTCATAGCGCTAAAGACCATCTCAAATTGCAATGATTGGCCCGTAGTTGTTATATAAACAATTCACTGGGCATCCTCTTTATTGTCTACGGATTTGTCTCTTCTTTTGTGTAGGATATCCTTATGATGGTGTCTCCTGGCATGGGAAACTCTTTTCAATACGTGCCGCTTCCTCTCTTTTTTGCATGTGGATTTTCTTTTCCCAACTCGACATGAATTTTGAAGGCATGGTGGCTAACAAGGATCTCATCAAGATTGGATTACAGAGATGCCAACCTTGTGAAATTTGAGGGAATAAGGATAGGCACATGTTGCCATTGAAATTGACATAATATATTGTCCTCAGACCTTAATCTTAAGTCAAAGAGAGCTGATTGGTACATCGAATATAAAAGATGCCTGTTTCCTCGCAAGAGAATTTCTTACACCCACAAGAAGCACCTGTTATTGTAAAGCTATAGAGATCTTTTATGTCCCCTTTTTATACATTTGGGCTACTTTACTGACCCTATGCATGTTCTCCACTGTGGGTTCCTCAATTTTGTTGTGGAGTCTGCCTCTGGATGAGGCTGCCTCTATGTGCGGGGTCTACCTTTTCTAATGTGGGCATTTTAACTTATTTAGTTGCTTCTTCATTGATGCTCAGCTTCTTTGTATATGCCAACTGCCTATGCCTTTTTCTCATGCATAAGTCTTGATCTAGCTGACAGCTCCCTTTTCATGTGCTCTGCCTCTACTCAACATGGATCGTCCTCTATTGTTAAAAATGGATTAGTTTCTGGCATTAATACTCTGGACACCCCTTGCCTGATCATGGGTTTACTATCTTTAACACCGCAACTTCTTTTTACTGTGGCATTGATCTCTTTGGTGCTCACCTCTTTTGGAGTGTTCCTCACATGGTGTGAATTCCCCACATTAAAACTGTGGCTTCATGATTAATATCAAATGCTTCTTGAGGCTTGTATGTAACTTCTTGAGTATGCATTAAATCATTCACCAAATTATGTTATTGGACATCTTTCCCATGTAATATGATTTTGAACCAGCAGGACATCACAAATATAATGGAAGCATAACTCCACAAGGAGTGCTTGTAAGTGAAGCAATGTCTAGGATTTGGATGAGCTTTAACCATGTCTATCATCTTTTAATCCTTGTTTGCACATCTGAGTTGAATTTCATGTATAAACTATTTCAGAATCCAATTCACATTCACCCTAATCACTATGCCAAAAGTTGTAGAGAATAATCCTAGTACCTTTCTTTCTCATTCCACTGAATTGATACTATGAGGACAATGATGCTTCAGGGCAAGACATCTCATTTTCATTGGAGATCAACAATTACCATAGCAATCTTTATCAATAGATTCTTGTGATACACATTAAACCCCTAGATATCAACATGCTTCTCTTGTATATGCCATTTATTGAATCATATGAGTTGGGTCACATGGTGGCCTGGCTAAAAAAAAATTCATTTTCGGACAACTGAGATCTCAAAGTGATCTACTCATCACCTGATGTTGACTAGATTTAGAATCAAGCACTTTTCTATCATTAATAGCTCATTTGATCACTTTCTTGCAACTGGTCAAATTTGTGCCAAGAGGTCCGTTGACTAGCTTTAAAATCTGACTAAATCACCTGAGTGGGCTCTAGAATCTGACCCACTGATTCTCTCTACCAAAAACTTGCACTCAATTGAATTTTGTCTCATGAAAATTTTTGGGTCAAAAGATATTTGCTATCAAAGTTGACCTCTTAGAATTAGTTGCAAGTAAACAAGTTAGAAAACAATAAACTACGTTTGAATCTAGCCTCGAAAACTAGGCAAATGGACACTTGGGAAGATGAAAACTAGGGTGTTGGTTCATTGTCATGAGGTGAATGTAAATCCATGATTTGGGCTCATGAAGAATAACTTGATGCAAATGGCAACCAATCAAAGTAGGCTACTTAGATTTTGCAGATTGGAAACAAATATAGAAAATAATTTTTACAAATGGAAATGACCTGGAAAAATGTGCAAATGGATTTGTCAAGACTTGAAACTTGACACACTTAAAGTATTTCGTGAGTAAAACACAGTGGTACAATCCATTCTATTTCACCTATCACAGATCTCAAGATATAACATCACGAACGGGGGTCCCAACAAATCTGCAAATGCTGACACCAGTAAAAAGATAGAAATTGTGTTTGGAATCACACTTGAAAACTGATCAAATGGATTCGTTATAAGTTGAAACTTGAAAAATAACAATTCTCTGACATCTACAATGCAACACAAAAGAAAATTTAGCATTTTGGTCAGCTGGGTCAAAATTATAACTCGTCAAATAGGGCCTTCCAAAATTCAGAACATTTCATATCAGCATGACATTTATAACTAGCCAACTTTGAGGGATTCAAAACCTAGGCAAATGGACTTGAAACGACTCAAAATTTGAAACATAGGCTCTTAGGTATGGATACTAAATACTCCCAAAGTGGTAAGTCATGAAACATAACTAGGTGCGAGATATTTAGATGTAAACATAGCCTCCTGTCACTAGTTGACACTTTGGTGAAAATGCAAATTTGACAAATGCTCAAAAAAAGACTTCACAAAATGGCTCAGAACCTCAATTTAGCTTCGTGAAACAAGTGGATAGGTTGAATGGAAAGTGTTAGAAGCATTAAACACCTCTCAGGACTCAAAGGTACATCTAGGTACATGTGCACATAAAAGCATTTATAGGGCCCAATTTTCTCAATGGTACTCAAAATTGACCATGCAATTTTTAGTCCCAACAGTGGCTCTATCTAGGGATGCATGTCCCTTGAGGGCATGGCATGGATTCAAATCTCTGGAAGAAGCAAACCACACACCTGAATTCAAAAACTTCTCTCAAATAGCTTTATTGAAAGCAAAGACAACTACCTGTAATATGTACAAATGATGGCCTTGAGCCACCAAACGGTTTTTCAAAACTTCTTACCTCTATCAAATACCTAATTTTCATTTACATCTCCCTAAGCTAGGCTGAAATTATCTTTCTCAATTTTACCAATCAGATTATCATCTTGGATCATATCTCTTGGCGAAATGAAATATTCCTTTTCATTCTCATAGTGGATATACAAATCAGCATTAACTTCTACATCATGATCACTATGAAAATGTATATCAGCATGCTCTTGATTATAGAAACTGAACTAAGAACCAAAATCCAACAATGATTCATGCATGTTGATCAGAAACACAAAAATTTCATATTCTACACCATTCACCAAGTTGCATCTACCAAAAACTTGCAACTCACCTTGTGTCTCCGATTGTAAAAAGTATGTGAAATTTGATTGTTTCCTACTTGCAATCATATCACTCACTAAATCAGATTTATCTTTTGTTGAAACCTCTTCACATTCTTCAAACAACTTATTAGTTACCAAGCATGAAAACTCATTCTAAAAGTGTTGATCTAAACAATGCTGATCACAATCAATTTCTTCATCTAACTAAATGTTAGAGTAAACCTTGAACTTATCTCTACAAGAACTATTAGTACATAAAGAAAATCCATATTCGGATTGACAACGTTCACTATTTTCCTCTTCATCACATGAAACATCAAAACATATTGCTACATAACCAACATGAGAATAATTTGAAACAACATTAAACTTCCCTTCACTAACATGCTCTGTATTCAAAAAAATTTCATGTGCAAAAATATTTTAGGTATTGTTATGTACACCTCCAAAATCTAACAAAGATTGTTCAAATTCTACCGCTCTTTCCACATCAAACTTTGGGGAATTGATTTGACTAAATGAGAAAGTATTATGAGGGAAAATATGAAGATCCTTAGAAACACTTACGTGCTTTTCAAAATCATGAGCCAAAAAATTTGAGATTTCATTAGAGCTCAAGAAGACTACCTCACAAATCTCCTCCCAGTTGTGATTATCATCCAGATGACATGAAGAACTCACAACAACAAAATCATTAGTGTAACAATTTGGAAAGTCAGTATTATTACAACATTCACTCTTATCATGGCAACCACTACCTCTACTATTGTTGTAAATTTCTTCAAATTCATATCCATTGTAACAAAATTTATTTTCACTTTCATATCCATCTTCCTTATGCAGATTGCAACTACCTGATTCATTAACATTTGAATCCTTCTCTTCATTTTCAGAGAACATATTATCTTTCTATACAGATCATTATATTCATTACTACCTTGACTTTCAGCAGACTCATTATCATTAGAAGACATAACATGAAATCTATAATCATCATTTTCCATCTCCTCAATGGATCTTTCAATTTGCAAAACTCTTTGTAACCTTATAGGTACTAGCGAATTGACTAAATCGGACACTAGAACATCAAGGAAAACACTAGGCAAGGCAGATTCCTCAGGTCTACAATGAAAAGGCATCTTGTTGATTTCTGATTTAAACCTTAAATAACATTGTTCGACACTTAAACCTTGAGTACTTCCTACCTCAATTCTTATAAGACTGACAATCCTTTTGTAGATCAACTTATTTAACATAACAATGTTATTGCTCACAGTTTCTCATATCTCTAAACTTGGTAAACTAATCTCAGATCTGAGATCTGACTCCATTATAAAACAAAATTTCTACCTCTTCCTTCTAGTGCTGAAAATCACTGAATAGATCCTACCGTGCTTTTAACACTTGACTTTCATGAAAAGAAAACATGAAAACCAAAATACCTCAAGTGCTAATGGTAAACTTCGATCTGCTGATCTGGCATAGGCATAAGACTGAAATTCCTTCACACCACTGGTCAAAACTTTGTAGAGTCACCACCTCCTTTCAAGAGGAAAAAGAGATCACTACTGTGGTTCACTTTTTAAACTTCAATTTCTTATAACAGTAGATTGCAAACAACACTTTAAAACTTATCAAGAATTTAAAACTTCCTTTTCAAGAAACTATCAATAGTTTCAAATCTACCATACAACTGAAAGTCATCCAAAATTTTGCAATGAAATCAACTAGGAACATACTAGTATAGAGATTTGAGAGTCGCCACTCACTTATGTGAGAAATAAAACATAAGTTGTCACTTGACAAATCTAAACTAGACCTTCAATGTAGGAGAAACTTGTAGATCATTATCATCTTGAAAAGAAACTTCACTTTATAAATCAATTTTTGAGTTTGAACTTTCTCAATAGCACTTCAAAAAATTGAATTGATTGAAGATAGAACTATAATAGTCAGAACACAATTTACATCCAACTTCACAACATACTATTGTCCATGAATAAAGCTTGACAGGGGAACATAAAAAATTAGTAGAGAAATGGTAAACACCTCACACAACCCTGTTGCTATAGAAAATCCTTCCTATTGTATTGAATCTTCTTCAAATTCTCAAGGTTTGTTTCTCATATAGATTCAGTACAATTCCCCACTAGAGTCACCATTTTGTTGGCTCTTGATTTAATAGAGTTTTAATAACCAGGTATACAGGGTAAGATTGCATCTATGGGCAACTATCTCCAATAATGGACACAATTTACTAAGAACCCAGGTCAAATATAAGGCTTTGACCCTTCTTCACTTCAGGCTCTGCAAAACCTAAGTAGGTGAACCTTAGATTCAATCAATATGGTACTAGTGCAAAAATATACTCATGAATCTATTAAGTAGATAAAAGCCCTTATATCTCCTAATGACTTATGAAATGACATAAATCTGCAGTAGCTAGATGCAAAACCATGGAGTTCATAAGCTGAGTGAGGGCATCACATTGAGCTTCTTCAACATGAAAGGGAAATAATGTTTGATTTATAATGTTGAATTCAACAAATCCTCAGATATGCAGCAGTAAAGCCTAATGATCTTGTAATTGACCAGTGCCTTATCCATTGGGCAAATCCATGAATCAAATGCATACATATGGATATCTGATACTTATTTATATATTCTGATATATGATCTATCTATTTACCTTGTAAATAGACATCTGTGCTCAATCTAAACCTTATTCTTACATGATATCCCCATCAGTAAACTTACAACCCTGTTGATTTCCCTGAAGCATTAACATAACCCCTTGAGTTATGAGAAACACTAAAATGACATACAACCTTAAGGAACTACAACTACAACCTAAGATCTTTGTTCAAAGATTATAAAACATTGAAGATCACTAATGAAGGAGACATGATTCAAAATGAAACTCAACTTTTTGTTCTTTGTATTAATTTTGTTGAAATAATACATTCATATGCATGAAATAAAAATACAGAAAACACCTAACATATCAGAACTTGCTATATTATCTGCACTACTGCTATTCATACAAGAGAATTATACTAAAAGAAATGGTGTCACAGTCAAGGAAACATATAAAAAACTAGAACCAATGGTATCACAATGAAAAACTAGAACCCCTAATGGTTTCACAACAATGAACTTTTTTCTTCCTAGAAACTGGAACCTCTACAAAGAGAAAGAAAGGGAATGATATAGCAGGAAGGAATTCCTAGATCTGCTCTGAAGATGACATGTGTCCACTCAAAATTCCTTCCCAAGAAGATGAAAAAGCCTCTCTCTACCTTCTCTCTATAACTACGAGAATCAAATTCCTTCATTTTGGCCTTCAAGTGCATCAAATATCTCATAAATTTGATCATGAAAGAAAGTAACTGATTTTTAATGTCAAAGTAAATGCATGGTAAAAAGTGAAAATGAGTTCAATGTGACCTCCAAAATGCAAAATAATCTTTTCTAGCTTATTTTAACCACATTCGGGCTTCAAAAGGTCTTCAAATTAGCTCTTTAGTAAACTCTGATGCTCAATGATCAAATTTGCTTGTTCTGCCAGCAATGCCCCAAGAAGCACAAACTGGTCTATAGCAAGAACTGGTGAATACTTGTGCACAATCTAACCTCAAAAATGGAAAATTTATCTCATTCTGGTTCTAGTGGTATATTGGAGCGCCCATTTTTGACAAAAATAACCCCTATTATGGCCTTCTGAAAATAGGACCTCTGCTCCATGGCTTCTCATAAATAAAAGAATGAAAATGAAAAATTTAAAATATCCTATAGTTTGAACTATAGAAATTTGACATTTCAAATCAGAATTTCCACAATAGGCATGAATGTGCAAGAATAGGGATATTTTTAATTTTAGAATCCTTTTCCTCCCTAGGCCCATTGGGCGCCACCCGGGCTACCACGTGGCATCCCCTAATTGGTTGCCTTTTTTCTCCGTCATCACCCAGTCACTACCTAGTCAATACCTACCTCGTCATAACAACCTCATCGCCACATGGTGCTTCATTATTGGTTGAGACTCACATCTGCCTCGCCAGCGCTACTGGGACCTACTACCACATGTCATCACCACATCAACCCTTGCCATGTTGCTATAGTTAACTATCATGCATCTTCCTATGGCAAGATAGTGACATCTATGCGATCGGGACACGTGTCACAATCTCCTGCCATCTAAATGCATTTATCTTTCTCTGAATTTTTGAGTTTTTTTTGACAACTCGCTATGTCACTAGCCAGAAAACTTGGGATTCTTTGGCTAGCGAGGTAGCAAGGTGTCAGATTTTTGAGTTTCCTAGTGACCTACAACATTGCTGATGTCATCATTCTTAATTGAACATTTGTTTGTTCAAAATTTTACTTACCTCCATGGTGGTCGGATGAGTGGGGTCTTTGCACTAGCCGCAACCTTTTCAAAAGGCTCTATTCTTAATACACTCCACTTTGGGTGTGGAATAGTATTTAAAGTACAAACAATTTCTTTGCCTAGCCAATGTGGGATATACCACTTATCCCTTTGACTACGGCTAACAGCTCTGCTATTTCATGGCAGCTTTTAGCTTATGCTTGCATATGCATCTACTTGTTCCTTTAAACAACGAATCATCATTGCCATGACTTGCTCTAGACTGCATTGGTTTTTACCTGATTGGCATGTGCAGTTATTTCTTTTAGCATAGGGATTTTATGTTCTGTGCATGCATCAATGTGTGGTTTTTCTTTTAAACTATTGGGTGAATTCTCCACATTTAATGTAGATGCTCCTGCCCTGCCTATGGGCTTTTCTTTATATGCTAGTGGCATCTAAACTCGCTTCAAGTTGCGACCTCTCTTTGCATGAAAACCCCCTACATTAGCTGGTTGTAAGCTTCTATGTACAAGCCATCCTCCTCTACTTCTAGTGCGAGGCTATGGTTTGTGGCATCCCCTATTGCCTTTCGTGAATGCTCCAACCCGCTTCACAGTGCTAAAGACCATCTCAAAATGCAATTATTGGCCCACAGTTGTCATATAAACAATTCATTGGGGGTGTTCTTTATTTTCTATGGATTTGTCTCTTCTTTTGTGTAGGATATCCTTATGATGGTGTCTCCTGGTGTGGGCAACTCTTTTCAATACATGCCACCTACTCTATTTTTTGCACATGGATGTTCTGTTCCCAACTCAAGATGAATTTTCAAGGCATGGTGGCTAGGAAGGATCTCACCAAGGTTGGATTACAGAGATGCCAACCTTGTGAAATTTGAGGGAATAAGGATAGGCACATGTTGCCATTGAAATTGACATAATAGATTGTCCTTAGACCTTAATCTAAAGTCAAAGAGAGCTGATTGGTACACTGGATAGAAATGATGCCTATTTCCTTGCAAGATAATTTCTTACACCCGTGAGAAGCACTTGTTATTGTAAAGCTACAGAGATCTTTTACGTCCCCTTTTTATGCATTTAGGCTACTTTGTTAACCCTATGTGTGTTCTCCACTGTGGGTTCCTCAATTTTGTTGTGGAGTCTACCTCTAGATGCGGTTGCCTCTATGTGCGTGGTCTACCTTTTCTAATGTGGGAATTTTAACTTGTTTAGCTGCTTCTTCATTAATGTTTGACTTCTTTTTATATGCCAACTGACTGTGCCTTTTTCTCATGCGTAAGTCTTGATCTAGCTAACAACTCCCTTTTCACGTGCTCTACCTCTGCTTAGCATGGATCATCCTCTATTATTAAAACTAGATTGGTTTTCGGCTTTAATACTCTGGACACCCCTTGCTTGATCATGGGTTTACTATCTTTAACACCGTGACTCTTTCTACTATGGCATTGATCTCTTTGGTGCTTACCTATTTTGGAGTGTTCCTCGCATGGTGTGAATTCCCCACATTAAAACTGTGGCTTCATGATTAATATAAGATGCTCCTTGAGGCTTGTAGGTTACTTCTTGAGTATGCATTAAATCATTCACCAAATTATGTTATTGCACATCTTTCCCATGTAATATGATTTTGAATCCAACAGGATGTCACAAATATAATGGAAGCATAACTTTGCAAGGAGTGCTTGTAAGTGAAGCAATGTCTAGGATTTGGATGAGCTTTAACCATGTCTATCATCTTTTGATCCTTGTTTGCACATCTGAGTTGAATGTCATGTATAAACTATTTCAAAATCTAGTTCACATTCACCCTGATCACTATGCCAAAAGTTGTAGAGAATAATCTGTGTACCTTGCTTTCTCATTCCACTGACTTGATACTATGAAGACAATGATGTTTCAGGGCAGGACATCTCGTGTTCATTGGAGATGAGAAATTACCATGGCTATCTTTATCAGTAGATTCTTTTGATACACATTGCACCCTTAGATATCAACATGCTTCTCTTGTATATGCCATGTATTGAATCATATGAGTCGGGTCACATGGTGGCTTGGCTAAATTTATTTTTATACTTTCAGAAAACTGAGATCTCAAAGTGATCTACTCATCACCTGATGTTGACTGGATTCAGAATCAAGCACTTTTCTTTCATTAATAGCTCATTTTATCACTTTCTTGCAACTGGTCAAATTTGTGCTAGGAGGTCTGTTGACTAGCCTTAAAAACTGACTAAATCACCTGAGTGGGCTCTAGAATCTGACCCACTGATTCTCTCTACCAAAAACTTGCACTCAATTGAATTTTGTCTCATGAAAATTTTTGGGTCAAAAGATATTTGCTATCAAAGTTGACCTCTTAGAATTAGTTGCAAGTAAACAAGTTAGAAAACAATAAACTACGTTTGAATCTAGCCTCGAAAACTAGGCAAATGGACACTTGGGAAGATGAAAATTGGGGTGTTGGTTCACTATCATGAGGTGAATGTAAATATGTGATTTGGTCTCATTACAAATAACTAGGCGCAAATGGTGAGCGGTCAAAGTAGGCTAAGTTTGGATTTTGCAGACTGGAAACAAATATAGATAACGATTTTTACAAATGGAAATGACCTGGAAAAGTGTGCAAATGGATTCGTCAAGACTTGAAACTTAACACAATTAAAGTATTTTTGGAGTACAACATAGTGGTACAATCCATTCAATCTCACCTATCATAGATATCAAGATATAACATCACGGACAGGGATCCCGACAAATCTGCAAATGCTGAAACCAGTAAAAAGATAGAAATTGCATTTGGAATTGCATTTGAAAACCTATCAAATGGATTTTTCATAAGTTGAAACTTGAAACATAACAAGTCTCTGATGTCTACAATGCAACACAAAAGGGAATTTAGCATTTTGGTCAATTGGGTCAAAATTATAACTCGTCAAATAGGGCCTTCCAGAATTCTAAACATTTCATATCAGCATGACATTGATAACTGACCAACTTTGAGGGATTCAAAACCTAGGAAAATGGACTCAAAATGACTCAAAATTTGAAACATATGCTCTTAGGTATGCACCCTAAATAATCCCAAAGTGGGAAGTCATGAGACATAACTGGATGTGAGATATTTAGATGCAAACATAGCCTCTTGTCACTAGTTAAGATTGGTGAAAATGCAGATTTGTCAAATGCTCAAAACAAGACTTCACGAAATGGCTCAAAATGTCAATTTAGCTTCATGACACAAGTGGATAGGCTAAATGGAAAGTGTTAGAAGCATTAAACTCCTCTCAGGGCTTAAAGGTATAGCTAGGTACATGTGCACTTAAAAGTGTTTATAGGGATCAATTTTCTCAATGGTACTCAAAATTGACCATGCAATTTTTAGTCCCAACATGATCAAAGCTAAGACATTCTAATAGGTGACTTCAGTCAAAATCTCTTAACAGAGTAGTCCTAACAGACTATATGAAATCCTTTAATAGGGTACTTATTTGTGAGTTAAAGTCCTTTAGCAAGGCACACTTCTGACAAAGGTGTTGAAATCCTCTAACAAGGTGAGACCTAATAGTCTTTGTAAGCCTTTAACATGGTAGACTTTTCATAGGGTAGATCATGTTTCATGGTCAAGACATTTTAACCTTCATTGGATATACTTTATTACAGTAGTAGTGAAGATTTGTGGGTGTCATCCTCAACCCAATTTTACCTTCTCATTGGAGAGTTTCTGAGAAATCATATCTGGTGTCATATGTGTATGATTGCTAATGTGTTTACATGATTTAGATATATATGCTTTACAAGTTATTTCAGTTTACTCATTGAATGTCTGAGATGGACATATGGTGAAAGTTTTATGGGTCCAAGTTTAAACTATTGGTTCACACCCTCCCCTCCCCCCCTTCTTAGAATATTACTTTTTCTATTGTAATTCCAACAATTGGTATCAAAGCCTTGTTTTCTAAAAGAGAAGTTTTGCATCTTTGAGTAAAGATTTTGAAATGGAAGTCTACAAGTTGGGAAAGATTATTGAGAATTAGGGAATTGAAATATAACTCATTCTACATCAACTAAATGAAGCAATAGAAGAACTAAAGAAATCTTTAAAGAGAAGGAAGGAAATTGCTATTGCAGAGAATGATACACAATATAAAGAGTTAGACACTAGTAAGCTATTTGCAAATGGAGACTCTAATGAATTTGATGTGGCAGTTGCAGATCTAATGAAAAATAATAGAGCCCAAGCTGAGGAAATCAAAAATCTCAAGTTAGAGCAAGAATCACAAGCTATACTAATATGTGAGGTGATTGAATAGAAGAAGACATCCATAGAAGACAAAGCCATGATTGAAGAGGACAAAAGAATTTTGGCCAACAGACTAGAAGAGAAGTTAATAGAGCTAACCAAGGTTTCCAACATGCGATTAAACACTCCAGGTCAAATGATGAATGCTAACTATGAATTGAATGTTAAGAACATTGAGATAACTACATTCAAACTACAGAATAAACAATTTTAGAGTGACCTAAAGAGAGAAAAGGATTTTGTTGAAAGTTTTAACAAACCAAATGAAGCCATCATTTATACTTTTAGAAACTATTGAGATCCCCTAGATCCAATAATGATACATCTGGACTAGGATACACAAGTACAAAAGAAGAAGAGTCATCCAAAAGTATAGAAGAAAGGAACAACAAAGATAAGAACTCCAAACCTACTTGTCATAATTGTGGTAAGAAAAGACATACTGCTAATGTGTGTAGGGGCAAGATTGTAAATTAGAATGCCAAGAAAGGTCCTTAAGCACATGAATGTAGAACCAAGACCATGCACACACAAAGATTTGAAGGATATTTACAATTGTTAGAAGTATGGACATAGAGATTTTGAATGCAGATTTAAACCCATGTGGTCATCAAACAAGCAAGAAAAGGTAAGTAACAATGGTGGCTCTTATAACTAGGATTATAATACAAGATATAGCTGTCATTATTATCAAGAATATGGACATGTTCTTGAGAATTGTATTAGAACACACTTCAATGGTAACTACAAAAGGTGGTAAGAGCATGATTCACTACCATAAGTGCAATAAGCAAGGTCCTCAAGCACATGAATGTAGAACCAAGACCATGCACACACAAAGATTTGAAGGATATTTACAACTGTTAGAAGTATGGACATAGAGCTTTTGAATGCATATTTAAACCCATGTGGTCATCAAACAAGCAAGAAAAGGTAAGTAACAATGGTGGCTCTTATAACTAGGATTATAATACAAGATATAGCTGTCATTATTATCAAGAATATGGACATGTTCTTGAGAATTGTATTAGAACACACTTCAGTGGTAACTACAAAAGGTGGTTTAGTCAAACCACATGTTTTAGCTATTTGAAAATTGGTTACATCAGTAGGTATTGTCCAACTAGGTCAAAGGCACCAAAATGTGAATTTGACAAAGGCAAAGGCAAGGCAGATGTTGAACACATCAAAGATGAGATGAATAAAACATTGAAAAAGAAGGATGATTGTAGTACATCAAATGGAGAAGGGATCACTTCATCCAATAGATCAGGTGATCACACCTCATCAAACTAGGAAATCAAGAGATATGTGAGACTGATATTTAAAGGCTATATCATACATCAGTTCCAAAGGAATCTAGTACTGAAAAGATTACATTAGCAAGAATAAAGATGCAAGATGTTATTAGAAATCCAAGATAAATTTTCAAGTTTTTAATGTTGTTTTCAAGCATGAAATATTTACTATGTGTGCTGAGTGAAATGCTAGAAGACTTTATCCATCATAGATACTCCCCCATATAGGAAGCATTGGCATACAGTCCAAAAAAACAATGGTGCTCTGTTATCTGAGACTGATGTACTCTTGCATCTTCTACTCTGATGTAGAAAGGGGCATAACCCCAAGCATACCTCATAAATACTCAAAAGTCTCTTTGGGAAGAGGCTTAGTGAATATATCTACAATCTACTCTTTTGTGCTCACATATTCCAATCTGATTTCCTTTTCTGCAACATTTTCTCTCAACACACGATACTTAATAAAAATGTGCTTAGTCCTCAAATGCAATACTAGATTCTTAGACATATTTACTATGATTTTTTGGTCACAATGTATAACATTAGGTTCACAAATTTATATCCTTATATCCATCAACATCTACTTCATCCAAATTACTTGATTATAATTATTTGTTGCTGCAACATACTCTTCTTCTATTGCACTTTGGGATGTAAAATCCTCCTTCTTTCTTAACTATGAAACCAATCTTCCTCCAAGAAACAAAGCTCCTCCACTAGTGCTCTTTTTGTCATCCATACTGCCTACCCAATTTGCATCAATATAAGCACTTAGAGTAAAATCATTAGATCTGTCATACTATAATCCATACTTAGAGGTTCCCTTTAGATATCTAAATATCTTTTTTACTACTGCATAATGTGCTTCTCTAGGATCAGCTTGGAATCTTGCAACAATTCCAACTACATTTCCTATATCGAACCTTGTGTAAATCATATATTGCAATCCCCCAATCATAGATATGTACTTCTTCTGCTCAATAGTAGGTGTCTCATCCTTAGTAGATAACTTGTGTCCGGTCACCATAGGTGTTCCAATAGGTTTACATGTTTTCAAACCAAACTTTTTTAGTAAATCCTTCAAGTACTTAGTTTGAGAAATAAAGATTCCTTCTTTATTCTATACTATCTACAATCCTAGGAAATATTTCATCTCTCCTATCATACTCATTTCAAATTCTTTCTTCATGTCTTCTACAAACTTCTCACTTTCATCATCATTTCCTCCAAATATAATGTCATCAACAAATATTACCAAAATCATCAAACTAACATCAATTTCTTTCCAATATAGATTACTATCTGCCATACCTTTGTCGTATCTGAGTTTTGTCAAATGCTTGTCCAACCTTGTATATTAGATTCTAGGTGCTTGCTTCAATCCATAAAATCATTTCCTTAGTTTGCATACTATATCCTTGTCATCTGTCAAAGGACATCCTTCAAGCTCCTCAATGTATACCTCTTCTTCAAGTTCTCCATTTAGAAATGCTGACTTGACATCCATCTGATACACTTTGAATTTCTTATGTGCTACATAGGCTAACAATAATCTTACATCTTCTATTCTAGCCACAGGAGCATAAGTCTCCTCATAATCTATTCCTTCTTTCTATGAGCAACCTTTACATAGCAGTCTTGCTTTTTTTCTCACAACTTCTCCTTGCTCATTCATCTTGTTCCTGAATACCCATTTGGTTCTTATCACATTCGTATATGCTATTCTAGGGACCAATTCCCAAGCCTCATTCTTTTCTATCTACTTCAATTCCTCTTTCATAGCTTGCTTCCAATAATCATCTTTACACGCTTCATCTGCATTCTTTGGTCGAACTTGAGATATCAAGCATAGTTCTTCATCCACTCTTCTTATTTTCATCACAACTTTGTTTTTTATTTCGATGATCTATTCAGATGGGTGATTCTTTATCATGTTCCTTCTTGGAGTAGGAGTTGGTATCTCAACTCTTGTCGCTACTAAAGTTTGTGAGCTTTCTTCCTGCCTTTACTCTCCTTCATTCTGTAAATCATTGTTAGTCTCAAGAAATACCTCATTATTCCTTGGTTTAGTAACAACATCATCATTTGAATTGTAATAAACTATTCTCTCTTGTACTCTAAATTTCTCATCAATTCTCACATTTGCAGTTTCCACAATAGTCTTAGAATTCTCTAATTATAACATCTATAAGCCTCTCTTTTCAATAAATAACCAAGAAACATACTTTCATCACTTCTAGCATCAAACTTACCAATATCATCATCTCTCTTTATGTAACACTTACTTCCAAATATTCTGAAATACTTAACAGTAGGTGAGTGACCAAACCAGAGTTCATAAGATGTCTTGTTTGTGTCCTTCCTGACTTGAACTCTGTTCATAGTGTAGACTGTTGTTTTCATAGATTATCTCCAAAATTTCTTGGATGCATCATTCTCTACTAACATAGCTCTTGTAGCTTTTTTAATAGATTTGTTCCTTTTTTCTACAATGCCATTCTATTAAGGGGTTCTCAAACTTAACTCTTTCTTCTGCTCTAAGATCAGATCTCTACTCTTCAATTTGATTCCCATTCTATAAATCATTGTTAATGATAACTTCCACATTTTCATGGTTAGCCTCTTTATCAACAATATTTACCAAAGCTATCTCTTCTAATACTTCATTTTCCTTAACCAATTCAAGATCATTATCTTTATCACAATTATTCAAGAATCTTTCCATACTTGCTTTAAATTCTTCATCTTCATTAGAAAGTGAACTCTTTCTAGATTTATTTATTCTCTTAGGGCATATAGATGCATAATGACCAAACTCATTACATATCTAACAAGAAAAAACTTCCATACCTTCTTTTTCTCTTTTCTTAACCAGATCAATACCTTCATTGATCTTCATGTCTTCTTTGGATAACTCACCAAGAGTCGCTATCTTTTTTGTCAAAATTTCCACTATCTGACTTAGGACTATCTTCTCTCACCATGATCTCCCAAAGCTATTAAAAATTCTTCAAGGACCTAATGCTCTGATACTAATTGTTAGAAACAATAGTCCACCAAAATAATTTGGGGCGGGGGTGGCGCAGAACTAATTCAAACATTTACCTTCTCTAAACAAACCTAACCATTCAACCAAAGAAAACAACAACCATACAACGATGCACATAGACAATTACACTAGATATGTTGACTAGGGAAACCCTTGATCAGAGGGTTAACCCCAGTGGGAATGGTGCCTCAAGATGATGTTCTAATATAAATATTCCTTGTTTAGAGGATAGACCTTATTAGGAGTTTGTTACAAAATTTAGTATAATGAGTCCCTATTAGGAGACTTTGAATTCTTGTTAGGAGATTCCAACCCTATTAGGAGTTGTGGTATAATGTGTGCAAGAAGAGCCCACTACCCAAACATGCAATTTCAACTACAAGAAGAGCTCATTGATCAAACAAGTAATTTACTGGTATCTTCTTCTTTCCTCTGTACTTTCCTCTATCCTATCAACTGGACCAATCATTGTTATACCTTGTAGACTAGGTCATGAACCTTGGATCCAAATACCAAACCTCAGATCACTTAGCAAAACATTAGCAATAAAGTTTCCTTCACTTCTGCACTATTTTTCTCAACTTCACATTTCGTACTCTCAGCTACTTTCCAAACATTCACAATTCACACTCATCCTTATCCACACATATGATGATAAAGGCAAATTCCCTTCCTTTATACTAAGCCCATAAAATAATTCCCTGAGTCGGTTGTTAGTCCTTCTTAATTAATTATGATAGGACCTCACTAAGAACATGTTACAGTTAGCGATAACCTTGATCTTCTGCCTTACAACTTAAATAACTTTCCATACACGCAATATTATGATGAACAAGCTTAGCCACATCATCCTCAACATTTATTCTACATGTCCTCAACCTCGATCCTTAAGATATCAACTCTACAAAGAGATATAAAAAGTTTACCAGAATATGCCCTTGTAAACTCTATCTTAGAATACATATCACCAAAAATTACATAACTTCTTCTAGACTTATCCTTTCTACTTCTGACATTAACTGCATATACCAAATACTCCAAATTATTTCCTATAACCTCAAGTGGTTATCATCCTCAACTAGCCATCCATAGCAACTTGATCTTTCAACTATTTTTTTCTCAGATATCATAGAAGACATCAAACATGCTATGTTGACATTAATGACAAACTCAATCATGAATGTAACTTATCATCAAACCAATCTTCCAACAATCTTTCCAATCTTGTGACAGGATCTTGAATTCATTCCATTAAATACTCAAGGAAAACTATGCACTCAAAGATATACAATGCAAAGAAATGAAGAAATAGAAAATAAGACTTCATATTAAAAAAAAAACATTTTTCTTAAAATTAGAGTTTCTATTCATATATACATAAATAAAGCCTTCACTGTAGTGAATGAATGACAACACATTCATGAGTCAAAAAAAATGACATTTGAAAATAGAGGTAAAATGAGATAAAAATATAGAACAAACATTAAAAAATTTGTGTATTAAATAAAACAATTGCATTATCTACTTGCTAGAGGATGAAAAAATATTGTGGTAAATATAGTTGTTGGAATTATGTTTTCCAACACTTGATAATCACAACTAGATCATCATTTTAGATATTTGAACAATCTCATAAATATCTCAAACTTTATTTTCTCAATGGCTTGGAAAAAATATCTACATATTGATCTTGTTGTGCCCTTGTGATCTATGTATCTGATGTGCCCTTGTGATCTATTTCTTTATTGAGCCCTTGTGATCTATGTCTCTATTGTGCCCTTGAATACTACTATTACAATTACTACTATCTAACCTAGCCTCCTGCTACTCCCACTAGCTCTTACTGTGTTTGTATATAAGCCATTTTTACTACATTGTGTGTACAAGACCCTTCCATTTCCTTTTCCTTTTCCTTTTCTTTCTTTTCAATTGAAAAAAAAATCAATGGAGAGACATAGATAACAAGGGCACAACAACAAAGAAAATATATACCAACTATGTAATCCTAAATAATTAAATGAATGGAAAATTTTGGTGGGGGAAGAAGTTAAATAACACAATTAATCAAAATTTAATGACTTTTAGTTTCCCTTCTATTCGCCCAACTCAACAAAAGCTTCCATTATGTAGCCCCCAGTTTCTTCTTATCACTGATTACTGTGTATGTAAAGAGAAGAGAGTGAATAGTCCATGGTCAAAAAATCCATTTCCTGAGAAGAGAATGAACATTGCATGTAGATGAACCCTCCTACCCACAATTTGCCCAAAATAAAATGAAGTATTTCAATGTTCTTTTTTTTGTTTATGTCTTGACAATCTCAAAATTTTGACAATAAACTTAAGTGTCACCAAAATTTTCACAAAAAAAAACTAAAGTGTCATCAAAATTTTGACAAAAACTTAAGTATGGTCAAAATTTCAACCTTATCAGGATCATATTAAAAAAATGTGAATTTGACAAGCCAAATTGACTCATCGTAGAAAAATTAGGTAAAAAATTAAGGCCTAATGTACTAGTGACTGATTTTCATATCATACTTATTGTTTTAATTGTTAGAAATTAATCTAAATTGTCTTTCTTCAAAATATTACTTATTACACATTACATATAAAGGTGGGGTTCTAGAAATGATATTAGTCATGATTTTATGACTAATCAAAGTTAGAAAACCTTCATCATTTTGAATAGGAGAGTTATATGCTACTAGCCATGAAACATGTTTCTTATGAAGATAAATTAGAGGGTTCCCTTGGATCTTGTGCTTAGATGATTTTTAAAAGGAAAGACATATTAAGTAGTTTATAACATAGAGAAAACAAATTAATGATTTAGTTGGCTAATTTTCATATCATACATATGATTTGAATTGTTAGAAATTAATTTCAAATGTCTCTCTTCAAAATTTGAGGTAAGAATGAAATTGAAGTTCAAAATAAATGATGTTCCTACAAATGAGACTATCATGGTTGGGGAATTTCAACAAAGAAATGGTAACCCAATGAGCTCATCCTAGATAGGAACTTAAAAAGATTTCTTATAAGAAATATAAAGTTTCTCTAGTTGAACATTTGAACAAAAGTAGAAAGAAACTATCATACTAGGTGCCATACTTGAGAATAATATTAATATAGTTGACTTTAAAAATATAAACAAGGATAAACAACCCCATTGGGTATTTAATAGCATCAAAATGAATTCCATGTAAGAAACAATAAATGGATACTCATAACAAGTTTTGTCCCTACAACGTATCCTATCAAAGAACAATTTTCAAGCTAGTGACATTCATTATCATACTATACAATGGGAAGTGTGGGATTTGGAGTTCTTTTGACATAATTGACCTCATATTGAACACCTTGAAAAAAATCTTTCTAAGATGCTTGAGTCTGGGACATATTTCCATTAACTATTTCAACCTCAACTCTCATGCTACCTATGATATAAAAAATTGAGGCCTATTTAGAATGAGTAGTTGAACACTAATAAGCCATCCAACTATAACCAGAGATTCTTCCCTATCAATTACTATTAATAATTGTAATTAAAAATTTATAATCCTAGAATTACTCACACCATTAACCAATCCTCATATGAAAAGGTGTTCTTAGCCACATCAAAAGGTGCTCTTGAGAATTGTATGCCATTGTAAGTGTATGGTTGCAGCATTTTTAAAATTTTATCTTGCTATTTTTCAAGGTTATTATTCTTTCATGGAATCAATATTTCTACAATTATTGGATGTACTAAATATTATTAAATGTTCATAAAATTCACAATCAAAGAATGAATGCTACATCATTATTCCATTTGGCTAAATTCAACGGTAGAAAAGATATGGAGGTGAACATTAAATCTGAAAAAATTGACCCAATGACCTCCACCTAGATATAGACATAAAAAGGTTTCTTATGAGAAATAATAAATTCTCTAGCTCAACATGTGAACAAAATTAAAAGCAAAACAATCATACGAAGGGTTGCATATGAGAATAGCCTTAATATGGTTAGCATTAAAAAAAGTAAAAGGAGGGGAAGAAAACTAAAAGAAAAACAATCATACCAAGGGTTGCATCTGAGAATAGCCTTAACATGGTTAGCATTAAAAAAAAAGTAAAAGGGGGAGAATATACCTTTGTTAGGTATTGAATGATGTCAAGGTGAACTACATACTAAACCCAAGTAATGGACATTCATTCTTTGAGAAAACCTTTAAGAAGTGTTATTCTTGCAACATATTCTATTAAGTACAATTTTCAAGCTAGTAACATGCACTATCC
This sequence comes from Cupressus sempervirens, assembly GCA_028749045.1. Taxonomy (NCBI): domain Eukaryota; kingdom Viridiplantae; phylum Streptophyta; class Pinopsida; order Cupressales; family Cupressaceae; genus Cupressus; species Cupressus sempervirens. The sequence continues at coordinate 961,721,794 of CM053792.1, read as the reverse complement.
AACTATAGAATATCAAGAATGGGATTTGGATTTTTTTCTAACAAAACTGAGACTTCATATTAAATGCCTTGAAAATAAACTTTCTAAGATGATTGAACTCCGAATATATTTTTATAAACTATCAAAACTTCAACTTTAATACAAGCTATGGTATGAAATAATCAAACCCATTGTGAATGACTAGAAACAGTGATAAGCCATCCTAATATAACTCTAGATTCTTCACTATTAATTACGATTTTATGAATATTAATAATTATTTAAAATACAGAATTCTACACCACTGGGCAATCCTCAAATGAGTAGGTGTTCTTAACCTCATTGAAAGATGCCCTTGAAAAGTATACGGCATTGGAAGTGTGTGGTTGCATCTTTTTCCTGTTTCATCTTGCTATTTTCCAAAGTTTCAAATTCTTTGCATGGCATCACATAATTTTCTATAAGTATTCTGTACTACGTATGATTAAATGGTCAGAATTCACAATCAAAGAATTAAAGGTACGTCGTTATTCCATCTTGCAGAACGTAATGGTAGATAGAATATGTAGTTAAACGTTAAATTTGATAAAAAATAATGGCAGGCAATTATTCCATCATAGTTAATTTGATGCGTGAAATCATAATTATTCTCTTTTCAATATACATCATAATGAATGAGAGTTAGCACCAGAATCTGCTTTCAAATATCATGTAAATAGTCAGATTCAATGTATAGGGAGATAAAATAAGTGAAAGATTCTTCAACCGTCGAATTGCCTTAAGACTTTGCTCTTAAGTCTATGCCATAAATAGGAGATATACCTAAATTTACATCACATGGGTTCTCGCAGAATATATAAAGCAAATTGATCTCATATTCAACATGAAGAAAGAACTGAGTAAAGTGAGCAGAATGTTGTTTAAATGCCAATGAATTTTCAATGGCACAAGGTTAGGTGTATGGGAATAAAGCTATGGCGGTGGATTTTGCTCATAAAGTATGAGTTAATTAAATGGATTAAAATTCCTTCTGAACATAACAAGTATCTTATGGGCATCCTTGGTATTTCATATTGGAAAACTTAGCTAAAACGCTACATAGTTTAAATACAATAGACCCAAAAAAATGATGAAAAGAGATCACCGACTACAATTAAAAAGGTTAATTTCGCATATTCCAATGAAAGAAAGCTCTATGCTGAAGAACCAGTAGCTCATATGAAATAAATTCTCGCAAACCTTACCCTCTTTCCATTTGATTTGGGTTTTAAAAAAAAAATTTCCATTAAAATAAATAAGATTTGGGATTTTTTTCAATCACTTTGGCTTTTGGAATCTAATAATTAGAATGGAAGTGATATTAATTCCTTTTAAGATCCGTTGCCTCTTAAATATAAGTTGATGTCAGTTTTACAATTTTTTTAATGAATTGATTTTTATTTTGTTAATTTATTTAAATTAATTGTACATTATAAAATACATATATTGATGAATAAAATAAAGTTTTTGCAAGAATAACTTTATTTTTAGATTGAAGGAATTGGATAATCTTTTTTGTATAATTATGGTTGATATAAAAGTGGTAATGCCCTCTTATTTGATGTGGGTCAAGGGAGACTAGATTGAACCTCATGAACTTGTGTCTATTAAAGGAAGGTCTCACTAATTGAGTAGGCCTCAAATCCATTGCAAGAATAACTTTTTCAAGTGTATGCAAATCTCAAATTTATATCTTTAACCAATCATTATCAGACATTTATTTTGTATAAATTAATAATGAAAATAAATCATTAAATTATGTTAAAACAAGATTTATGTGAGGAAACTATTTTTAGAAACAAAAACTCCACACTAGAAAGAGAACAAACATATATTAATGTTCAAATATAAGAAATATGCACATATTGATGCTCTTTTTATTTTTCACAAGATTTAGCATGAGGTACTTTAATATAGAAACACTGAAAAGTAGCACATTACAAATTAGAAACTTGTCACCATCCTCTTCAACACATTTCTTAGTTAAGTATGAGTATGGAATTCCATATGCTAAGTAGAGGGGCAATAAAGAAGGAACTTTGAGATCTTAAGTAATAAAAATGAATGGGACTTGAACATCTTCTACATTTGTTTCTTCTCTTGATACAATACCAAGGAGAATGTTTGAACAGTGTTATATAGAAAACTAAGTTTCATAAGATTCCCTATTAATTATGAATTACCTTCAATTTGGGAGAGACATTAGCCCTATTTAATATGCCAAGTTTTTTGTCAACTTGTATCCTACAATTAGTCCAATGTACCAAGGTTTGGGAAACAATTAATAAGTATGGTTTATAACCCCCGTAAAATTATAGCAAAATAGCCATTTGTCAAATTCCTTGCCAAATACATTTACTTGATTAGACTGGCTATGATATATATGGTATTCCACCATAAATGTAAGTCTCCTATCATCCAATAAGAATAGTAATGTTTCTAGTCATGCATTTTTAGAACTCAAATCTTCCTTAATTGCACTAGTAAAAAAACAACTAGCAAAACCAATGGTATACCTATACCTATTGGTAAAGGAAAGGTACCACAAAAGAGTATATGAAGGTTTCTCTTTCAAAGAAAACATTATTGTACTATAAAGCTAGACCAACAAATATCCTCCATGTTTCTTTTCTACACAATGAATGAAAAATGTCATGTCACTCAATATACTGAATATAGAAGATACAAGCTATGAACCATTCTATTTAACTTCTTATAGGAAAATAATATTGGGGTTTCATTTGATTATAACCTTCGTAGCCTTATATTCCCCATGAGGGAGAGAAACATCTTTTATATACAGAGAAATAATTTTATATGTCATGATTAAGAAGACTTTGTAAGATCAAATATCTAGAGATCAAACATCAAAATGATTAGTAAGCATAATATATTGTTGAAACTGCATTTGTTTTAATAGAAATACAAAACCTTAATATTTGTCATGTAACTTTTAATATAGAATTTTTAATTTTTTTTTTATAGAAGGTAGAGAAGATATTTATCTTTTTATTCCATTTGATGATTGAAATATTCAACACTATAATTTATCTTGTGGAACTCATAAAAGATGGAGATAATCTATAATTCCAAGAATGAAAAAAAAAATATGATAAGGGCAATATTAAGGTCTTTTAAAGAAGTTTAGTAGTGTAACAACATCTTATACTAACTCTAAGGGGAGAATAATATAAAGTTTCTTATATCATTCTTTTTAATTATAGAAACTTAACAAAATTTAATATAAGGATAAATGATATTCGAACTAGAAAACAAATATGCATGTGGAAAAAATATTTTGGAAGAAAAATATCACAACTCAAAAGTAATCCAATATATTATTTAGCATTCAAAAATAATTTATGAAATACTTGTGGAGAAAGCTTATTTTAGGAGTATAGCTATCTACAGATCTAGAAAGCTATACGACTCTTACATAATACATTTATCTCATGCACCTACTATATAGGAGATACAATACAAGAAATTGTTAAATGATATTACAAAACTATGGGCTAAAACCACCGCATAATTAGGCACCAATTTAATATTCAATCAAAGATACTTGATGATGTTTCAATATATACAAAAACATGTGTAACTTCCTTTTATAACTCGTTTCCATGTGTGACACATTTTTACATTCCTATTTTTGGAAACCCAAATTCCAAACACCATAACTTTGAAGTATGTACTTGATTTCTTATTTTAACCACTTTTATGTCACCTTTCAAAGCACTTGAAATGTATTATAATGTAACATCCCTATAGAGTTTTGACCCCTATGAAAGCCTCTAAAGATTTCATAGCACCTAAAAATAGCTATCACCTATGACTACAAGGTTTAGACACATTTTTCTACCAAGTTTCACCTATTTTTAAAGTGCAAACCTAAAAGCCTAAAAGTTAGGACTTGAAAAAAAAAAAAGAGTCCAAGTATTACATTGTTGAGATGATAATTTTGTTTTTGTAGTAAAAATACGAGACATTAGTCTCAGTCTTGTAGTTTTATTTGTAGATTTTTTTTTTATAGAAGGTGAAAGAAATATTCTTTTAAGTGACAAAACCAATCTTGAACAAAAGCCTTGAGTGTGGTCGATTTAAGACTTTAACCAAAGCTAATGGACTCTCAATGGCATATCAACCAAAGCTAGTGGACTCTCCATAATGACTTCACACTCCGTAAATAATATGCTTCTATGGACTCTCCATAATGACTTCACACTTCATAAATAATATGCTATTGATTTCATGTCGTCAAGCAATGAACAAAGAAACCGAAAAAGATATTATTGTAGTTCACATTACCATGCACTCTCTATATAGGTCTACAAATGAAGACAAATAAAACCTAATCCATTAGTATAAGACACCACTAGAAATGAAATGTACACGTATTTAATCAAAATATAGAAAGTTTAAATAGGTACTAGAGAATCCAGAGTATATTCTAAAACAAGGTCAACTCACTGTGAACCATTCAGTCTGCATGGGACTCTGGTATTCAGGCCTTTCTTCTAACATGTTTCTTATTTTAATAATTCCAAGCATCTCCGTCATGCCATGCTTTACAGAATTTAACGTACAATAAAAATCAAAGCCTGGTTCGATGAACTGACGAAACAGTAACGAAAAGAATATCAGAAAACGAAATATCACGAGTCAGAATGTGAAAGCTTTAATTCTAACTATAAAAACCCTAATCAGATTCTCGAGGCAGTCAAATGCTTGTATCAATCAAGACATAAATCGACCCGCCTTTCAGAATCAATTAAGTTTAGTTTATGTAAAATTCTAACCTAAAAGATGCTTCGCCGACCTAATGCGCACACAATTTTCTAATTTTCCCATCTTGAAATCCATGCATTTATGACAAAAATCAATTAAGTTTTTCCCTGGCTTTTTCCTACCCAAATCAGCTGCGATGTGAAACTGGGAATATGATAATTTGAAAAAATTAAACGTTTCTTTTCATTAGTGGCAACTACCCAGTAATACCGTGAGCTTTGTAGCACACAGAAATGCACTTGATCCAAAGCATAATTACCATTTATGTCATTTCATGCAATCAACTCTTTTTGGTCTATTCAACTCTTGCAGACTTTTAATGCATGAAATCTGAGTTTGTGTGCTGTTCTACACTCTACTGACTGCTCAGTAGCTGTCAGATTCTTGTGTTTTTGATGTGCATTATTGCTTTCTTTATTGCTGAAAAGTAGAAAAAAGTGAAGAGAAGAACAGACTGTTTTGATGTGTTCAATGAGTGACTGTCGACATGATTTGTTCTCTGAGGAATTGGACAAGTTAGATGTGCCTCCTCCTGACAATAATTGTAAGAAAGAGCCAAAATTAATATCCCGTAGGTGTAGGTAGATTGCCATATGTCCAACTTAAGGAGATTGATGATCTGTGGAAGTGATGGAAAAGACTGAATGGTTTTCTTTCTTTTTGCCTTCTTTCTATTCACACCATCTGGTTACTGACAGTAACTTAGTCCTGACAGTCTCTCTAATGATGTGAAATGGCAATGGGAAATTTTAAACAGTCCAAGAAGAAAGTTACCTCCATGTGCTTCTACTCGTTTTTAGAACTTTCTTGTATTTTGACCATGAGAGCCTAAAAATAGGACTGCAAAGTTGCCGACAAAAAAAGAAATGTTTTGAATTTTGGTTTGATGAGGAATTACATCATCTCCTTTACATCATCTCTGTTTGTAACATACCAAAGCAGTAAAGAAGGATTGCCTCCCATGCATATTCTCCTCATCTTCAAACATTGGTTCTAACCCATTCTAGTTTTGAGAGATTGACTGAGTCAATTCCATTCTAATTTGAGAGATTGAGGTGAGTCAAGTGCACTCATATTTTAAATAAAAAACAAAGTTTCATCATCATTATTATTAATATTATCATCAGGTGAAAGGGTAATTATGTACTAGTACTACAATTCCTATTCATGTCAGTAACTTTAAAAAAAAAATGTATTATTATCTTTTATGACAATTTTCATTAAGTTGTATATTTCTATCTTATGATAGTGGTGTTTTCAGTGTAGACTTTAATTTTTAATAGTTTTTTGAATGGAAAAGTTTTTAAAATTTGATCATTTTCAATATGATCTACATAAATTTTATTTATAAATATAGCATTCTAATTTATCTTTAATCGGAACAATGTGAAGGAATAAATATTAATGATGGCAGCAGTCTATAAATTGTCGGGAAAACAATATTAACCATATTAAAACAAGTCAAAAATCTATTAGAATGGCCTAAAAAAGATTTGGAAATAACTAAATAACGAGTAATATTAGAATCTGAGTTGTTTGCAATTGTCTAGAATAAACAATATGCTCTTTGTATAACTAGTGGATTTGAAGTTTAATCTTGTGTGAGATAGTTTTGATGTTAGAGTGCTTGAAAGAATCCCTTTACAATTGAAGACAAAGTTACATAATTCAAAATAAATTGTGACATTTACACCACCTAATAAACTAAATAATTTAAAAATATCCAAACTTCTATTTGTCTATTTATTAAGAACAAGAAATGTGTCTCATATATCTGCCCTTACATTATTACATAAAAAATGTGCAATATTTATTTCTCGGAGATCTATTAGACATTCAACAAAGAATTTTTCTTATTTCATAGTTTCAAATATGACGGTTTCTAGTAGATTTCCTTAGTATATACTTTATTCAATTGACTCACTAATATATATTTAGTTAAAACTAAGTCTTGATTGGTTTAGAAGGACACATTCTCATTGAACCTTCCAATGGTATTTTCTAATAGGGCAATTTGTCCAAGTTTGAAATTTGTGTTGCATTTTCTTCATGTTTATAGTTTTCATTTAGTTTTTTCTTTTAAAATAGTTTGAATGTCTTTTAAAGATTTATTTCATAGGAAGATTTGGACTATAAATAATAGTCTAGGTAGTTGGAATCAAGTTCATAGAATAATAAATGAATTCCTTGATCATTGGTTATCTATGTTAAATTTTCAAGCCTTGGTTGTTAGATTTTACTAAAGATGATCAAGCAACATGATAACCTTAGACCACAATTCAATACAAAAAGATTTTTTTTAGGTGTTTTGGATTGACATAGCTATGCATGACTATCACATTGTTTAGTGGTGGTTTGGTAGTTTAAGCATTTATGAAATATTTTTTCTTGTTCTCAAATTATAACCAAAGTATTCATTTTTACAATTACATGATATCAAAGTGGTATCTAAGACATGTGATATGTAGTTACAAGAATGGAGGAATTGAAGGTGTTATGCTCTTGGAATACATTTGGGGCCACTAGAAAATCACCTTCATAAATGTATATGATAGATTGGATTAGGTTCTAGAAAATGATTTTGAAACTTTTAAGAAAATACACTTGATGGATTGGATCAGTTTCTAGAGGAGGTGACAAATGTTAGGAACTTGTTGGATTAAACCAAACCAACCATTGAATAAATAGGTTGTAAATGAGTGTAACATATTAATTGGACCCCATAAAATTCTATGTCATAGTACACATCTTTTATATTGTTATTTAGGTTATAATTATGTTGAAGTTTTATCACATTCTAGCTTCACATATTTTTATTCTTGGTAGTAACTTTTATCAAGAGATTTCGGCCTTTGTAACATGCATATAGGTCTTTATTCAATTGGTCTTCATGCATGTATGTGGCCACTTAAATAATTTGGGGAGCCTTGTAATACATATGTGTCATAGTGAAACCCAAGCATGGTATTACAGTTTGAGTTTGGAAAAGCAAGAGTCTTTAACATTGAACCCAAGAATGGAACTCTAGCTTCAACTAATGACAAATAGTATTCTTCTTTAATAGAGTTTATTTTAAAAAATCTTCAATAAGAGATTGGTTTAGAGGATAAATTAAATTGCTAAGATAATTTTAATGACATAGATTTTTTTTTTTTTTTTTTTTTTTTAAAGAGGGGTAAACACTTTGACCTGGAGCTATGAACCATTGAGGCCACAAATAGGGGACTTCATCCCCATTAGATTTGAACCTTGATGGCAAGGATAACAACTCAACAACTTAACCATCACAACATGCCACTACTGGCAAATGACACGGGTTTTAGGATAAATATAGATTTTTTAATATTTAAAGTTGTAAATATAATATGTTGTCTATTTAGTTAGCGATAGTATCATTGCAATAGAGATACATTATATAACTACAATATTTTATATTTAATCGAGTTGCATTATCAGATTTTTAGGATTTGAATTATCAAATGCAATCATTACGATGATCATATATATATATATATATATATATATATATATATATATATATATATATATATATATATATATATATATATATATATATATATATATATATATATATATAGATATACATATACATATAGGCATTTATATATACATATACATATATATATACATTCCTACATATACATCCATATATTAAAATGATTTAGAATAACTGAGAGGATAAGGGGTGAATC